>JABTTQ020001130.1:0-326936 GCA_016081115.2 Rehmannia glutinosa | reverse complement strand
TTTCATGAACTGCTTGTGGCATATTTATGCTAATCAGAAGTGAAGACTATTATACTATTACTATGCTTTAAACGTAGGAAGTAATTTTTTTACTAATAATCTTCTTAATTGGTTAAATCCATCAAACTATCAACCTCTTAAAACCGCATTTTGATTTTATTTAATGAAATCCCAAATTGAAATTAAAGTTTCAGCAAAACAACACGTAACAAATCGAGATTAGTTGAAAACCTGCCAAATTGCACTATTTACGACTCTTGCTTCCAGTCTTCTTTTTTCTTTAGTACAATTGGGAATTTTGGGGGATACACACTCGTATGGGAGGATTGAAGTCAGTCATTCGCCCTTCAACACACATCTCAACCACTAAAAATACAAGGTTGATCTCACCTTTCTACAAGTTTCATTAGTCCCTATATATATGCTTTCACTTTAGTGACGTAACTGCATAAGTTGATTATGGTGAAGAAGTAATTTGGGTCATACGTCCAAAAGAAAAATAAAAAATAAAAATCCACGCAGTCCTTGAAACAGGCAAGCTTTATTGATTTATTTCACGAAAGGGCGATGTCCTCGAAGTGGCTGATTTGGTTTCAAGATTGTTAGTTATTTCATTTGATAAGGTAGTAATATAACCTTTCATAATCTCTCCTCCAAACGACATCCAAAATGAATCTAATCATCGGTCTGTATTAACTGCAAGGATGCATTCGAAGCAATTCACTAGCAAGAAACCTCCATCTAATTCAAACTAAAATGCATGAACTAAGCAGGCAACTGCAAAGTCACAAAAACATCACTCAAATTTTACTATAAGCCACAACATACATTTAAAAAACGGTAATATTCCTTTACTTTCTCAGAGGGTGTAAACAATGGGCTGTCCAGATTGCATCTACACCTTTGACTCCGAAATATTGAACAAGATCACGAGACATCATCTAATCTGCCTGACCTAGGATTCTCAAACTCAAAGTTACATCACAAAATCCTTCAGCAAAAACTTCCAATATCTTGTACATGATGGATTTGTATGGATTGCTCGTAAAATCCATCTCAGAGAACTGTCACCATAATTTAGGCGGACGATGAAATAGAGGCATCTTTCGGTTGTCTATAAAGCAAATGCATTTGAAATAAGAGCTCAGCAGGTCTCATTCCTGCAAGAAAATGACGGGAGATAAGTGAGACAGATACAGTGAGTACAATATTAGCTAACCAGTAACAGCGAATATAAAAGCACCCAACAGTCTGATATTAGCACCGCAGCTTTGTGTGGATTATATAACGCTAAAAAGCAATCTAACGAAAGCGAGAGAGATCGCTCAGTTTGAGGCTTTGTTGGTAAGAATTGGACAGCTTAGAGTATTAGAGTGCTGGTTTTGCTTGCTATGATACTAAACAAGTTGATCATGATTTGTGGTGTGGTGTGGCGTTGGCGTGTCACACATTATGCTAGTGCATCAATTTCATTAGTACTGGAAGTTTCATTCACCCACTAATTATTCGTCACCAGTTATTGCAAGATTGAGAACATAAAAACAATCATGCATAACCACAATAAAAGATGCACAAGTTATCAATCACATTGAATGTTTCTTTTTTTCGCAATAACCAATCCGAAATGTTTATAATGTCGTGCTCTCATAGATGTGAGAACCATGTACAAATTTAGGTACTCCCATAAATTGTCAGTGAAACATGGATTTTTTTACCTTACCTGGCAAGGTGCCCCTCCTATTATTAGTGCCTTTATCCAACTCTTGTTTTCAAAGTTTTATACTCCAATCCCTCCGCATCCACTTTTTTTTACCCCTTTTTGATTCAGTCCCACTTGCATGTAATTATGGTAACAAGTAACCTACTGGGTACTCTAGGACGCATTTGGAAACGGGAAAGAAATAAAATTCAGGTTTTAGTCACCAAGCAAGATTTTGGATTCAATCATTTCATGCAGGTAAGCACAGCATTGTCCATGTCACAGGCACCACAAAAGAAGCCAGAATTCTACATCAACAGCCTCAGCTCTTTCCTAAAGTAAGTAACCTGTCAAGTACGCCTAATTCTAATCAAAATCAATCAAAATAGATTTGATTATCAACAATGTGTCATTCTTGGGATAGTAAATATTTATTCCATGTAATTTTGATATGGATTATTGTTTCCCATTAATGTACTTCACACGCCTATTTCACCTATATTATATATGGTTCATTTGATCATCAATATATATGAAACAGCAAGAACCAAAACACAGTGAATGCCCAATCATAAAGTCCCGATCATATGTGCAAACACAAAATGGGTGCATTATTTAATCCAATAAACCTGGAGGCCAAGAAAACCATTCATCGCGAAGGTTCATCTCCCACTTTGCTTTGGAGCCAAGGCTTGCTTCTGCTTGAGCCAGCAACAGTGAGATGATAGGCAAGGGAGCAAGAGAGGTATCTTTGCTTTCTTGAGACTTCTTATGGCACGTGTTATGTATTGTGACTCACACTTCTGTCTGGCAAGTTCCATACAGATGGCACCTGAATCCAAATGAAGATAACATATGTAATTAGTACCAGGCTAATGGTATGAAGCACGAGTGCACACTTTCCCTCGGTTCAATTTGATGACATCCTCTTGACCCAAAATGTATAATTATGTAAGCTTAGAATAATTTTTTAATTTTAAAATGTAACAACCTATAGTTCTTCATACCTATAATTTTTCAACAAGCCTGCATCTTAAAGCAACTATTCCAAAAAATTTGAAAGCTCTTTTACAACACAGGCTCTTCTAATCAATTAATGGAAATGCAAAAATTCATAATATGATACCATGACAAAGAAAGAGACAACTCTGAATTTGTCAACTACAGAGCACGCTTGTGAAAAGAACTCTTCTGCAGCAACAAAATCACCAAACCAAATAGCAGTCAAGCCCTGCACCATATTAAACAGACCCATCCACATATTCCATGAAAGTTCAATTTCTTTGGAGCAATCTTCAAAACTCAAGGATAAGATGTTGGAATCATCTTGTAGGCCATATCTAGATTCAATAAGCTTCAAACAAATCCAGCCAATATGAGAATCAGTTCTAAGTTCCAAGCATCGTCTGTATTCTTTGCTCAGGCTGACAATATCACCTTCAACAGCATATGCACGGCATAGTAGCAAATGCGCGAAAAAGAGAGAGCTGTTATGAACCGAAGAACCTAAAGCAGTTCTCGCAAGTCTGGAGCATTCACTATTATTGCCTTGTTGCAAATTAACCTCAGCAGCACAGAGTAGAAGTTGGAAATTTTGGTATTGGCATAACACATCTTTGAATGAGTAAAACTTATTAGACAGTGCCACAGATGTTAGCCGTTCTACAACACGACAAACATGTTGAGGAAATCTTTCTTCACGTGCCTTCTGTAAACAGTTTAATGTAAGCAAATACCTCGCATTAAAGTTCCATGGCTCTTGATGCAAAAACCTGAAAATATGTCATGCAAATTGTTTAGGATAGATCGGTCGGCCACTCGCAAGGAAAAGTAACCTAATGTGAAAGTAGGTAACACAGAATATTAAAGAGAGAAATTAACCACAGTCCAAAGAATGAAGGCCAAAAAGGAATATACTTTTGCAGCAGTCGGATGGTTCCGGATCCAGAAGGCCGTTGATGTTTACAGGTAGGGAATGAAAATTTCTCATTACAGCTTCCAATAGCATAACAAGCAACAGTTCCAGCACCAAGAATCTCATATGTGGATTTTACGCCTTCATCCTTTTGATGGTCAGGCAAGTCCAAGAAAGAGCATCTAGTTGCAAGGGAAAGGTCTCTCCATTCTTTGCTTGATAGTAACAGATGACTAAGAAGATTTCTGTTTGCAATAAACTAAGTCAGATGAACTTTACGCATAATTATGCAACAAGAAAAATAGTAGCAGTAAGAGTCGTGCAATGAAGAATAACAATGAAAGTCTAAATCAAGACAAATCAACAAGATCCAGAACATTCAAAGAGAATTAAATTGGAGCATGCAGCTTTACTTGGGGGATCAGATAATCAAAATCAGAAAAAATAAGTTTCCTAACTCTTAACTCAAATTAAGAGTATTGGACGATTTACACTAAACAAGGTCAAAACAATGGGGAAAGGGCATAATAAGCAGGCAGAGTACCCCACCCCAATCAATAAAACAAATGGGGAAAGAGAGAGCAAAATTTAACATTCGTAGTACCAAAGATTAGCTCCAACCACCACCTTAAACAACAACAACAAACTAAGTTTTAATCCCACTATGTGGGGTCGCGGGCTATACGGATCATATGCGCCATCGTTTACGGTCATAAGCCATATTTTCATTTATTTCGATGTCTCATATGATCCATACCATAAGGGAATGACAAGAGTTTTACTGGTTGTCAACCTAACGCAACCCTCCATCTTAAAGGAACTGGAAATTTGAGTTCTACTTGTGTCAACCTTAACTTCAATTGTGGTACCATACCTTTTAAAGCCAAGTCCAGAAACCTATGTTTCCATAGCTTGAAAGGTTAAAAAAAAAGGCTTCTTTGGGGGAACTAATAATTAAAAATATCTTAGTTGTTGCCGCTAGAGCAACTATCTCAACTCATCGCCGTCTCATCGTATTTTCCATGCAAGTGGAAAAACTTATGATGATGATGGTTTTGGAATTTTATCTCATTTCTCCTTCGTATGAAGGTTAAACAAGGGCATCCGGCGTAAAACTTTGCCACTTTGCTTTTTGTGTGAATTTGTAGTGTTAACTAATTTTAGACAATTAATTGACACTATAAACTTCACACCACCGACCCACATAGTGGGATAAGGTGCATTGATGATGATGATTAGTTGTTGCTGCCTAGCCATAATTCAGTAAGATCTCTGTATTATGGTTGGTAACGATGATTCCTTTCCCATTGAAAATATGGGTACGATTTCTCCTCCAGACCCTCGGTTTCTTCTGCATTTCCTCTCGAGAGAGTGTTGGATCTTCCTACGAGGATCTTAGAGTGTCTAGGGTTGGCCAGGAGGGTCGGTCTCTTAAAGCCTTTTTTGTTCTTCTCATCGTAGTTATTTCAGAAAGAACTCAGTACGACGGAGAGTTGTATGGCAGTATGCTGTGCTCGAGAAGGATGAATCACTCCCGAAAAAGAATCTATTGATTTTCTCCCAATTGGTTAATCCAACAACGTGCAGACCATTTATTTGAACTATTAGCACTGCCTTTTGCACTTTCTTTAATAACATGTGCCATCAACTGAAAATGACCTTGATAGACAGAAAAGTAAAGGGACCATCCATGTAGCTGAACCAAAGAGGAATAGAACAAGCCTATGTGGACTTGAGCTGAGCTGCAAAAATGACCCTTTAATTCTCTTTAGAAGTTCGAGAAAACACAGATTATTCCAGCCAGTAGTAAACTGACAATGCTGCAAATACTTTAGGTTGGCGAAGCCTTCTGTTACTCTTAAATAATATCTTGAGGGAATTACACTAAACCCCTGTACTACTTGCGTTTTTACCATAGTACAGGGGTTTAGTGTAATATCCTCTAATATCTTTTAAACATATCTGCGGTAATCAATTTCCAACATGAACTACAAGCTTGGTAGGTTTTGCATAAAGTACAGATAAGCAATACGGATGACATACCTAGAATTTATAATTAAGTCCACAGTTACAAATTTCAGGATATATGTAGTATATGGTGCTTAAAATACCAAACCAGAAAACTTTGGCTGTCAATGAGTTTACCTTAGTACACCACTGTTAGGGTACATGTGAAGTGCTTTTCTGAGGTGATCCACTCCTTCTGAATTCCAAGGAGTCCTTATTTCCGTGCTTCAGCTGAAAACACCCAACATGCATGAATACTGAAGCTATTAATGAAGTCAATGAGCATTAATTAGAAACCATGTAAATTGGGAACTTACAAGTTTACCAAATGTAATTAAAATGTGCATTGCGATGATCTCTTCATGAGATGTAACAAATGAACGGCTGCTAGAAACAATAGTCTCAAGTTGGTTTTTCTGGTCCAGAACATGAATAGCAGAAACAACAAAACTAATCTTTTGAACTGTGAAACAGTTCCTTGGGCATTTTCAAAATGCTTGTGATTGCTGATTCCTGTCCGGAAACATGGTAAAGCAACCGACAGACGGCTAACTGAAGCAGCAGCAAGAGTTTTTTCCATGGATAAAATGCTCGAAGCAAGTGATCTCGTCATGGATAGTGCCATATCATTCTTGCCAAGTTGCCATAAACATAGAGCATATATCTGCAGACCCTCAGAATCAAGCTGTCCTAGAAAATTAAGGTAGCGTATCAGTGGAAGCACGTATTAAGCTACCAAGTTTTTAGCTTTTTTTTGCAACTCACAGTCCATTATTTTCTTAAAGAACTTTTTAACTCCATAATAACCAACAGGAGTAGGATATAGCCACAAAAATAAGCAAATTAATCCAGCCATAACTCTCACCTTTTTGCTTTAAATATTCACACTCTTCAACTGCATCGCTGGCATTTCCTGCCTAAACACAAAAAGGTATCTCAAATAGACATCAGAATGAATTGCCTGAATGCTTGTCGAAAGATTAAAATTATCAAAGGAGTTACCATTGATAGAAAAAGCATTTTGAACTGCTAAAGATGACAATGATATTACCATGCAAAGCGATCTGGCCAAATTGATGGATATATCTATTAGATGGGATTCTGATGATTCGCCTGCAAAAGATATCAGAGCAGCTCTAGCCAGCTTGTAAGAGGTAATAGCACTTTGATAATCAGATCTTGATTCACACACTAGCCCATTCAGGTTGTGGGATTCAGGATAGTGTGGAACACGCTGCAATGCCTGTTGGATGGCACCAAAACCTACAACATCCATTACAAAATAAAGCTCTTCACACTTTCATGGCGTTTTTCAACTAAAAGAATGACATCTTAAAAGGTCTGCATATTAAAGAAAACCTCCTGCGAGTAGATGTTATTGCTGAGTACCTCTGAAGATGACAAGTAACAAGAATGCAACGCAAGCTTTGCAAGACCAACTTGGAATTCTGCAAGCTAATCAGCATACAGCTGTGAGTACACTTGTGGACATATTTAGTAATTATATTTTCAGTCTGCAAAGGCAAATGCTGCGAACAAAGTATAATTTAAATAGTAATATATTGCGAAGATAACAAAAAATTCTATAATAAAAGGTTAATACTTTTTTTCACTATGTTGCTTTTAAAGGAAACAACCTAAAAGCATGGTTAGAACACATCATACCGAAGTATCTGTGTAGCCCGCAAACAGCACTCATATGCTTCATTCTGGTCAAACTTTCTGAAAATATATAGAAAGCAAATATACATAACATTTTTCTCACGAGACATGGGAATGGTAATTATCTATAAATTCCCTAAGAGTATAAAAATTACCTAGTATCAGCATCAGCTGACATGCCTGCCCATGGTAATGCAAGTGAAGGTTCTATACTTCTAGCCTGGTCAAATGCTTGCTGAGCCAATTGCTTTTGACCCTCCCGCCTATAAAGCTATAGAAATAAAATATGAGACCCTCTACGAAGATTTGAAGAGTTTTCAGAGACGTGCAGAGAATAAAAAGGAAGAAAAATAGAGAAGACAATCTGTTGGATTAGTTACTAGAACATGATGTTATAAACAGATTACACTAGAGATAAAATCAGTTCTGTAAATAGTTTTTGGAAAAAAATTAAAGAATGACAACCATTCATTTATAGTACAGAATCACATGCCCCTCAAACTTGGCCAAGATATAATCTTTCAGTGCTCAGTTATACAAAACTCAGGGCAATAATGCCTTAATACAATGCTAATAAATATATAACATGTTAGAGTTTGTGTTTGTGTCCCATATCGCCAGTTTGTTGGGTTGTTATTATGTGTAAATGTGGGTTGGGCACCCTCTCCCTTGAGCTAGCTTTTGGGATGAGTCCTATCCAAGCCCATTTAACACGGTATCAAAGCACCCAGGTTTGGTTTGGAGGTGATGCTGGGAATTGGACCCCGACCATTTGGATTGGCATGTTCGGCGTGAGGGCGGGTGTTAGAGTTTGTGTTTGTGTCTCACATCGCCTGGGCTGTTATTATGTATAAAAGTGGGTTGGGCACCTGTCCCTTGAGCTAGCTTTTGGGGATGAGTTCTACCCAAACCCACTTAACATAACAAAAGCTGCTATTCAACATGAAAAGTTGCAACATTATGAAATTTCAACAATTTTCTGAGTTTTTCTTGAGGAAGAAAGATTTGCATGTTAATTTAACCGCACACAGGTGGTATAAAATATGTGATCTTGGTCTGGTTTACTTAAGAAAGTTCCAGTTTTACATTTTCGAAGACTAATAAGTAAACAAGTATCAAGCTACTTGACAACAAATGCAACAGGAATAATATGAATTTACAACCTATCCGAAGTTTACCTCTTTATATCATCCATCCAGACATGATCCATATGGAAACCATACATCAACAACAAACGACTAAAGCTAAACTACAGGATATAAGAGCAGTGCATTAAAAACACCACTGGACTTTGATATCAAACTATTTCAAACATCAAACTCAAATTTTTTTGTCAGCTGATACAGTACAAACCACAAACGTATTATTCAAAATATTCAATCGAGATTTAAATTTCCCAAAGAAATGGAATATCTGGCTCAAAGCATATTAAGAATTGAACCTCACTTCTCTTCAGCATGGTTATGGAACCCACACATGATGACCTTTATATGTAGCTATGGCATTTAAGTTGAGTTGCAAGCTTAATGGCTGCGCTTCAGCCTAAGGACACCTCATACTGGCTTCGTATAATTGCACTTGTGTTACAGATGCATGGTTAAGAACCTTTTTTTGGTAAATATAGAGTTTTTGGTTATCTAATTCAAAACGAAATAACATTGATCCACAGAGCTAATCAGATCCCAGATGCAGAGATAAAATCCTAACAGGAAAGTCACAAGTTCTTTCAAAAATTACCAAAAATTAGGTGACCTCCAACATGTAGGAACAGTGTACTCACAGGTAAGGGAAAAGTTAATGCAAACAAACTCATAAAAGAAGGATACAAAATTAAAAAAATTATAAAAACTCATAGAAATAAATATCAGATAATAAAAATCTTGTTCCCGGTGCCAAATAGCATTGCAACTGCATAAAACTGCCAATGCATGCAAGAGGCTTGCAAATATTCCGAGAATTCCATCTGTGGGTTCTTGGACATAGAAACCTAATTGAAGATCTAGACTGCTGTACCTCTTATCACTATTATTTTCCAACTACATTTCAGATGGTACTGAACACTAACTCCTAATAGAAGTAAAAACATAAGCTTATCCATCCTATTTATGATGCATTATTATCATAATCATTCAGCTTAAGATTTCGGACAAGTAATTACCTTCCCAAGGTACGCCCATGCAACAGCTAGAGATACATCCAATTGCAACCCACGATTAAAGCATGCTGCTTTAATGCAGTATGATCTGACAAACATCCCAGTGCCACCCAAAATTCATCGTTGTAGCCCTCGAGTAGTATACCACCCACGCACATCTTTTCAGCCACAGACCTGGTTATTTGATTGTAGAGTAAGACACTGATTAACACACATGATTCATTTCATGGAAATAAATATTACCAAACATTCAAGTCCTCTTTAGGAGACTCCTTAAAAGACAAACAGAGATCTGATGCTATAGCAACATCCGCATATAGATTAGCTAGCCAAGGGGCCAAGTGCAGAGCACGCTGATAGGAGCGACTGGCATTTCTAGCAGCACGAAAGCAGGATCTTTTCCATGTAGTAATAGAAGAACTGAAAGATGTCTCATCGGCATGCGTGGGTTCCGTCCATGGGTAACATCTGGCATACATAAGCTAAGGAAAAGAAAACAGAACTCATTCTGAAAGTTCACATTAAAAATTATAAACAGAAAGAAAATATGAAGCAGAGGAAAGACTTTAATAGGTACAGGAACATATTGCCTTAACAGGAAAACTCTGATATAATTCCATACGACTATACCTGAATATCTCCATATAGCTTCCATGAACATGAAAAGATACCAGCTAAAGACGTACAGCGCAAGGCCACTTCAGACGCTTCCTGTGTTCAGCTTGAAGTTTATTTCAGACAAAAGCTTAATCATAACTAAAATAACTGCAAAAGAAAGACAGACTTTACTTTGAGATACTAACCTCTAAAAGAGAGGCTCCCCATCTAGAGGCACCTGAATTAACACATTCCTTTGCCAAATCAAGAAGTGCAGAAGCAAGCCCGTAGTGTGCGGAAACATTGTTAGGTGATATTTCCAAAGCTTGCTGAAATTGCTCGATTCCCTTCGTTTTGGGGAGAAAATGAGCAAATTATGAGAACATTAATAACAAAAATGCTAAAGAATAGTCCTTCATAAATTCCTTCTAAGACATGTAGAAGGGGATCTCGATTCCAAACAAAAAGGGTAAACACGTGCTTTAACAGCATATTTGGTACATACATTCGTCATTCCAATAAAGGTCATCCTAGGTAGAAATAGATTGGCATCACCTGGAATGGTCTTTTCTATTTAAGTGTTTGGCTACGAGGCATAGATAGAGTTACTAATTCCTTTTTTATGTTCATATATGTACACATGGTCAGAATAAAAAATTTGCTTGTTATGACTTATTATACCCTTATTTGTACTAACAACTCTACATACAAACATAGATGCAGAAAAAAAATTATAATATATACACGCCTAATAATCAACAACATAATCACTACTAACTATAATGCAAATTCTAGGTAATTACACATGGACTTTCGGCAACGTGAATCAAGATCATGAGTTTCCTCCGCATTCATGTGTGTGAAGAATCTCTACCTACAGCTTTTGACAGAGAGTGATATTATTGCTAATACCGTGGATGCTATCTCCAGACACTTGCCTTATTTGAAAACTACACTGAGACGACTATATCATTCAAACAGCAATCTAAAACCTTCATTATAAGTAAGTTTTTCAGCTTCAGTAATGAGTATAAAAGATGCTCATTAGAAACTAGAAGAATATAGCAACTAATTGACCACAAATTATAAAATTTTGTATATGAAAACAGCCTGGCATCAGCTACAAAGAGTTTCTATGGAGAGAGAAGCACTAATGGTGACAGTAAAGTCTTTACATTAGCAAGGATGGATTTTGAAAAGCTGTTGGACACTAAAGGAGCCTGCACATTCCACAACCCAATTTGCAGATAAATAGATTTCATGCTACGAACGACATTAATTCTCAACCTAAACGTTTTGCGGAATCTGCAAAGATGCATAAAAAGCTTTTACTCCCAATTTGAAACACTAAGCCAGTTGAATAACAACTATAAATATCAAAGCAAGAGTATTATCTGATTTATATATACAGGATATTTTACTCATTAGACCTAATTCATATTTCAATCGTCCAACAAAAGAAATGGCAAGAGATAAGGATAATTTATATCCTACACAATATTTGACAAATAAAGTTGCGTTCTTGGAAATGGAGTACAATAATGTGAATAAACATAAATGATAAGCTTAGATACAAGTAATTCAAGATCACATCCTTTTGGAGCAAAACAACTGGTAGGGGTGTGTGGAAGGAGAACAATGTCTTACCTTTCTAAAAGAACCAAGCATTAAAGAAACATTTCCACTTTCAATCAATGCAAAAACCTTGAGTCGTCCAACTCAACAGCTCTCCCATAGGACTGTTTTGAAACACAAATGAGCATTAGCGACCAAGTACCACAACACCAAATCGCTTATCCATGTTTAAAATCAAAATACTTGAGTAATTTAAATTAATTAAAAATGCATTGTATTATCATGTAAAGTCTAATAACCATTAACCGTTTGAAGTCAATCCATAACTTAAAACTATGTGTTAATGTAGGTGGAAATTTGCTTCAAGCCGTCAATAGTAATTTGCATACAAGGAAAACGAAAAATGGTCATATTATATCCAGGTACATGCAGATAAGCCATATGAAATTTGTGAATAATTTTAATCATTCAATAACATGTGAAGCAACTATGTGATTTATTCCTCTCACAATGAAGGGACACAAGACCATAAAATGAGCACCTCCTAAAAGCAAAAGTAATAATTTTCCTGTATAACAGTGATATGACTATAATGAGAAAAAGAAACCAGAGAGACAGAGAGAATCACCTTAAGTGCAGCAGTAAACATGCCCATCCGTTGGTAGGCAAGACCTAAGGCCTATATAAGCACATCAACGACAGAAGGCTTAGAACTAATGACTGTAACCCATCAAAAACATAGGATTTGGAAAATTAGCTAAATTGGAGACAAAAGTGATGGTAAAAGTGATGGTTAAGGACCTCCCACAAGTCAGCACAGGTAGGAAAGCCACGAATAGCGTGTTGGAGGCTCTGTATGGCTTCAGACCATTTCTTTTGATGAGCCTGCAGGAAAGTACCCAGTCGACCTCCATCAATAATGAGATCAATCATAACAAACGGCCAACAAGAAAATGAAAGCAGAGCTGCAAAACCTGAAGGTATCCTAATCGACGAAAAGCCCAAAAAGCCCTGGCAGACTTTTCAGAAGCTTCACGACAAACAGCAAGCACCAAGCTCTCTTTCCCTCCCTCATCCAATAAATCACAAATTGCTTCCTGCAATTTACGGATTTGATTAACATTTGAAATCTTTAATTTCCAACCATCCATAATCACTTCTCTAGCTGTGCTGTTTTTGCATGTACAATTTTATAGAATTTTGATGTGTTTTGTTTCAAATATCCTGGATTCTTATAGTAATATTTGGCTAGCATTTTGAATGACTAACAACCTGAAATTAACATGGGAGACTAGCTGGAGCACAAATGATATACACTTAGGTATTAATAAACTGAACGTAACAGATTAAACATTTCAGAAGAACCCTTGTTCAGTTCCAATATAATCCTGTCAATCAAACCAACTAAGTTATCAAAAAAAATGCCAATTTGACTTATACATTGTAGCAATTCAATACTTAAAACCGAAATGGAGAAGTGAGCTCTTTTGAAATATCTCAATGACTTGAACTTTGATATTTCATAACTTGTCATACCAAGTTGTATTTCAATTCCGGTTTATTAGCCACAAAATGTCACAACTAGTTCTGGAAAATCTGGTCTCTAACCAAAAAAACTTAGTAATTTTCTTACAAATTCCCACAAAAACAAAAACACATTTTCAGAGAAATCTCAAACATATCAAAGAATCAGTACCCCGGCATCAGAATCATCAGGATTGAGGGAAACAGCTCTCTGATAGCACTTGAGAGCCCGATGAGGCTCTGGCGAAACACGAGCGTAATAATGACCCAAATATCTGAACGCAGCACCATTCTGAGGGTTGAGCTTTGCTGCTGTCATCAAATGCTCCACCGCCTTCTCCCTCATTTCCGGCCTTTTCTCCCCCTTTTCCCATAACAACACACCCTGAAAATGCATTTTCACACAGCTGCTTGAGTGAATGGAAAACACGCAGAAGGGGGGGAAATGAAAAATATGAGTAAAGTAAGAAAACAAGCAATAAACCACTGTTACCAGATTAAAATGGACGGATGGGTCACTGGGATTGGAATTCACTGATTCTTGCAACTGCTTTATATCAGCAAAGTGTTCTTCTTCTTCTTCGAGGGCCTGCAATCGAATTGTAATCACTCAAAAAGTCATTGATTTGTAGTTTTATTAACAGAGATAACGAAAAGGGTAAAATAGAATTTTGAGAGAAAAAGAGGGAGAGGGTACCATGGTTTCTGTAAACCGAGTTCCCTTTAAGTGCCGATTGCTTCGGAGTACAAGTCTTGCTTGGCAGGTATAGTGTGAAGACGCTCAGACGAGTGATCCATTTGGTGTTACGGTGCTTCTATACATATTTCAGTTGCGTCCTTCGAGTTTTTATTTTTTCCTAATTTGTCCCTTACATTTTGATTTTCTCCAATGTGGTCCTAATCACAGTTTTATGAAAAATTCCAAATTAGAGGATAGTGATTAGTGATATGTGGAGCTGTCAAATGGTCTGGGCAGGGTCGGGGTGTTTCTAGTTCGTCGGGCCAAAGAGGAAATCGGGTTGGGCCATACATTGTGTTCTTATTCTAGATTCTTTACTTCCTTAGCTAAAATTCATACATTGTATTTTTTAAGAAAAATTATATAGAGAACAAACCAATTTATTTATACATCCCAAAAAGAATTACAAGAAGCAACCTAATTAGAATTTTATTTATATAAATATGGAGGCTTATCTACCGTTGTAATATTTTGTCTTCAATTATTTGATACTTATTTAAATACTTTTTTATTTGGTGTATTTAATCGAGATTTTTTAATTTTCAAGTTTATTATTATTTTAAGATATCCATTTATATATTGATATTGTAATTTTTGTTAGTTTTTAAAAGAAATCAAAAGGTGTCGAGTGGATTCTTAAGAATTATGTATGCCTAATTTCTCGATAAAAATTAAAGGATTTTTGGGGTGTTTTATGATTAACTAATTTAAAAATAAGTTCTTCATGCTAATTTGTACCATCTGTCAAATTAAATTTCATCTTCTTCTAATTGAAGATACAAAAATAAACAAACAAACAAACAAACACAAGTGCAAAATAACTTAGTGGGAGTAATTTAGTCTTCTAAGAATTACAAAAGTGAAATGTGTGGAAAAAAAATATTTATTGAATGAGGTGATTTTATATGAAAAGGTTTCGCGAACATAAATTCATGAAATGAATTCTACAAAACAGTCTCTTTTTTATATTACAGAGGAGATTATACGAGTTTGGAATAACATTTGACCAAGTTTAAAGAGCATAAACAAGACGTCGTCACACCATATGGGTCTTGGCACCACCGTCTTTTTACAAAAGGAAAAGTGATTAGTAAAAATATCTGACCATAAGTAAAGGCCAACGCTTTAAATATAATTCATTATTTTTTCTAAAACCAATCAATTGCAAATATGATACTCCAATAAATAAGAAATATTTTTTTTTTACTTTACACAATATTTGAGTAAAATCCATGTAAAATCTACCTTAGATGTATAATTTCGCCGGTGAACCTCCAAACAATTACTCATAACCATTTTTTTTTCTATTACTAATCAAAATCCCAAACCCCACGACAACCCAATGCACTATATGATCCTAATCTACTATTCACATCTCCCAATCCAGAAAAATTCACCCCAAATTATCAGCAGGCCTTTTTCTGGTTACCCGAATGTAGCAATAAACAGCAGCGAAAATGGCGGTGACGAGCCCACCAATAATGACTCCACCACCAGCTACAGACTTGTCCGATGAGTGGTGTCTCCCCATTTTTCTGCTCTCCGACTCCGTAGGGGCTTCAGCCGCAGTTTCTCTATCGTCATCATCAGCTTTTTCTGCTGATAATGGCGGATCCTTTGTCGATGGTGGCTCAGATGTGCTTTTCTCCGGTTCCGAGTTTTGGAGCAGAGCTCGAGATCTCAGGCTTAGTGGGTCGGGCTTCGAGATCGCGGCGGATCCGTCGGTCCGTGCGTGGATTATGAAGAATAGTGCGGATAGTGTGAAGAAAGCAAGCAAGAATCTCCTGCCCATGATGTGTTCGACGTAATGCCAATACGAAGAAAAGGCGTTTTGGGGTGCGGAGTGTGTTTTCGTTTATTGTTTGTGTACACGAATGGGAAAATTCGTTGTCCCTGGAACTGAGCTGAAGAGGCCATTTATTTATAGGAATATCGACCCCAGGTAGGTCAAAAGTAATATGGGCCCAAAATGTTTTTCTTTTTAGAAATTTGTGTGGCTTGAAATTCAAAAGAAGCTTCACAGTTCATTACACGCTGGTGCCGAGGGGTATAGTTGTCATATTTTTAGGGCTCGTTTGGTTGCAGGATGTTTATGGGCATGATAAATTCCCAAGTTCTTTTCCTACCTTATAACTTGGATATAATAAAGCGCCTATTATTGTGTTTGTTTGATGGATTGACTATTGGATATATCTTCAATAATTAATAATGTGTTTGGTTCACAATTGATAAGAGAATGAAACCAGCTGAGATTACCTTTATGCCCTTACTTTTAATTGTTTTTCCTTTTTCACGCCCAAACATATTTCTCCTAATTACTAGAATGCCATTGTGAAACAGTGACCAATTACTTCGAAACACACCTTTCTACACATCACTATGTTATCTGCTCGCACAAGACATTCATGTTTGAAAAATTCCCCAAAAATTATTTGAACAAAAATTCCTAAACAACTTATTTGAACAAAAATTACTTGCACAAGACATGTCTTTTGTAGGGGTCATTATGTTTGAAAAATACCATGTTACATATTATCTGCTTCCCCAAAAATTCCTACAATCACTTATCTGAAAATTACATAATGACCCCTGCAAATGTTCCAGGGTCGTTTTATAATTTTATAATCTACTTATTTGAACAACTTCATCCCATAAAAAAAAAAAGATAACCATTTATATAATCACTTATTAAAAAGCCCTAAACAGCTTATTTGAACAGCTTATTAGACTGAGTTGAACAACATATTTGAAAAGCTTATTAAAAAGCCCTAAACAGCTTATTTGAACAGCTTATTAAACTGAGTTGAACAACTTATTTAAAAGCCATGAACAACTTATTTGAACATGATCACCTATTCATACATGATTGTTACAAACTCTGCTACAAAACCAACCCTTCTCAAAAAATGATTGTCACAAAACCACCCATCCTCAAAAACATACATATCCACCTAAAACCATCCATTTCTCAAAAAATGATTGTCACAAAAACACCCGTTCTCAAAAACATACATGTCAACCTAAAACCAGTCATTCTCAAAAACTGAGGCATTAAGCAAAATATCCTGAAACTCATTCATATTCCAAATCACAAAGTAGTGTCTGATTTTAAATCATACAAACATACATAAGAACCCATTACAATACGCATTCATAGCTACCATAGTCAAAATGTACAATACAAAATGGAATTAAATAGCAAGTCGACTGAAATGTTAACATCACAAATGACCAAACAAACTGAATCTATTCAGTTCATGTGAAAAGATTCAATTGTCCAAAAACAAAATAAGGTCCTGAAATCCAAAGCCATATGTGGACTGCGCATCACAGATTTCCCGCAAGCTTCATCCTAGCAAACTCAATCATAGCTTCGTCAGGCAAGCTGAAGAATAATTCAAGGTCCTCAGTGTTCTTTTTTTCTAGTCTTTTTCGAGCCCGAATGCGAATTGTCCTCACAAACATGTTCAAGATAAATATTCTTTCAAACATTAATTCTTCAACAATTAAGAATAACTCAGCTCTGCTTTTCGATATTTCAGCCATCTCTCTAATCAAACTGCAATGTAAATTCACATAATTCTCTTTAATAGTTTGAGAGCCATTTCAACAAACAAGTACAAAAGTCCTAAAATCACACTTCATATAACCTAGAAAGAAGTATGAAATAAAACATAATAACATTATTGTGTTGAATACTGGAGGGAATAACCAAGAACAACTATGAAAGAAACAGAATTTTTAGGGCACAAACAGAAAGTTATTCGCATTAATGTACTACATTTTTGTGTGAGATAATTTTGGAAATTCGTGGAATCAATAATACTTGACAACATAAATAACATTACCCAAAAAAGGAAAAAAAAAGAAAATAAACTTCAGGGGAATAATCGAGACCCAGCATAATATCTCTCGGATTTTACAACAATAGCAGATATTTTCAATCAAAATAAACAGAAAGACTAACCTCAGCTCGACGGGAAGAAAATCAGTGTTTAATCGGATTGCATCAAACATGAAGAAAAAGAAGGAAAATGGGTTAAAAAAATAAAATAACACCATTTCATGAATATGCACTGATTCGAAAACATTTGTGAAAGAAAAATTAGCTCAAAGATCGATTTTGGGAAAAATACTTTTACCTCACAGATTGATTTTCGGCCGCGGGGATTTGCATAAGCTAGGGTTCGACTTTGCTTGTCTGCAACAGTGGTGACTGGTTTTGGACTTGGTTTTTTGGCCATATTCCACATAGAAACGATAAAGCTGAGGAAAGTAGGGGTATAAATGTCATTGCACTTCATATCAGATTGGGAGGGAAATTGTATCCCACCCCCTGTTGGGATATGGAATAGCTATTCTTGAATGATAGTGGACCGGGCCAGCCTTATTTCACGCCTTTTCACTTTGAACCAAACAAAGTAATAGGAGGAAAATATTAAAAATTGGTGTGATATCCTTCCTATTAATGCCAACCAAACGAGCCCTTATAGATCGATAATACCATAGGAAACGGACATTAATCGAACCCGATCAATTGTTAAAAACACAAGTCAGACAATAGCCATTTTAAAATAATTTAACAAGGGTTGTTTTAACTCGTGTTATTTTTTTTTTTCAATTTTTATTTTGCATGTCTTTTTAATATGGTCCAATATTCAACAGTAGTTGAGGACTAACTTTTACTCTCCGTTAGAATTTTGAAATTGACTGAAAAACTGAAAATTAGTTTTAGTTTGAGAGAAACCCTTTTTCTTTTCGTGTTTTACCATTTAGACCTAGGTTAGTCAAGTAATCAAACCAGAGTTTAAACTCTTGAATTTGGAATGGGGGTTTATTTTATGTCACTCAAGTGGTGGCCACCCATATGTGTCATAACCCTTGGATCGTCACACACACATACATACCCACTTAGGTGACATTAAGATCATTATAATACAATATTTTGACACGTGTGGGACCCACATATTGGACCTATATGACTTGTGTTATGACTCACGTACTCATTTTGTAATCATAACAGTATATATATTTTTTTAAAAAAGAAATTGGATTAGAAAATAATTTATTAACAGATTACTGATTAGTGTTCCCAAATTTATGTGCATGTACAAACATATATCTTACTTGTTTTGTGTAATAAAAAAATTCAAATTAAACTTATATCCATTTTAAGTTTGATGAAGAGTATATCATTCACACTTTGTACGTGAGTGTAAGTATGTTACATATTTTATCATGTATGTCACATAATTACATCATAAACGTATATATATAAATGGATCACATCCAACTTCCAAGTCGGCTTTTTGGTTGAGTTATAGTAGCACTGGACAAGATTTAACAACTATAGTTCTTATGATTTGCATTAAAGTGACTTAGATCGAAAATTGTAGAAAGAAATATGACTCAATCCAATCTCGTCTATAGTTTTAAAATTTGTCTCAAACAAGACAGGTTTGAAAAGAGTGTGAATGAAGTATATTTATTACCTCAACTTTTAGATTGAAATATAGAAAATTATTTTCATAAAGATCTTTGCTTTCGTACTTTGATGAAAAAATAATTAGGAACTTTTGCATAGGTCAATTGTTGGTTCACATTGTGGTATACTATGCAAGTGAAATTGTAAATATTATTATCAATAAAGTAATTGCTCAAAACAAAATTAGCATTTAATTAAATCCAAAAATAAGTAAAATATATATGGAGAACTTTAATTAATTTGAATCACAATCTTTTGCAATTTACTAATTTGTAGTTGTTACCTATTTCAATTTACTAGTACTAAATCTTTCTCTCTTCTTCCTCGTGAACCCTAGTTGCCGTTAGAGCTGTCAAAATAAGCCCGATGAAAATGTCGGGCTAAATTGTTATTTTAGAGGTCCGAAATAAACTAGGCCCATTTGGCCTGAAACACTGGAGCCTGGCCATTTTAGTTGTTTTTCATAGGTTGAGTCGGGTTAGACTCCAAAAATAGCAGATCGGTCACCGTTGGACCCGACCGATTGGATTTTCCCCCTTGACCTGGTAGGCCAGCACCGGTCCAGCCCAGCTCTAACTGCCGTCACCGATTCTCTCTTCTAGTTGAGGAAAATTTGTGGAGAAACTTCACATACAAAGAGAGATGTGATAGGAGGAGGTTGCTATCAATTAGGGGTGGCTATGAGATATGAATTAGCAAGTGCAAGGTTGGACAAAATCTTATTATGATATTGATGCGTCAAACTGTCAACGGATACTATTAGCCTGTCACCAACTAGTTCATCAATTAATGCATATTTAATTTGCACTACAATTTTACAGTTAACTTATTCAACAGAGAATATAAAAGCATATCACGATTGTAGCAAAATCAATTTTCTGTCCTAAGACCACGGTGAAAATTTTATTTTATGCATATTTTTGGTACATTACATCAAATCTATAATATGTTTGGTTAGTAATTGTGGTTTAGGGAGAAAATATTTAGAAGTATATATAGATTTGAAGTGATATTTTAAAAATGTGTTATTCAGCTCCATCAAGATCAACAAAATTAATTTCAAACCCCAAATAAGGTCTAAAACTGTTCACCATTTTGATGTGTATAAGATTTTAACCTAAATATTCATTACTTGTAAAAATGACTAATTAGGTACAGATTACATTATTGGAAGTGTATGGACCATAAACATATGCAGTATAATGGTATATCCAGTTGGATAATTATTAGCCTACAGATAGTTGTTCATTTATTATCACTTTGCATTAATGGAGTTTCATCTAAATTTGAGACTCCTAGAAGTCTCTGTTTATTTGGGATACTTTTCACTATCAGAATCTGCAAATGGACAGTCTAATACGTTCTTTTTTTTTTCATTTTTAGATGTGTGTTGTCAATTAAATTAGGCAAGAATGGTAAAATAAAACTTCCACAAAAAAAGGCGTACTTTTCCACTCTTTTAATCATTTTATCTCGTTAAGTGTGAAATTATTTCTAATTATGTGTACTGTTGGGAATCATAATTAGAAAAGAAAATCCCATCTGGAACCCCAAGATTTTCACAAATCTTTGATTTTATGATGCTCATACAATGCTATATTTGTTACAACAAGTTACATAAGTATATTTCACATATATGTATAATAGCTATATTTAATATATCTGTGTGACAATAGCATATGTCATAAAATTTGGGAGCATCTACTGTATATATTGTATTTTAATGTATATATAATCAAATAACTGTACGTAAATGTGCCTATATATTATTAACATAACTTTTATATAAATATATGACATATTCATGTATTGGTAAAAATTAAATGGCACAATTATATATAAATGTAAATACTAAATGTGTGTTCGTGTGTTTAGGCATGTGATTTGCGCGTTTGTTTTTACTTTGCAATCCTACGAACGGTGTCAAATATAATTAAGATAAAATGATCATATCTTCAATCATGTTGGACGTTTCAAAGATGTCAACTTACGATTTTTCTCCTTGTCTCAAAGTGAGTAATAGATGGGAATCCTACTTGCAACACAAACATGCAAACGATTAGGTATTTACAATATAGATGGGAATCTCATTGACCATGACATTAATGTCACTCTTTCTCCAATCACCAATATATGAAGCTATATATCAAACTCAAAAAATGTATATACACTGATAGGTATATCATCTATTTTAAATGCTTGAGAACCTAATTCACCCAAAAAGTAAAGCAATATTGCACAATTGCCAAATTAGAGAGACAAAACTCTGGTGGAAGGAAGGTTAAATTTTGATGATTGAATGAAATATTTCTCAAAATGTATAGGTAATTAACCATTATTAATGAAAAGAAGGTTTAATATTTCAAGCTGTAATAAATCTAGCTAGAAGAAGAGGTAGGTCAACATTGACCTGATCAACTCTTGTGTCGCACCTAACATCTCATAATATACGTGACCAAGATTTGCTCTCATGAAAACAGTTGGCAAGAAGGTGAGTGAATTGCCTATAATTTATTAGGATATATATATATTCGGGTCCATTTAGTTTGGGGTATTAAGTAGGATAAGGGTAAAACGGGCAACATGATTTATTTATACATACATACATGGATACTTTTAAGTTTCAAAAACAATAATTTCAGTACACTAGTTATTATAGTTGAATGTTTTTAAATATAGTAAGAAATAATGAGCTATTAATTAATTAGTTGAATGTATTTGCATGTCATGTTGCGTGTAAATATAAGTTAAAATAAAATAAATTTTCATAATTACTGATGCATATGAATTGCCATTTTTATTTGACTTTTCCGTTTTGTACATGTCATCATAATTAATTATTACACAAGATGAAGAGTTATTGGCCATTTAGGTTGTATTTGGATAGAAATATTTGAAATAAAGTTCAAATGTATAATAACAAATTCATTGAACTTATTTGAGTTATCTGACAATTCAATGGATTTTAAACCGTGACCTTATATTTCGAGTTGTTTATTGTGTTATTGAGGTAAATTTTAAATCCATAAATTATATAAAAAAAAAAACATAAAACAAGAAAAAGAATCCATAATACAACCAAGAAGGTGATTATCATGTGAAGTTTGACAAAAAATGCCAAAAAAAGTGTCCATCAATGACAGAGACAGAGGGGCATCATGGGCCCTAGCCAGACTTGTCTTCGACAATGTTAAGAAATAGAAAATATAGTTATAACTTATATGATTTTATTTTATTGAATTTTTCATTTGACTTGGGTTCACTCCACTTCATGTGTTGGCTTCGCCATTAGTGACAGTGAATCTATCTCACAAGGTAAGATACTCGTGTCGAGCAACCAAGGGGCAACTTCCAAACTACAAAGGAAATTTCTTTTTTTTTTTTTTTTTTTTGAGGGGAGGGGGTGAATATTCTCACCCTATCCATATTTCAATAAATGTAAAATATCTCTTTTGTTGATTACTTTCAAAAAAAGAACATAATTACTCTATTATGGATTCGAGTATTAATTTTTTTGCTTTTTGAATGTGATATTTTTTAGTCAATTGACCACGAGCAGAACATGCTCAGTGGTATCATTTCACCCTTTATAAAGGGTGTTAACCAGGGTTCGAACCCTATATCTTCAGTTTTTTTGAAATTTATCTTCTCCTCTCCAACCAGTACTCATAACTTATTAAAAAAAGTCAATGAATGATTTGCTTATAAATTTCTGGTTAAAAAACTATGGTATTCACTTACTCTTACTCATTATAATTTCATTCGTACATCTATTCAAACTCAAAAATTATTCTATTTTCTTTTTCAAAATAATTTTCTCACTATTTTCGTTCATAATAAAACTAGGCTGACCGAAAAAATAAGCAACCATATTTTTAACTTCTTCATAGTATTTTATTTATATTATGGTTAATTTATACATAAATTACAAAAGGCCAAAGCCGCGGGAATGGTTTTTTTTTTTTTTTTTTGCAATAGAAAAACATTTCATTCAACATTCAATGAAAGAAAGACATCACTAAACAAAGTGAGGAAAAGAAGAACGGTAAACAATCCGTCCAATGAAAAGTACCAGGCGACTCACGCCCATTTAGCAAGACGATGTGCAATAACATTGTTCTCCCTAGGAATATGAAAACAACTATTACAGCCCAAAAAGTCCAACAATGAAGAGATATTCTCAAAGATTACTCCATTTGGGTCATGAGGATCGAGAGCCACAATACCTTTAATAAGGTTTAGCGAATCTGAACCGGCTTTTTCGAGGAGCAAATTATTATCCCTGGCAAAGCGAAGACCATACCGGAGTGCGAGAGCTTCGCTGTCAATGAGTTGAAGGTTCCTTGAATCGAGTTGCAAAAGCCGCAACAATATAACCTTCTTCACTAAAAATCCACCCTCCCAATCCAATGAAGTCGTCCCGCACTGCCGCATCACACCGTAAGAACCAAGCATTATTGCAGCCCCTTTACCCTTCCACCCAAAGTTTGCACCAGCCACAGCTTCACGAGAAGAGAGCACCACACTTACCTGGGCTTTATCAAAAGTTTCTAACCACGCTTGACCCACCGAAATCACAGCTTCACAATTCCGGGCCTTCTTACCATGAAAAACATTATTACGTTCACCCCAAATCAACCACAAAAATAGACAAAACATACGAAATTCATGCTTTCGATCACTATTAAAAATATCCAAAATAAGGGAATAGATGTCTTCTCTATGGGAAAGCACAAAATCCTTCCACCAACCTGTGATTTTCCAAAATCTCTTGGACCACCAACAAGAGATAAACACATGCCAGTTCGATTCCACTCCCCACAACGACAGCAATTTGCACTCGACTTCACGTGTCTCCGGGCTAAATTCTCACCTGTTGGGATAGCCTTTGAAAATAATTTCCACATAAAGAATTTCACTTTTGGAGGAAGATTAAGGCTCCAGATTCTTTTCCACCATTGACTAACCATTTGACAGCTTGGTCCCGGAGCTTGTGAGTGGATGGATTTAAGAAGTTGGTAGCCGCTTCGAACCGAGTAGACTCCATTTTTCGTGAAATGCCAAATTAAATCGGTCAGGGAAGAACGCTCCCCCAGCGGAATCGACAGAATTTTTTCAGCATCGATAGGCCAAAAAATTTGATGTATCAAATTGAAATTCCACCTCCCTTGAAAATCAATAAGATCTTCGACTTTAGAAAAACCAAGAACAGGAGGGGAGAAAATCTTGAAACACTGAACCCTTGGGAGCCAAGGGTCAGAAAAAATGTGAATACTATCTCCCCTGCCCACACGCCACCGGATACCCATTTTTAGACAATCTCTCCCCCAAAGAAGACTTTTCCAGATGACAGAAGATCCATTTTTATCCGGGGCATCCAACACATCATGAAAAGGAAAATATTTGGCTTTGAGCATTCTGGCGACCATAGAATTGGGTTGATCGAGGATACGCCACACTTGTTTCGCCAACATTGCTTGGTTAAAAAGTTCGAAATCCGAAAACCCAAACCGCCTTTAAATTTAGAGTCACACAAGGTATCCCACTTTACCCATGGTAATTTATTCCTCTCGTTCTTTACTCCCCACCAAAATCTGATAACAAGACTCCGCAGTTGCTTACAGATTGAGTTGGGAAGGCGAAAAAGGCTCATAAAATAGATTGGAATGGCTTGGACAACTGCCTTAATAAGAACTTCCCGACCGGCAGCAGATAAATAATTTCTATTCAGAATTGAGACCCGTTTCCAAACTCGTTCTCGAATCGATGCAAAAGTTCGATTTTTATTTCTGCCAATCATAGAGGGAAGACCCAAATAAGTGTCATGTGGGGTTGTGCTTGAGATCCTGAAAATGCCCAAAATGGATTGCCTAGTCGCCTGCTGCGTATTCGGAGAGAATGTAATAGCTGTTTTTTCCATATTTACAACTTGCCCGGAAGCCTTTTCATAGGAGGACAATAACTTCAGAATTGCATTGGCTTCTTGTTGCTTCGCCTTTGTGAAAATAATGGAGTCATCCGCAAAGAAAAGATGAGAGATCCGCGGGGAATGTTGTGTACATCGCATTCCCACAATTTGACCCGTCAACTCCGCTCGTCTTAAGAGTGCCGAAAGAACCTCTGCACAAAGGATAAAAAGATATGGAGAAAGCGAGCATCCCTGACGAAGACCACGGGAAGGGAGCACTCTGCCACCGAGCTTACCGTTGATTGAGACAGTGAATTGTACTGTGGAGATACAATCATGAATCAGAGAACACCAACGAGAAGGGAACCCCATTTTCCGAAGAATAGCCCCAATAAGTTTCCATTCGACCCGATCATAGGCTTTACTCATGTCCAACTTGAGCGCCATCCAACCCGTCTTGCCTGAGTAGATTTTTGACATAGAATGGAGAAGCTCAAACGACATAATAGCATTATCAGAAATTAATCTGCCAGGGGCCGAAAGCCCCTGATTTTCCGCAATAAGAGGGGCTAGAATTTTTTCAATCTAGCTGCCAAAGTTCTGGAGATAATCTTATAAAGAACCGAACATAGACTGATTGGTCTGAAGTCCGAAAGACGCTTGGGATTTTTCTTTTTGGGGATGAGAACTATTATTGTTTCATTAATTGATTTCACTGAACGTCCATGATTAAGAACGTCGAGGCAGGCTGATGTAACATCTTTTTTTAGTAAAGACCAATGTTTCTGGAAAAAGATCGCGTGGAAACCGTCAACCCCCGGTGCTTTATTTGGACCAATACCCATAAGAGCTCTTTCAACATCTTCATCAGTGAAAGGGGACTCTAGGAATTCAAAGTCTGATTGAGAGATATAGCATTCAATGCTGTCAACCACGCTAGAGATCTCCGAGTCTGAGGGCTTACAACTAGAGAATAATGTTGTGAAGAAATCTGTAGTATGTGCAAACATTTGCTCAGGTTGGCTTAACCATACTTCATTATCAGAAAGAAAACCATGAATATAATTATTATAATTTCTTGCCTTTGCTCGTGAGTGGAAGAATTTGGTATTGCGATCCCCGTCCTTAAGCCAATCCACCCGCGCCCTTTGCCTCCAGAAACTTTCCTCTCGAAGGCTCAACCAGTCAATGTCTTTCTCAAGAATTTTGATTTCCTTCATGAGAAATTCTGAATTCGGCGAAGAATAGAGTACCTCGAGCTCCCTCTTTTTTTGGCGCAATTTTTCTTTCCAGCCTCTAAAATTTTCAAAGTGCCAGAGAGTTAGCTCATGCTGACACTGTTTCAACTTACTACATATACTAGAGAAAGGTGATGAAAAATCTGTCTCTCTCAAAGAGGATACATAACAAGCCCGCTTCACCACAGAGAGGTATTCCTCTTCCCGAATCCAGAACGTTCGAACCGAAAGGGTTTTATCCCCTTCGAGAAGACCCCATATTCTGGTTACCACCGAGGCGAATCAATATTGGCCTATGATCAGATTTCTCGAAAGGGAGATGTGCGGTGATAGCATTCGGGAAAATATTTTTCCAGCGAAAGTTACTGAGAAATCTATCCAGACGAGCTTGAATATTTCCCGTACCTTCCCTTTTATTATTCCACGTAAACTTATGTCCTGTGAACTGGAAATCCGATAACTCGCATTCCTCCAAAGTCGACTGAAAATTGATAGACGCACTAATAGGCCGAAACCTGCCTCCCTTTCTTTCTCCTAGCCGTATGGTTTCATTGAAATCCCCTCCACAAAGCCAGGGTAAATCGAATTGAGGTTTCAAACGTTTAAGTAGTTCCCATGTGTGAAATCTGTTGTGAATTTTAGGTTCCCCATAAATCCCAGAGAATCTCCAACAATTCCCATCTGCGTCTCGAATTACCGCATCAATATGACCAAATGAATATGATTTAATTTCCACATCCCATCTATCAGACCAGAGGAGAAGAAGACCCCCACTAAGTCCAACACAATCCACGCAAAATGAACCAACAAAACCCATAGACGATCTAATCAAGTCTGTCTTAGCATGATGCAACCTAGTTTCAGACAGGAAAACTAGATCGGGAGAATGTTTGCGAACAAGGGCTCGCAGAGCTTGGACCGTGCAGGTATTCCCCAGTCCCCGCACGTTCCAACAGAGGCAACTCATGGTGTTCGGCGGCTCTGCCTAGCAGAGACCGCCGATTTAGAGGGTGAGCAATTAACTTCATCTGAACTCATTGAGTCGAACAATTTTAGTTTCTTTTTTGGGTCCGTGGCCTCCTCCAGAGAACTGGCCAATTTTCTTTTGCACCTGAAATCGTTAACACCAATCCCTTTGATAGCATTCCCTTTCGCCTTTAGAGGGGATATTAATAGAATATTCTTCGCATTTACACCAAATATACTTTTTATGGGGCTGTTCTTTCTTCTCCCAGCCTTGCTACGATACAATTTCTTTTCCTTTCTAATACCAACTCCCATTTCCTCAATGACCATATCCGAATACCTAGACTCCGTATTAAATTCAGCCATTTCGCCCCCTGCCATTCGAATATCCCCTGTTGAGACGGACGACCATCCCCTGATTGATTGTTGTCTAACTGTCCCTTTTCAGCTTTCTGGATGTGGAGTGAGTTGTTATCTTGTGACTGGCCTCCTTTACTCACGCTGGGCTCACTAGGTTGGTCGGAACTGGAGAACCGTTCCGAATTTGAGTTTTGCTTGCTCAATTTTTTCTTGGTGCTGATAGTTGTAGCTCGTAACCAATCCCCAAAGCGTCTCGGGGAGTCATTGCGGTCCCTATTAATATTAGAGGGACATTCACACCACCGATGCCCAATCAGTCCGCACTCGAAACAGAAATCCGGCAATTTCTCAAATTGAATTGGGAGAGTGAATTCCTCCCCATTGCTTCTAAGAATACTCTGACACCCCTTTTCAATGGTTTAGAGATATCGATCTTCACTTTGACTCTGGGATTAGGGCCATCCAAATCTACTACAAGTACCTCTCCTAACAATCCCCCTATAGACTCGACACATTTTTCCGTTAGGCACACCAGAGGGAGGTTCAGGATATGAATCCAGAAAGGTACAATGTTAAACTCCATAGCCCGCAAATTTCCAGCTCCGAGAGGTTTAACCAAAGATATAAGATTCTTGTTGAATAACCAAGGTCCTCCGTTAAAAACCCAGTTTCTGTCCTCTTCCGACCCGAATTGAAAAAGAAAAGTGTTGATTCCCCCTCGGGCCTCAATTTGGAAAGAGGATTTAGTTCGCCAAATTAAACGCAACACTGATTCGAGCCCTTCCTTGTTCACATTTCTGCCTCCCACGATTTTCCCCACCAAACTTGTAGAAAGTTTTTCAATCCCCGCTACTGATTCTATGGCTGCTACCGATAGGCTGGGGTATCATCCAAGTCAAGCCGAAGGCGGTCGCACATCTTCGAGATTTCATCTGGATCCATAGTCACAACAAAAAGAGAAAGGGAAAGAGCAAAGAAAATTATACGAGTGAACTAGAAAATGAGATTAAAAAGACCCCGAAACACCGAGTCAAACCGGCGAGACGAGCAGCACGGCGGCTGAAGAAAACCCTAGTCGCTCTCACTAGAGAGAGAACAGGGATCTGTGTGTTCAAATATGCGGGAATGGTTAATTTATAGTACTTTGAGGTTTTATGGAAGGGTGTGAATCCGCGTTGCTCAGAACCGACCACGGTAACGTCTTTCTGAAATTTTAAATGAATGTTTTAATTTTTAAAAGGTTTTGGACCAACTCTATAACAAAATGTATTTAATATACCATCTGCACCACAACATTTTTCAATCTGGATAAAAACAATGTGCCTGTTTGTTTATGTTTACTATGGTCCATTTCCAGGTTTAAGGTTGGAAATAGAATTTTGAGAATTTATTGGTTTTTCGTGTGAAATTGGGATTGTGTTTGGATGAATGAATTGAAATGTGTTTTATGTAGGGTTGGAAATGAGATTGTGTTTGGTTTGATTAGTTTTAAAATATTATTTTATGTATATAATAATTGAAAAATTGTAGTGGTGAGTCCACTTCAATATTTTAATTTGAATATATAATATTATATTTGTAAGATTATAGTTGGTGGGTTATTAGATAGTTATAATTTAAAAATAGTAATATTTTAAATAGATAAAGTTGATAATGGTGGGTCCCACATATATAATTGGGTTAAAATATGAAAATAGTGATTGATAAGTAATGATGAGTGATGTAGGGTAGTGTATAGGTTTGAGAATAGAAATTAAAGGTTTGAGATGTTGTTTTATGTGAAAAATAGAAAATGAAAATGATGATTTATTGGAAATTTTATGAACAAACACGATTCCACTTTTATGTATAGTTGGAAACTGGAAAGAGCTCATGTGAAACATAAACAAACAAGGCCATTAAATCCCACATAGAGGTTTTATTTTCTTTTATTTTTTAAAAAAGTTATGATATCTTTCTTTGTTTGGGTTCTTTTTAGGAGAAGATTCAAAAATATGTTGTAAAATGTGGAGATAAGATATTTTCGAACTTTATGATAAAACAAAAATATATTTGTGCTGGAAAAACATATATTTAAAGGATGATTTCACAGTGGACAACAGAAGAAAGAAAAAGACATGTCTAATTTTGCTTATTTTTCAACATTATTAATAGTATTTTATGAAAATAAAGTAAGTTTTTCAAGATTAAATATAGGCTCTTTTGACTATATGGTTGTAATATTTAATATAAACTAACACACTATACTGTTTTACGAAAGTGGACAGTACAAATTAATAAGAGCATTCAATTTGGTCGGAGTATATGATCTTATAAAATTTTGTGACAATTTCATAAACCTACATGTTATTTTTTCAAAGACAATGGGGGAAACGGGAGAAGTGACATACCCGTCGTATGGAATCGAATTTGAGTCAATGTTATTGTAACACACATTTCAATTACTGAAACACAAAGTTGATCCGCATGTGTCATTTTATCTAATTACGGTGAAACTCAATAATTAGCCCAAAAAGGATAAAGAAAAGTCAATATAAGAATAGACCATGACCAAATAAAGTTGGGCCAAAATGAAATAAGATTGTCCTTAGCTCTCCAGTCAGGCCTATAAAAGGAGATTGTGTCTTCCTGAGTGGAGGGCTGTCGGAGAAATAATATTTGGGCCAAATATCTATTGGGCTACCCATAAAATATGAAACTAGATTTTTAGTTATTCTGGCATGGGCATTTAGTGTGGTTTCTGCGTGGTTTTATTCAAAGTTCGAGTAGCGGCCAAGTTTCCCCATCATAAAAAAAAAAAAGACAAATCACTATAAGTTGATTGGTTAGAAAATATCGATTTCATCTCCTTAATTACAAGGGATTCGGATGTAGCACGTTTGGTCGAACGTCGTTCATGGGCAAATAAACACAAGTTCGAATCTCATTCCTCTATCCTTCTAGGACATCTCATTTCTACGTTACTACGCTTAAAAGAAAAAGAATAGACAATTACCGAAAAATACTAAAAATGAATAAAAGTCGCTAAAAAAAGAAACTTTAGAAATGTTGCAAAAATTATTGCGACAATTTATAACTTTATATAATATGGAATAATCGAAAAACTGAATTTAAATAAAATTCCGAATTACAAGTTTGAATAAAATTCAATTTGGAAAAATAGAAAATGACTCAAATCGTGTGTTTGACACACTATCCTTAAAACATATCCGTCCCTATTTTGGGCGTCCTGTTTCCCCGGATAAGACGGAAAATCGAACTACCTTTTCTCCGTGAATCAAATTACGCCCAACTTTATCACCAAAATGCGGGGAGGCCAAGAGGAATACGAGAACAATATGCAGTATTTAGAATGCAAGTGAAGAGTGTGTTGTGATTCTTTGGAAAATTGACTATTTATAGAAATAAAAATTAATCGAGAAATTTAAATCTATTGTTGCATTACCACGACAATTCATATCTGTTGTTACACAACAATTACAATTTTGTCATTCTGTTTTAATTCAAAAATTAAACCTAGGAATTAATTTCAATCATTACGATAATTTTAAATTTTTGAAAATAAAATATGTTAAAACATAAGGCTAGACCTAGACTATGTGGCTCGATTTCTGGTCCGACATTCATGTACGCAAGTCGCTCGCACACAAGTCAATGGTTTGGAGCTCGAACCGACAGGACCGTAATTTGCACCCCGTGCGGGCGCGTGTGTAGAGAGCCTCTATGCAATATAATCTTACACCTTACTAAAATGTGGAATTATATATGCTAGTCTAAAATGTCTTAGTTTTCCCATGCGACAAACCCATCTTTCAAAGAAGACAACACACATGTTTTTCTTCTTTATAAATTAATTCCAATACTCCACTTTAAAATTTAATTTCTCCTTCATCCGAACATCATTTTGGACAAACAAATATTCGATTTCGATGTTCTCACGGAGTAGAACAATAATCCACTTTTACATTTGTCGTTAGATAATCGAATTCCCAAGAAAATCGCACCCCAAATGTGCAATTTCCTTCACAATTTTTCCAACAAGAAGAACTACAGGAATTTCATAGTTTTCTTAAATTAAAAGACAACCCAAATAATTACAATTTACACAAAATATCTACTTTCCAATTAATTATAAGACAATCTCGTCGGATTCAATCTATCAAACACAATAGCACATACCACTTATATAAGGAAACTGGAGATTCTTTATATCTGGAAATAAATCAGAGAAGTCGATTTGCAGTACTTAATCTTATGCATCAACATGGAAAGTCTTAAGACACTTGGCAAAATAAGATCTTTCCATTTATTGCAGGTTGTTTTGGGAAATAAAAATGTCCACATACTTACTTAATATATAGTTCAAATAATTTCTTTATTACAATATTTAATTCAATAGACATTATTTCTAAATTATTCTCTTCAAAGATAACTTTTGTGTTAGTTGTCTATTTACAAATTTTAACCCGTCTTAAAATTTATAATTTACTTTATAATATGCAAAACACTTTTATATATTTTACGTTTACTGTGATCATTTTGTATAGAACTCGGTTTTTATATTATGAACATTACTTAAGGGATTTGTAAGTGCGTTTTTTGTAATTAAATTTTACATGGTTGAAAAATAAGTGCTATAAGAGTTTTTTTATAATTATATTTTTGCATCTAGGAGTGTACCTACATTTTTAATAATGGGCATTGTTGTTACTTGTTAGGGTCAAGCCTAGAGATGGCAAAATTGGCCAGACTCAACGGGTCCTCTCAATCAGCTCGGGCTGAGTTTTATTTTTGGAGGCCCAATTTTCCGCCTATTTTAGCCCGACCCAAACATCCTGAAGCTTGATAGACTCGAACGGCCCAACCAAAAGAACATATTTTGGGTTGGATTGGGCCACAAAAAATACAACCATGATAGAAATTTCAGACCAATCCAATGCAATTTTATGACTTGGCCCGATGGACTCGGACCAGCCCGACTCAACTAATTGCCAGCTTTAATCAAGCCCCAACCGATAGACCTTTCGGTTAGCAGAATTAATATTATTTCCTTTATCTAGCAACGCAGAATGTCGTACTAAGTGTCAGATATACATGAGTGGTGGTTTCGCAAGGATCACGTGACTCATGAAGCACCATTTCAAAGAAGAGATCACTGCAGTCCCATAATCTCAACAACCATAGATAAAATCAATCATCAACTTTATTTGAAAAAACCTGCATTTCTTACACCATTTTGGATTTTTTTTTGAAAATTTTGAAGTACTTATACTAGATAGAAACTAAAGAGTTTTTCTAATATTGATGAGAGTCGTGAAATTTTTGGTCTCACTTTTTATTAAGAAAAGCATGGAATTTTTTATAATTACTCCCATATTACTCCCATCTAATGAGAATTGCATTTTTAGGGGTGTTAAAATGTAAATAGAATTTCATCATAATCTTAATTAAAGCTCCGGATAATGCAAATTCCCCATCAAAACTTTGGTGCCAAACACTGTGTTCTCATAGAGCTTCAACAGAGGCGACTAAAAAAATATGTCCAATTATCAAAAAGGAGGAGAAAAAAAAAGTACCCACATATTATCAATTACATGTCTGTATTTGATATAGATATATATACTCTCATACTCATCATTGTGGTGTAACCTATATCATCCATTGATCTTCATAATTTGCTCTATTAATCAAACTCTAATATATCATGCATGAAATAATATCAAAATTGTTGGTCCCTCTCTTCCACCATCTTTTTCTTTTTTAACTTAGGCTAGAACTGCAACTACGGTGATTATCTTTCACGACAAAGATTTAGAACCTCATATATTGCTACCACTAATTTACTCTTGTCCACCATATTCTTAATTGGAGGCATCTATGTGGTCCAGGTTCATTCCTCAAAGAAGATAACACATATCTCATCTCAAAAGTAAATTCTTAGATTGGCCCATATCTTGTATATATGTCCAAAAATTCAAAATGTGGGATGGAAAACCTTTTATTGTATTAAAATCCCTAGCTGTTCACGAGTCTCTTTATATTCTCGACCGACTCTTATCAAACTAAATAAATAGGTTTGAAATTTTATTAAATAATTTATAGTACATGATGCACTTTCAAACAAAATTGGGTCTCAAAGTCTTATGTTTCTTTCATCACAAAATTAATTACTATGCTCTCAGTAATTCTTGTAAAGGTAGAATAATTTCAAAAGCAAAATGATCTTTGGAATAATTCCAATGGGTGAAGGTAAAAGTAGACCTCCATGATTCTTATACCATTACTGACTAGGGCCCACTTTGGGCATCTCCATCATCTCATTAATTATGCTGGTTAATAATGATATGTATCAGATTAGGCAGTGCACTGGTTCCAGCTATTTAAACATGGAATGATTTAATAACAGTGACCTCAAATTTACTTCTCCCCTATAATTTTTTTACGTAGGGATGACAATCGGTTGAGTTTGGAATGGGTATACAAATCAATGGTTATTGTGAAATGTAAACCGAATATCGCTTGGGTGGGTGTAGACCTGCCCTGAATGAAACAGTTTCATTACAGATCTAAATTGAACTCGCTCGACTGTCATCCCTAGTTGAATTTCAAAATGAAATATTTAAGCTAATAACCATATTCAAGAGATTTTATGTCTTTGGTTAACAGTCTTGATTAATTCCTTTCCCAAAAAGAAGTATTGGTTAATTACGAATTCGTATCTGATTCCTTTTACTTTTACTAGAGAATGATTAGAAATACTGATAATGGGCTAGATACATTTTCTATAATAATTACGTAATGAAAAGGAATCATTAGTTTGTATAAAGAAGAAAAGAGAAACATCTAAATGGATGGTCTGAATTAGTTATAGTGTTAGAAAAAAAAAAAACTGGAAATTTTTATATTACTTTGGATTGCATAATTGCACATCTAATTATGATACTACAGTATCTGAACAATTAAAGATTGAGCTTTCAGAAACCAGGTGGCTTAAATTTCACCCCGCCACCACAAAATTGTGGGATGGAGTCGAGGGTTGCTCAAATCCTCGCCCCATCAAATTGTTTGTGGGGTGGAGGTCGGGGTCATATCCCCGCTCCATCAAATTGCTCCCCGGGGCATATGCGGCGAAATTTGTGAAGATTTGGTGGGAACTCATATCTTGAAAGATCCGTGTGGGTTCGATTCGGGGAGAGATCGTTATTAGTAGATTGAGGGGTCGAATATAATTGTTCTCTTTACCCCGGAGGATCTCGTTGTACGTCGCCAGACCCGTCGTAACATCGGCCAGTAAGCACATCCCGCGCATTTACCTTGGTAAGAATGAGAAATGGAATGCCATTGTCGCCGGATAGTCGGCGTGCGCGCAGTTCTGTTGAGCTTATCAAAAAAAAAAAAAAAAAAAAAAAAAAAAAAAGATTGAGCTTTCAGAAGTATAGTTTAATTTGGTGGTCCAATAGTGGTTCAATGATGGAACTGAACCACCCATCATTAATTGTGGTACTAATTTATATGGCTAGTCTGGGCCCAGGGGCTGGGGATATTTCACTGCCTTATTTGGTTTATAATGATGGAACTGACCACACCATGGGATAATTACAAAAACCACCCTATGGTTTAGCTTAATTACAAATTATTTTTTAAAATTATAAATACCCCTAGAAGTGTTACAAATACACAATCGAAGCTTTTATTTATCTAAGTAATAGTAAATGCCTCTCCTGATGGTGTAATTTGTAAAATACAAACAATATAAAGGGTTATGATAATGTTGAAAGACAAGTGAGTTTTTTAATTCCGCTAAACCTTGGGGATAGTTTTTGTATATTCATTATTTATATGCGGTAGATTAGGCCCAATCTGCCTCACCCAATTAATTATACGATTGCATTTGTAAAGTTGTGGCCCATTAAGATCTTAGTGAATGTGTATGATTTTAATATTGATTATTGCATTAGTGAAAAATTTAAGCATCATGGAAAGTCTTAAATGATTAGGGTTTCGCTTCCACTGATTCTAAATTGGATCACTGAATTTAGAGTGTTGATTTAAAAATCTAACATATAGTTCACATCTATTGTTGAATTCTCTGTTTCATAAGATGTTTTGATATACTAATTAAATGCTATGTGCACGATAATAAAATATCTTATTCTACAAAGATGATGATTGACAAAGCGTATTTAAAAATCATCATATTAAATTTAAAATATAAATTGTGAATTTTATATGACAAGTGATAATCCTTAAAAAACACATGATAATCAACTGTACACGTCAGTTGAATAGGAGATAAAATACCATTTTAGAATAGAAAAAATCCCATCCGATGATAATCATCTTATGTCTCGGATATTTTTTCCTAATGTACTTTCCAATACGTGTCGTTCATCTAACAAGAGTGGAATACACCAAATAGGAAAATGCAAATAGGTGCTTTGACATGTTGTCTTATCATCTATCGTGGGTTGGTTGAGACCATTACTCTCCAAATATGGTTATCCATACTCTTTTGTTCACTTGTAAAACACTCTTAACACCCATATTTCTTCACTTTTCACAACAATGGCTAACTAATGTCCTATCTAAATAATCTCATTTAAATAATGCTCTAAAAGGTGTTAGGTGGCTGGGGGATCTTGGCAGGGTTAGGTGGGGTCTTATCGAAAAAATAATATAGGCGAGCTCGTCTAGCTAGTGTCCTGGCAAAGAACTAATTGGAGTTAGATTTAAATTTTTAACAACGTGATTAAAATATTAATTATTCCATTAAGCTTTAAGCAAGTGGTGGATTTTCGAACTTATTCCCACAAATCCCACTAATCATAGTACTCGAGTGTACAGACCCATATTGATGATAAATAAACCTTATATAATGACTCGCTCTTTTTTTTCTTCTGGGGCTAAGTCATCATGGGCCCATCAGATTTATGTAGTCTGGCTTTTCTTGGTCCCCCAGTCATCCCGTGAGCATGGGTCTAATATTTGTGGCCCACTATGCCTTAAATAATATCCATTATTGAGGTTCTAATTTCTTCACATCTTTCACATGTTCAAGAAAGCAGTACATACTATCACTAGCATTTACGTCATAAACAGAGCTCTATTAGTTTTCTTTTCAACATTCATTCAATATAACCACATTGAAAATTGTCTAGATTGTAAATACATTATTTTAAAGAGTTTAGATTTTTTTATATATATTTTTACTGGTGACTCGTGAGTTGATGTTTTTAAATATGAGAAGGCGATGGGTAGTGAAAAAGTGTACAAACAAAAAGATATCTTTGAAAAATGAGACCTTAGAGATATTTTTAGGAGATCATGTGACTCTTATTTATGTAAGCTAATTATATCAATATAATGTGCAAATTTTATTGTATTCGATAAAAACTAGATCAATACCCATCTATTCTTTAAAAAATCTGAAATTTTAAAAAGTATTGTCAAAATTAAATCAATTTAGGCCACCATGATTGTAGAATTGATAACACAAAATCCCAAAATTGAATAAAAGCAACAAAGAGTTATTTCAAACTAATTGATGGTAAATATCTTACAAGTGGGGACTAGAACAAGACCAAAACCAAAAAAAAAATAGCATGAAACATGGAGCTCATGTCATACTACATAACATTCCATAGCCCTTTTTTACAATGTGTGACAATCCCTCCCTCCAAGCTGAGCCACCACCTAGTGGTGGTGGTGCTGGCACTCCACCGGAGTCGCCAGAAACCTAGCCGCATCGGAGTAATAGTCGTAAACCATGTGATTAGCCCTCACCCACAGAAGCTGGTGGCTCTGGTGGAGGCTCAGCTCCGACAACGTCGGCTGGTCCCACCAGCCGCCGCTGCACCGCCTCATGTTATCGAGGGCCGCCCACGCGTCGGGGCATTCGCAGCCGTTGATTTCGAATCCCCTGTAGGAGGCTATGAAGGGTGCATGTGACCAATCTGTCTTCACCCTTCCACCCTGAGTGGCCCAATCATCAGCATTCCATATTGAGCTATAGACCCCCATGGCTTGGTCCTTTGGATAGGGTATGCCTTTGTGTTCCAAATTTGAATGGACTCTGACAGGTGTCTCATCCACCAAGAATCTGCAAAATTATTAAGAAAGATAATAAATTAGTAAAATAATATTCAAAATTACATAGCTAAATATGTTCAATTATCTACTATTCATCTCAAGATTTGGAGTATTTGTAATTTTGAAAGTTAGCCGACGTTTTCATAATTATAGTAAATCTAAAGAGTACTTTCTATGTAATTAGATACTACTAGAGCGAGCGGTCAAATGGATCGGTTGGTGTCGGGTCGCCGGACTAAAAGAGGGAATCCAGGCCGAGGTAAACATTAATCGGGCCTCTAATTCCATAGCCAAACACGGTCCAAAGCATGAAAAATACGCTGAAACCCCAGGTGATCGGACCGACCCGTAAGGCCCGGCCTTTTTGGGCCTAAAATATTTAAGTCCAAGCTAGTAAAAATACAGGGCAGGCTCACCGGGCAGGGCCAGAATTGACAACTCAAAATACTACCAAAGAGACAAATAATTTAAACAAAAAAACCTTGGAACTTGAAATTGAAAAGTGACATAGACCACAAACCAAAATTTCACCAAATTGCTAGAAATACATAAGAATCTACTATGGTAATACATTTTTCCCTGTTTTTTTCTAAATTCTAATCAAAAAGAATTTAAACTGATGTCTATATGCAACTTTCCATACATGTAAAAACTCATGCATAAGTATATCTATATACACATAACAATGCATGGGGATTGATGGATACACATAAGGTGCCAAAAATGTAACTACTTTGGGATAGCTTTTCAACTTTTCAGTACAAAAGGATTCCATCAGCATGGACCATGAGGACAGTCCCATGTTACCAATGAATAATAAGTGAACAAACACACACACACACACATGTGAATATGTGTGTGTGTTTGAGAGATAGAGATCAAGGGCTTACACAACTTGGCGCTGGTTCCAGAGAAGGGAATAGGAATGGAAATCCTTGGTGGGGTCAAACCAGAGCTTAAGCCTTTGTTCTCTGTTGCCAACTCCATTAACATAAACATTGGTCTGAACAAGGTAAGGTTCCCCTGTGGTGTTGCCCAGGAACTCAAAATCAAACTCATTGTGGTATGGACCCTCTGATGACATCTGCCCACATTCAAAAGATCATCGAATCTTTTAGTAAAAGTGAAATGGTAAAAAATGCAAAATCACCAATCAGCATGAGGCAGTAAAAGAGGACATATTAAATAAGGTAACAAATTTATAGACTTTCACAAGATTGAAATGAAAGGCCAGCTGTTACTTTGACAGAAATATTCATGTACAAAAACTTATCAAGATTTATTTTTTTTTTTCCTGACAAGCTTAAGTAAATGCATTTAATGCACCTCAACAGATAAGGAAGAAGGCCCTTTCTTGTTCTTATTCTTTCTTTTTTTAATATATTGGAAATACCAAGATATGATAGCATGATCCTGTATGTGAATAATAGCCCAGTTTACCAAAAAGAGTGGGAAAAAATATAATATCTATGAAATAAAGTGTAAAAGCTATTAAGAAATAATAGTAATAATAAGCTTACATAGAAGGCAGTGACAGTTCCAGCAGAGTCGCCCTCTACAAGCTTAATCTGAACAGTGACTTTCCCAAACATGTATTTGCTCTTTGACGAAAATCCAGCACCTACATTCCAAGATTTACCCATTATATAAAATGTCAACAAAAACAAAAATTACACTATCCTAAAAAAGAACGTATTTTGAGATAAATGCAAGATAGGAAACCACAGAGAAGCAGTGATCAAACAGGGGTTTGCACAAGATTAAAAAAAGATGACAACCCAGAAAAAATTACAGTCTACAGATACATATAAATGGAAAAACAGAAAAGAAGAGGGTGTCTAATGTAATTTTACCAGAGTAGTTATCAAGCTTCATTTTAAGAACTCCCTTCATAGGTAAAATGGTCCATGGCCCAACTGGGCTGATAAAGGTCATCAAATCTTGATGAACTAACACAACCCACCACTGCAAATGCAGCAAAAACCCCCAAAATCAAATACACCTTTGACATCGTAACAGTTTAGCCAGAAAAATTTAAAAAGGGACAATTTTTTTTTTTCTTAAGAGAAGTAGATTGAAGATTGCTTCTACTTGTGAGTGGAGTTTGAAGGATTGAGGGTGGGTTTATATAGCCACCACCAATAATGTGTGTTGGCTTCATTGGAAAGCCATTATGCCACGTCAAATGGTGTTCGTACATGTCAAAGTCCACGTCGGACACAGTTTTCCAAGAATAAAGAATATTTTTTAGCCGTTGCCGATTGGCTTAGCTTAATTACGTGCGGATTGGCTAACTCTGAATTTTGATTGAGTTGGAATAAGAATGAATTGATAGTGATTTATAATTAAACTGGTGAGTAGAAATAATTTTTTATTACTTAACAATATTATTAGTGTTGTTGCGTTTATAATATTTTCTTAAGACTACCAAACTTTTTTACCTCGAGTGGAATTATACAATATTTATAAGGGTGTTAACCAAAGTTCAAAACATATGTCTTTCAATTTATTTCAAATTTATCCCTCATCTCCAACTACAACTCTCAACTTACTAAAAAAATTTTCGAGCGTCAATCTCAAGTACGAAATAATATGATATATTTTTCAAAATTTATAGTGATCTTACTTACGGGCTAATATGGCATAAAAGATGTAGCGAATAGATTCAACAATACCTCCGAAATATTTGTTTCACGAATAAATATATTAGCAACAATTAAATGATTAAAATAGCTATAATTAAATTTAGTGATGTAAATGATCTTTTCTAAGGTTATTTCTTTCTTAATTTTGATATTAGTGGCATCATATAATTATTTTTTCCTCTTTTTAGGTGAAAACTAGTTCTTTGGGTTCTAGAGAGAAAACTTAAATTAGAAAGAATCTTGAAAGAAAGTTTCATTTTTAGGTATTCATTGAGAACTAATTAAAGAGATGATTAAAATTAGAATACAGTCCTTTTCAGATTGTTTATTCTCAATTTGATAATTAAGACTCTAGGAACAGTACAATATCCTATTATCTCCAATTTAGGACTAAATATTGATTAGGTTCATGGTAAGAATCAATAACTTGTATTTATTATTCAATTTGTCTTTTTATTTAGTTTTTCTTTCTATATTTTGCATTGGCCGACTATTCAAATGTATGCTAAACAAAGACAACATAAAGTTTGGTCCCCAAAAGTAGAAATTAAAATTTTGGAGCCGTTGGCTCAGCTTAGCTGGCTTCAGGGGACACACAGTAGGACTGGTCGCTGTTAAGGAAAAAGATAAGTAAGGATGAGGACCAATGAGATGAGTACACGTGGGATATCACAGCTGGGTACTCCACTGAAAGGGTGGGCCCTTCCTTCTTTTAGGCTACCATACCATTTTGGTTCGCGTGTGCACCCACCAATAGTATTTGAATAAAAAAATCAAGTGAAAAATGTGAATTAATTCTTTTTTTTCTTTTGGGATTTTGTCCTTTTATTTTTGTCATTTTTGCATTTTGGAAGTAGAGAAATGTTATTCTATGCACTTTTCTTTTTCGATATTATTAACAAATTTAAAATGGGAGGACATGGGTTGATATATTGATTCTAATTTCGATGACAGATTATTATATTTACATGTTTTTTTTTATTTTTATATTATGTTGTTGAAAAAGAAGAAGTTAAAGGAACATTTTTCTAAGGTTACATTTTATCCATAAATGTCATTCAAATATTTTATTTATTTGGCGGAAAAATACAAAGGCATAATAAGATAATTAATGTCCCAATTGTATATATTCTGGTTTTTAAAGAGTAAAGAATTTTGAGAAAATTTATATTATTAAGTACATTGTAGTGCTTTTTTTTATGTTTATATAGAAACTTTTAAAGAATTGGGTTTAAAAGATAATACCCTTTACCCGAAATAGAGGATGTTGTTTGAAGAATGTGAGCAATTATATGTCTCATCCTTTTGGAGTTAATTACATTTAAATATAAGGAGTAATTAACATTCATCTTTCTTTATGTTAACTTTTAAATGTCTAGTTTAAAATACAATAAGTTGAGTCGTCTAATTTGTTATTATTTTTTGTGACCTAATTATTAGACTACAATGAAGTTATAAAACTTTCGGAAAAAGTCGTGATCATTATAATAACATTATTTACTAAATATTAATCAATAAATGATTCAGTTATTCGAGAATATATTAAAAAAATCATTTAGACAACCATAAACTACTGACTAGACAATCAATTATAAACAAACCAAAATGCTTACGGTGTAATTTCCTGGTCTTTTGTTCCATTCATTTCTATTTTGTAAAGAATAGTGGGAACAATTAATAAAAAAAAAATTGAGAGTTGATTGATTATGAAATGAAAATATGATAATGAAAATTAATATGATAAGTTTTGTAAGCAGAAAAGTGATATGATGTAATTGATTGGAAAAATAAAAGAGGGTGGACATGTGTATTTGATATGAAAGTGTAATGATGATATTTGATATAGCGTGTTTACTAGTAAAACTATAATGAAATGTGATTGATAATTGACTAATGAAAATGTGTGAACAATGTATTTTTTGAATAATTTAATGAGCAAATCAAACATTGGAACAATGGGTATTTTCTAGCGAAAAATTTGCAATTTTTTTACAAGTAATCACAACCTAATACGTATCTCTCCTAATTTAACATACATATATTAAAAAATATTTAGAGATCTTATATATATTTGGAAAATACTAATTACAAAACCTATGAAGATAAAAAAAAAAAAAAAAAAGTTGAATTTCAAAGTGAATTTAAAAGCATTGATGCGAGTATGGGTTGGCATAGAGAATGAATGATGGGGCATCACTTTATTTCTTCTTTGTTTTTTATAGGCTTTTGTGAGGCACATCCAGCTGGACTGTGCAAGCACTAAATACTTTGGCATCTTTTTCAAGATCTTTTTTTTTAAAAAAATAAATTAAAGTCTCTTATTTAATCCGTGAAAAAAATAAATATCAGTGCCTCTCTTTTAGAACCTAAAAATGTGTGCCCATTTAATTTCGAATTTTTTAAAATTTAAAAGGAGAAATTGATGTATTTAAAAAGAATGTGATGGAGATATTATAAAGAAGGGAATGAGGGGGCAGGTGAGACAGGTCCCAGAATATCCTCGTCACTAGATCTAGTCCAGCTCATTAGAAGTTGTTCCACAACTCCGATTATTCAAATATCTGCACTCTCTTCATCCATATTGAATATTTTTATTAGCACGATTGGTCGTATGAAAAGGTCGGACTGGGCTTTTTCACAGGGTCGAAAAATTTGTTTGATACATAGTATTTTACGTGCATTTTCATGGCATGAACGAGGCTTGAGTTCCAAAAGCATCGACATATATAGTAAATTTTTGGGTTGAATCGGGTTTTCTCTTTGGCCCATCGGCTAACAATAGCCCGACTCAATGACAGCATTGGACAAATTCATAAACTTTTTACAAGGGATGGAACAAAACCAGACAAAAACTTATATATATAAGATAGTCACACAAAAAGAGTAATACGTTTCTCTGTAAAGAATAATACATTCAGGTAAAAATAATATTTTTTGGTATAAAAAGTAATATTTTTATAGTTGTTCAAATAATGTAATTTATTAATTTTAAAAATTTAAAAGTATTGCTTTTTACATAAGGAGTATTAATTTTTGTTTCCACAACACCGTGTGACTCTCTCACAAGAATTATTCACAAACAAATACAATAATAAACTACGTCAGATATAAAATAGGTACAATTATAAACAAAAACAATGGAATACACTTTCTCATTTTTAACCTTTTTTTAAAAGGTTGTTTTTTAACCTCGTTAATAACTTTAAAAAAATAAACAATAAAAAATAAATTTGTAATTTTGAAAATTAACCGATTTTTTTTTTTTTTTTTTTTGTAATTAGGCTAGTTCTCATGCTAAATTTTGTAATTAAGTGATGGGTTTTGAAATAGAAAAATTGCAAACACTCCTTGTATATATAATATAGTGGTAGCATATATAATTTATAAATTATAACCGATGGATATTCCATTTCGAAATTATAAAAAAGATAAGCATTAAGCCATGAATATAATGATTATATTTGTGATGATGGATTCGAAATCGGAGTGGTAAAGAGCAGATGGATAATTGAATGCAGAGAGAGACGTTTGATTGGGTGTTGGGGGTGTAATGATCAAACATCAATCAAGTGATATAAATGGTTGTTTGCTTGTGGAGATGAAATTGTAGCGCATGGAAATCTGCAGAATTTGAACTGCCCTGATATATAACATCTACTGTCATACTGTCATATCACATTTAACGTGTGTTTATACGACACACAACATCATCATCTATTATTGTACGTACCATGTATGCATGTATGTATGCTGATTCTTTTATGTATGTAATTCATTACTCAATAAAAACTCTTTTCTACCTCATTTCTTTCTCATATGGAAATTACTATCCTAACCTCCCTTGTGTTGAAATTACAATTGTAGTCTTGCCTTGTTGGAAATTACTAAAGTGCCCTTAGGAACCGTAACTTTTTATACAGGTCCTGACCCACTCGCGAGCTCTCAACTGTCGATTGAGTGTCACATGTACGATGATCGATCCGCATTTCACGCTGAACAGTACTATAAATACGGCACGAAAATCAAGGTAAAAGGTAATTTGTCGTTATTTTAAGGGATAATTACAAAAGACCCCCTGAGGTTTGGTCTAATTACAGAAAAACCCAGAGATGTTTCAAAATTACAAAAAGCCCCCTCAAATTTGATTATGCCTTAATTTTGAGGGGTTAACTGAAATATTTCTAAAAGTATTATGGGTTTTTTGAAATGTTCGTTGTTTATGAAGGGAGAAAATGTAAGATGGATTCAAACCTCAAGGGTTTTTTTGTAATTTTGAAACATCTCTGGATTATTTTGTAATTAGTCGAAACCTCAGGGGTGTTTTTGTAATTATCCCTTATTTTAAATTATCTCGCTCTTTAGCTTTCTAAGTACCTCAATTACCTAATTCTAACTTAAGCATCGTAGGGCCTTAGTTGGGGGCCGCCCTGGCTAGTCTGATGTGTGCTCTTTTTCAGGTTCCTTCGAACAACGTAACTCATCTCATTTTCTGAAACTCTAGGTCAGGTCACTCCGTGCAAAGTACATCAGCTCGCTTCATGGAACCCTAAGTCAGGTGAATCTAATTTACTTTCTTAAATCACTTCCTATAATTACATTTCGATTTGGCACTAAAATGTAGGGAAAAGTGTAAATTTGATCATGTAACTAGTGTGGACTATATAGTAATGCTTGGATTTAAATTTTAATTTATAATTAGTAAAAAAGTTTCAATTTGAAGTCAAATTTATATGATGTATATAAAACTAAAAGAGTATTATCCAAAATTGTAAAAATCGGCCAGCGGCCGCTGACACTAGCGCCAAAGAATTTCAACCATGGTATTATCACATTATTTACTTTTGTTAAATTTGCCTTCAAAAATGTTTTTTATTGATATTTTTATTCATTAAAGTAAAACCTTAATTCACTTTAAATCCCAATCTGCTGATTTTGTGTTTTCTTTCAAGAGAATACAAATGGAATGATTTGTCATCTCAGGAAAGCTATCTAATAATTCACCAAATGTCACAAATCGCATGGAGTGCAATTATTGCACATCAACAAACAAATATTTTGAAGAATATTGAGGACAATAACCCAAAAAATTTGGGGAGTGTATCGTTAATGTATTTGAAACTGGAAGCTATATTGGGAAAAACTTTTGAAAAAAAAAAAAAAAAAGTATTTAGTTTGTGTTTTTAAAAGAGATATATTTAATTGTGTATTGAAGATTTTTTGATTCGGATAGGCCTAATAGGCCAAGTCCAAGGAATTATGGACTCCAACCTAAATTAAGGCCCTAAAGCCAAAAAGTCAATTAAGACTCACCAGTTTGCCTATAAATACATTATATCTTCATTAATGATGTACGAAATTTACGACGCACTTAGTTCATCTCAAGTTTTTTTTTTTTTTTTTCTTAAATGCTCAAGAATTGATTCAAGTGTCGGAGGGTCTTCGCCTACTTTTTGTGATGTAGGCAGTGACCCACTCAAGAGATGAAATCAACATGAATACTACAATCAAAGTGATCTGCACCATATCATTTTGGCGTCATCGTTTGATAACATGATTGGCCATTGAGAATGAAGTCAAGATCTATAGTTGTGAGGGCAACCAACACTCAGGACAACTACGTTTCTACGGGTGTTTTTAATATTTAATTTATGTTTTTCAAATGAGATAAATTTTATTGTGTATATATATATATACTGATGTTGTATACTATGGTCTTATTGCTTAAGTGATACTATTCACCCTCTAAAAGGAGTTGATCAGGTTTGAACATGAGTCCTAGTTCTTTTGCTATCCCATTTCCTCCCCTCCTTTCAACTAACTAAAAAATTACTAATTTTACATCAGTTTATTTTAATATCGTTGTCAAATAAAATTCTCTTAATATCATATTTTGTATTTTACATATATATAAAAGAAAATATACATTTGTAGTAGTATAAAATCAAAAATATAATGATACTTTATAATGGGTTCCAAATATAGTAGTTTTTTAGAGAATATGGTGTTGGAAATTGGAAAAATACGGTATCCACATCGAAAATTTATTTTGCATTAGTTTTCAAGTTTGTATAGAGAATATTGTGTAGAGATATGGTGTTGGAAATTGGAATAACAGGGCATCCCGCTTTGAAAATTTGTGGGTAATTGAATTAGTTTCAAGTTTCTAAAGAGTTTTGTTTGCTGTGGAAGGAATCTCATACTAAAAAAGGTAAAGTAAGTTATCTTGCTTATCTAAATACCATTTTAAAAGGAGACTAGAAATGTAGATCTCCTTATGGTTAACTTTAGCAGACTTTTGTATTTTGATTAGTTTTAGGTAACTTTTAGCCAAAATTTCAAGAACCAACTATGAATACGTCACAAGACATCATGTCGATATTTTATATTCAACACTTTAAATACGTGTATTTAAACATCACAACTACTTGTCTACTTGTTGAATATATTTATAAAACTCAAAAGACAAAGTTCCATATCCTATAATCCAGAAATATTTTCTATTATATTGTCCATGAATGATAAAGTTTTATTTAATTGCACCAAATTTATTAATTTAACCAACAAAGAAAAACAATGACTTTCTAATTACACCAACATATAATTGAACCAAAAATTAAAAAATAAGAAATATATATCAAATATAGTGTACCATATATTATGCTAGTTTAAAAGTGTGGTTTGTGCTTCGGACATAGTCGAATAGTAAAAAGGATTAGTAATATTGCTAGAGGCAACTTCAGGGGCCACCCCGGCCCCCCGCTTCCCCTACACACAATTTTTTTCCCAATTTTTTCTAAGGTGAAAAAATAAGAAAATAAGTTATATGTTTTTTACGTGCAGAAATATTTGGGGTAAGGGGAAAATTTTGCGCTATAGTGGCTACGCCACTGCTTCTTGACCATGTGGATTTGATTCCCTTATCGAAGAAACCCTCTCGAACTTTAGTTTAACTTAATCTAAGAGGGTGTTTAATTGAAATCGATATAACTTTACTCATTCGCCACATTCTGATTTATCTTCTGCTAAAATAAGAAACCCTCTAGTACTAAGTACTAACAGGTTCAACATTAGTCGAATGCAAGCGAGAATATCCATGGCGGTGACCGCCGCTTGGGAAAGAAAATTCACACGTGACTCTTGTTAACATAATCAAACCTTCACTTATTGCACACACTCCCAAACGATTTCCTTACCTTTTTCTATTCATATGTTTTGGGAAGAAAAATGAGATGAAAATTAGACCTCAAACTTCTGGACTGCGTTTGAGAGATTATTATCTAATTCTCAATTTTTTTCTTTTAGGAAACAATTCTCTATCCATAATAATATTGACATAGAGTTAAATAATCTATTTTATATTCTAATACCAGTAACGTTACATTAATAACATTATTTTATATATTTGGGATGTATCAAAATAACTCTGAAATATCAAATATGGGATGAATTGTTGTCTACCAACAATATTGTGCAAATTGCTTTAGTTGTTTCGCGAAATGACCATTTTTTTGCAGTTTACACGACTTTTAGTACATTGTTATTGATTATTGGTACCGTAAAGTGAGTAATATTTGTTGTGGGAAAAAAACAAAGAAAACTGGGTAAAAAAGCACGAGTGATTGTTGGCCTTTTTATTCTTTTTTTTTGTTGCTAAATTTGATTGAGGAGGTAAATATTACATTGACAAGTTTTTTTCTTCTTGAACGATGAACTTTTATACATTAACAAAACAAAACTTACACCGCTAACCCAAGAAAAATGACCACCTTGAACATACATACATTGATACATGTCAAGGGAAAAACTCCGTCAAAGGTAAAACCACCGTGTCGAGGGAGAAAAACAAAAACAACTAAAAACACAATGCAAAAGAAAACTAAACCACCTCCCGAAAGGAGGACTAAGGCACTCCTCAGGGAGACTACCCAACAAACAAATCCGCACGAGCTACTTCACGCACCGCAAGACAAAATAATCGACCGCCTACGAGTTTCGCAAATCAACCTAGGTAAAAATAAAGACTCAAACAAAAAAAAAAAAAGAAAAAAAAAAAAAGAAAAAGAAAAACAGAAAAATCGAAAAAAAGAAATGAAAAATGTGTCTCCCCTCACCCGATCTTCAACCGCAACCCATCACCTACCCTACTCCAACTCTCCTCTTTGTAGCTCCGACCTCCGACTTGCCTCCACTCTCGATCGGAGAATCCGATCACCTCCGGATAACACAAAAGATATGCCTTCATTAGCCTCCATGTGAAATATGATTGGGGAGGGGAGGGGATAAGGGGAGGAGGAGGAGGAGGAGGGAGGAGGGAAGGGGGCACCGCAGGGGATGGGGAGGGAGGGGAAGGGGTTTAAAGTTTTAGGGTTTGGGTTTTTAGAGAGTGGGAGGAAAAGAAAGAGTAGAGAGAGAATTTTTTTACATTGACAAGTTTAAGAAGGGTAAATGAGACATAAAGATAAGTTCGAGAGGGTGTTATTATATTTTACCCTATGTTTTATTTATAGTACTACACACATTAATTAAGAGAAATGAATTTGAACTATAGATCATCACGTGCCCTTAACAGTGAATCCTGGTCCCCATTCTAATACCCAAAATGAAAATTGACACATGAATGATACTTGAGATGAAATTCGAGGACGAAGATGGTTATAGAGGCACATTCCCTCTTATTGCCATCCATAGTACTCAATATCCAAATTGATTAATTTTTATATATATTTAAATAGTACTCAATATCCAAATTGATTAATTTTTTATATTCATTTAAATAGTACTCAATATCTAAATTGATTAATTTTTATATACATTTAAATATTTATTTAAATTAGTGAAGGCACTGCACGTGGAGGACTTCTACAGTCCCAACTCCCAATCACAAAAATACATCAAAGAGAAATTTATCCGAAAGTACAAATAGGCTTTCGTCCATGATTCCCAATGGCCCAACTATATTGGGCTGCTATAATACACCTTATTCACAAAATTTCCTACACCTGCGTTTGGGCAACGTAGTATTCATTTGTCAATTGTCCAGCTTCGACAACACCCACATAGAGGCCCAATCTATCTCATCTCCAATCTCAGATCATGTGGAGAAAGGTTACTGTGCTCATCGATGTATTATGCAAATTAAAGAATCCACATTTTCTTCGAGGGTAAATTATAGAACAATTTCTAAAGTCTAATTTAGTTTTTAAAATAAAAACCAATCATCTTTCAAATTTATTAGAGGAAATTACACTAAATCTCTGTAATATTCGCGTTTTTCACTTTACCATATAAACTATTTTTTTTATTCACTTTTTACCATATGAACTATGTAACCTTTTGCATACAAAGTGCTCGCATCGATGCAATTTGCAACATAGAAACAAATATAAGAAATACTTGTAAGTTTTAATATTTTCTTGAATTCACCTTTTATTTTGGTTCCAATCATTGTAGCAAAGAAACATGATAAACGCTTGAGAAAACTTGGGAGAATTTACCAAATTTTTGTAAGGTGATAATATATAGATGTGAGACTTATAGCCTATAGGACCCATGTCTTAAATACCAAAAAAATCATGCACCTACACTTGTACTACAAGATCAATTGGTACCCAAAAATACAAAAATAACAAATAATAATAAATTAAAATAAAAGAAAGTTTTGGATCCTTGGGTCGTTTTGCAATTTTTTTTTTTTTTTTTTGAAAACCGCATGGCCATTCGCTTCTTCGAAATCTTGACGGATAAACCTTCGCCGACTTGACGTCTTGCTTGCAAACTACGCCAACTGCAGAAACCACACTAAAGCAAGCCCTCATGTGACAGCTCAACCAACCCATGTGACAAGGCCAACCAAGAAAGTGTTGGTAGGGGAATCGAACTCGTGACCTTTCGGTCTCGCGCCACATACTCCACATCTTTCCCTGAAACTTACCTCTGGCCGTTTTGCAAATATTGCATAATCGTAATACCTTTAATTCAAAAGGAGGTGAAGCCATTTACTGCACGTGAAAAAGCAAAAGTATTGTACCCTTTGCCCTTTGGCCCTGTCAACTGACACCACAATGCATTATAGTTAGCCTTCCTTCTTTATTTATTTTATTTTAAAAAAATATATCAAATGGTTTAGTAGTATTATATCAAAGGTTTCTGAGTGCAAAGACAAAAATGTTCTGTTGTTCTTAAAGCCAAATCTTGGCCAAATAAGTGCGTCATCCATGTCCATGATTTCTTGGCGGCAAAGAATGAGGAGCGGGAAATGTTTGTCGCCGATAGTCGACGTGGCGCAGGCGAGTTATCAAAAAAAAAAAAATGTCTTAATTTAGGTTGAACACTTTGTCCCATGGTATCTTTTTGCCGCTTCAATTAAACTTTGTCCCCTTCAACTAAGAAAATACATAACTTATTTTCAATTTTGCCCCTATTTTCTGAAATTTGGAATTTTTTGAAACTTTAAAGTTATTGTCTCAGCTAAATTATATAGCACAACTAATTTAAATCAGACTCCAAGCAAAAATGATTATCCACTAGATTATTATTTAAAGATATTTTAATTTTCATTATAATTTATAGGTATAATTACTAAAACCACCCCTCAAATTTGGGGTAGCGACAGAAAAACCGAAAGAAGTTTCAAAATTACAAAAACCTCCTTAAGGTTTGATTCCATTTTACTTATTGTCACAATCGTTAGTTGACCGACGGAATTTGATAATGTCATCAAAAATAGTTCCACAATTATACCCCTCGACTTTTTAAGTATTACAAATAGCCTCATCTTTCTGTCTACTTATCAATATTTAGAAAATTTGAGGTATATCATTGCAAAATGTTAGGCGAAAAAAAATTGAGGCATATAATTGTAGAAATATTTGATTACGTCAGCAATTTCCATTAGCTCCACTAACGGCATGTGCAAATTGTAAGATGAATGTAAAACATCATGGGTGGTTTTTTGTAATTTTGAAATTTATTCTTTTTTCTGTAATTAGGCCAAACTTCAAGGGTAGTTTTTGTAATATCCCTAATCTTTAAATTAATTTATGCGTCTCATAGATGAGTGTAATACAAATGTTATCCACATATCTCTGATACAAGATTAAAGTGCATTAAAACATCTTTGTTGCTCTCACCATTTTCTTCCACCTTTAACTTGAAATCTCAAGACAGGATTAGCTGACACCTCTAATCCTAAAAAGTCTCTATTTGATGCAGACCAAACATCATAGATTTGCCTAAACATGAGTATAATATGGAGAGGGACATAACCTTGGTGCATTCTCTGTAAGGAAAGGTACCTCACCTTGAGCACTGTGATATATACCATGTACATTGCAGAGAATAAACAGATTCTGTAAAAAAAAAAAAAAAAAAAAAAAAAGACAACTTTTTTCTCATACTGTTAAATGTACAGCACCAAAGCTTCATTCTCTGTAAAAACAGGGTGGACCTCCTTTTATGCAGAGGACAATAAAGATAATTCACCATACTACAATCACAAAAGACATATTTTCATAATATGTACATAATAATAAAATATGATGTTTATGAATAACTTTATTCATTGCTATGAACAAAGCTTAGGCACAGATTTAGCATTACTCTGGCTTGACATTCTTGATTTCATCATCTCTGCCATGTGGATTTGCATTTTCCTGCAAAGATTTTCCAATTCCACCACTCTCCATTGCATGCCTTGGAGATGTGCTTTGAGCTTTTCGTTCTCGTCACAAAGACTGAGTCGTTTTGCGTAGAGTACGATTTGCTTGGAGCCCTCGTCTTCCTTTTCTGCGTGCGTCGTCTCGAAAGAAACGGGAAGAGAATCGGCCAAGGTGGATTGGTTTGAGTTTTGAAGCAGGCTTTTTAGTTTGCGCTGTTGAGAGACGAGGGCTTGGACTGCGGATTTTGAAGGGAATTTCGAATTTTGAGCGAGGTGGTTAAACACTTCCGAAGAAAGCTTCTCGTAATTTAGTCCGAGACAGACTTTCGCCTTTTGTTCTTCGGACAAGCCGGAATGAACCTGCATCATGTGTGCTAAGTCATCAATAAAAACAAACACAAGTCATCAATAAAAACAAACACATGTTTTAACTTATCAAACTATTAGAGTTATCCTATTTGGTTAAAATCCATAAAGAAAATGCACAAAAGGGGACTCGAGATTTCTGTTACACTTTATATTCCATTTCTTGGATGAATGACACGTGTCCCTAAGTGAGTGTTTGCAATAACTAAAAAAGTGCTTTTCTGCTTTTGCCCGGAAAAAATCACTTTATAGTGTTTGCAAATACCAACTTCTGGTTCTGATTCTACTTCATTTAATGAGAATCTAAAAGCAGGGAGATGGGTGCTTTAGACTTTTTGATTCTACTTTTGGTTTGACTTTTACAAATAAATAAGCACTTCAACTTTTTTACCCAACACTCTCAAGTTGAGATTGGCACGTGTCCAATAAAATAAGATATCAACTGACATTTATCTTAGGGAGTGTTTGCAAAAAAATCTGCTTTTAGAAGAAGTGATTTATCTTGTTTGTAAAAGTCAAACCAAGAGTACTTCAATCAAACGAGAACATCACTCTATGTCAGAGTTCAAGTTAAGCATACTCAATACCACTTTAAACATAATCCATATCATAGCAACTTCAATTCTCAATTGCTCTCGACTATATATCAATACTACAAATCTAGCAAACGAGCATTCCGAGTATAAAAATAAAAACGGCGTACCTCTAGATACAAATTCACAGCATGGTATACTCCGTCACACGTGTCTCTAGCCGAGTCTGGTAGAGCCCTGATTAGAGCCAAGAATTTCGATGGCTTCAAATAAGGATCTGGAGCCACTTCATTTAGATATAAATCCATCAAGCTCGCGACTTTCTTAAGTCGACTCAAAGGTACACAACAAACTCCTTTGCCAAGAAATGATTTCAAAAATCTAAGAACCAAATTCACATCATAGAGGTAACTTTTCCGGACCGGACATGGGACGAGCAAATTATCTAACGTCGCATGATCTAATTGTGTACCAATCATATTCTCCAACTTGTCCCTACAACACTGGCTTAAGTTCATATTTAATGCGATTCTCAATATCCCAAACAGACTCTTGTAGGAAACAGACCTTGTATCCAAAGAATCGAGCATCTCAACAACCGTCTCAACGATTTTAATTTTCTCGTCCGAGGCAGAACCAAATCTTGATTTTTGATAATAAAAGAGAAATCTACTAATAATTCCATTGTCGAAATTTCTAGATACCATTAATTTTACTAGCATTTGAATTAGATCAGTGTCTAATGCCACGAGATCATCAAACCACCATGTGGTTTTAAAAGTACTGTTCTTAAAGCTCTCGGTACTTCTCGTGTCACATGATAATCGATATACTGAGCTATCAGACGAGGAAATGGATGGACAAGGACTTGTTTGGCAAGATGATGCAATTCTTCCAATGAGAGAATCCAAGCAATTTTCGAGTATACTTAAAGAACTGACTCAGGAAGTAGATTTTGGCACTGCTTTAAAGCCATTAAAAGCTCGGACCAAGTCCAATACCGAATTTCTTCCAGTGATTTTTCTGTTTGCTCACATAGATTTTCGGTTTTACTGACCGAACTTTTCATTTCCATATAATGTGCAGCAGAAGTGAGGCTAGAAATGTTAAGAGGATTTATATTGACTTTTCCATTGTTGTAGCAGAACCTTGTGATGAGCTCGAAATTTGCTGCTCCACCCGGGAAGTCATTGAATATCACCTTCAGACGTCCCGTTACGCCTTTTGATTTGCCGACCAATTTACTTATTCTTCCTGAATAAGAAGAAATTACTCTCTACAAGAATCATACCAAAAAAAAAATGTTAGACAAGAAAAATTGGAGTATTTGCTGAAATTAATATAGGAAAAATGTAAATGCAACCTGCAACTTATGATATACATCAAAAATTTCAAAACAGTAGAGGCCAATCAAGAATATTTCCTAACTGCTAATCAACACTAGAAAAGAAGCTACACAAAAGCACCATGATCTGATAAGCTAATTTAAAACTATTTCCTTATTAAACATGAATCTACAAGATCAATTTGGGACAGCAGAGTAAGTAGTGGTATTACCATAAAAACTGTAAATGCCTGAAATTCATCAAAATAATGAAGTTACTTAAAATAAAAGGGCTAAATGCATCTTGTCCTGCGCTTTTTGCACTTTGCCCACTGAACTACACGATTCATTGCACTTTACCCCGAACCAAACAAAAGTCGACATGTGTCAACTCATGAGAGGTTCAAATCAGCTCCGAGGGGTTAAGTGCAAAATGTTCAAAGTCACACATGCTAAAGAGAATTTCCAAAGTTTAGCAGACAAAATGCAAAACTCGCGATAGTTTGGCGGACAAAATGCAATTATCCAAAAAACAAAAGGATAGCTAGGCACAATTGGGTGATAAAGAAAGATGAGATGTCGTTGTGCCGCAATAAATTCTCCGAAAGGAAATCAGGTAAAGAGTCTACTTCCCCTACAAAGAAGGAAACAAACAGTACCAATTTTGAAATGGAAGCAGTTTTTGGTCCCTTGAAAGGTGTGAAAGAATCAAAAAGTAAAGGCATGAACATTAATTTCCATACTCGCAACAATAAATGAGATAAGGGACACAATACACAAATAGGTGAACTATGTTAGATAAAAATGATGGAAATAAGTGGTTTAGACAATAAGCAAACCCCACATTCCAGCAATATTTAGCTGCAAAAACTTAAAGAGAGTTTGGTACGGACAGGAAAAAGTTAATGACAATAACTGTGAAATCATCATACTTTGGAGTGCAGACATTTTAAAAAACTGAACTTTTCATAAGAGCCCATGTCATGATTTAACAGAAAATGCCCTATAAATCAAATCATGCTGGAAAATTAAAACTATGAAGAACATTCAAGTACAAGAACGTTAAGATGAGGCTAAATTAAGCTAGAAACAAACAAACCCAGAAAAATACAGAACTCATTAAACAAAAAAGCTAACAAATTTTGGACAGAACCTGAAAATAGAAGAGGTTGTTTTTCCACAAAGACAAACAAAAATGTTAGCAAGAAACAAAAAACCCTTTACCTTATTTACCATGAAAACCTCTTCTCCATTGACATCCACCTCAAGATCAAGAATGTAATCTTCCATGCCCAAAATAAATAGAAAAAGCAATCTTTCAGCCAAATTAAGAGACCCTTTTGGAACTTATCTCAGACAAAAAAAGGATTGAGATTTGAGGAGAACACAATGGTTGAAATATGGAACAGATAAAGGAGAATTCTGAGATGGTGAAAAACGACAAGCAGAAAAGGGCCGTTCTTGGTTTTGCCGAAAATTGCATAGTCAATTAGTGAGGAAGCTTATAGCAAATGGGGGGGAGAGACAAGAGTGTGTGTGAAGCAACAAGTTTTTTGTGAAATCAACAATAAAATGTGGTTATTGTATGAGAATAAAACAGAGAGAGATCCGAGGCAGGACAGATGGAGGGCAAGACTTGACAGAGGGGAGTTGCGCCAACTGGGATATATTCTCTGACATTCTTACAATTAATTTGTTTTTTAAGGGTGGATTTATAATTATATAATGAATGGGTTTTGGGGATGCTATGAGCTTATCAGCTACTACAAATGCAGAGTTTGTGCTGCAATTTGGGTTGTAGATATATGGATGGAAATAATAGGTTCAAATAGAGGGAGTCTGGAGCAATCATTTCGGGATGACTTCTTTATCCGTGGTAGATGACTAGATGATGATATTAGGGTTTGGAGAACTATTGTATTTCTCGGTTTATTTGGGGTTTATTTGGGGTAGTTCTTGAGAATCGGGACTATTCCTATGGATTAGTCATTTGAGAACATGACTAGTCTCTGTTATTCTAATGTTATTCTAAACAAACGATGACTTGTCTTGAATTTCCTACTTATATAAAAACACGAAAAAATAATAAAAATGCCAAGGCCCTAATTGCACCATGAAGTCAACATTGCCTATTTATTTAAATTTAATTATTATATGGGTTAATTACAAAATCTAACATGAGGTTTAGCTTAATTAAAAAAAAAATCAATTATTTTTCAATGTTACAAATATGAAATACCTTGACATTTGATTCGATTTGTTCACATTTTCAAAATGGCGTAGGTTGACAAGATCGAGCAATTTTTTTGCTCTAAATTAAAGATAGTATACTCGATCTCTTGGAGATTCTCTTCATACCTTTTTTTTCATATGGGTGGTGAGATGTTTGTCTAACCTAGTTGAAATATGTCAATTGTACGTTGTCTCACATTGATTATGATTAATTAGGGAAAGAGAGCCTATTTTATAAGTCAAGTGAACTATTCAGTCGATCACCAATTAGTTTTATGATGGAACATCACTTAGGGCGTGAGATCCCACCCGTCTTTGGGTACTATTCATGACACCTCAATAAAGAGAGAGTTTTGAATTTTTTTTTCGAAATAAAGTTTCATCTTTAAGCTCGACTAAATAATAATGATTTGTGATGGCCATCTGAGCTTTGAAGGCTTTAGAGCTACTACAATTGAAGTCACTTCTCGTCATTTTCTTGTTTTTTTATGCCTTGTTGTTTGCGTGAGATGCTTCGTAATTTTAAGCTGAGACCCGTCAACTATTTTTCTTTAATTTTTCTATGATTTTTTTTTTTTGATGAAAATGTGAAAATTTCATTAAAAATGTGAAAATAATTACAAAATAAAAGGGCATAGCCCGATTTGGATCAAATGTTGAATGGACAAGCCCCTTAACATATGTAGAACAAAGCGAGATATGTATAACAATCATCCTATTGGTCAAACGTGAGACGGATAAGTCTAAAAAACCTCATCGGATGTTTACTAAAACACAAAGGAATAAATCTCCAACCAATTTATTGAAATAGCAAGTGGGAGTAGGTGGTCACGACCTAACGCTCCCACTTGTAATTCGATAAAGGGTGGCGAGAGATATTACAAGAAAAATTACAAAATGGAGATAGGGCATACCCTATAACACGATCGCAAGCGTAGCCACGGTGGATAGCTCGTGTGGCAAGGAGAATAAAATCCCATCGATTTTTGTGATATCATAAAAAGGAAAGAACCCGGTTTCTTGATTTGATCATGAAAGCTCGAAGAAAATAAAAATGAACAACGGCGGGCATAAGGAAAACCTGGCAAAGACGACGAATCGCAAGGAACCAGGCATCGGTGGATCCACGCTACACCAATTGAGTTCATAAGTAAAATGCACCAAACATGGGGTAACCGAGGAAGGCCACACATGACACATCCACTTAGGTAAAATGAAGCCATCCAATAAGGGTTAAACCTTAAATCAATCAAAGGAATCCAAAAGGACTAAAATGCAAAATTCTGGAACAATCAATTTTAAATCCTTTTAGAACACACTTGATAGTAATATTGGAAAATCATCCCACGAAAAAATTCTTATTATTTTTTTCATCATATGGGATAAACCTGGGACCACACAAAACTATCCACCAGTAAAATTCAGACCGAATAAGCAAAGCATCAAGAGGAGTCATGCAAAGATCAAGCATAGAAAAACAATCACCCACCATCTAAAGCACAAGAAAGGGAGGTCATGAGGCGGGGAGTTCGGGGGTTCCACTAATGATGGTTTATTACAAATTACAGTCCCAAAAAAGTAAAAGAAGACCCACACACGGTCAAAAAGACAAATCCAAACAAGAGAGGACTAAAAATCGATCGTTCAACTGGAAAATGGCGATAAACAACCTTATATACATCTTTCTCAATTTTAAGAAACACGGCATCCTCGAAAAAATTCGGACCCTCGAATACCGATGGCGATTCACGGGCCTTCCAGATTTGATAGATAGTGCGACAAGCAAATGCTACAACCCGAGCTTTTTAAGAGCGGGGCAACAATTTATTTTTGGTCCATTTAAGGCCCCAACAATTGTACCGTGGAATGTCTAAATCTCAACCATTTTTTCACACGATCCCTCGAATTTTTCTATGATTGAAATAAGACGAAGTTGAATGAGATTTATGGAACTCATGTGTGGTCATTTAGGATCGATACTTTAATTTGTTCCTAATGCATCTCGATGACTTAATGTTGGGATTTGGTCCAAAGATCCTGCCCGCAATGGGCTTTAAAAGAGGCGCGGCGCGCCCGCGATTCGAACTCGTGAGCGCCGGATTGCACGATTAAAGGATAGCTTAAAGGATATGATTTGGACTACCTATACCAACAGATTCATCTTCTTTTTCGTGCCCATTACATGAAACTCGGGTTAAGCGTCTTGGCCGGGAGAGGTAGACATGGGATGGGTGACCCCCGGGAAGTTTTCCAGGGTGCGCGTGAGTGAGGACAAAACGCGCTAGAAAAGACTCGTGTTGGTTTGTGGGGGCGATCGTCAATCCGAGTAGCGCCAGAGGTCCAACAACGATATCGAGCAGTCACGAGTTCGAATTCCCTTGGGAAGACGCTGCAGTGAGGTTGCCAGGAGCGGTGGAACCGAGATCTTTGGCGCAATGGACGGAAACGTAGGTTCTTTGAGGTTGACCGGAAGCGAAGGGTAAGTTGCAGTAAGTGGCCAACTTCGGGTAAAATTGTAAAATAGGCCCGAAGGTGTAGGTTTTGGGTGGACCAGGAATCGAAGGGTAAGTTGTCGTGGCCGAAATCGAGGTAAAACAGATTGAACCGAAGGTGTAGGTTCTTTGGGTGGGCCGAATCGAGAGGTCGGGCGTGACGCGATGCTTGAATCGAAGAAGTTAGCGTTAGAATCGGGAAGTTGGCGGACAATGGAGGTTGCCAAGCAGGCGAGAAGATGGCGGAGTCTTTGGGAGGATTGTTGGGATTTGGTCCAAGATCCTGCCCGCAATGGGCTTTAAAAGAGGCGCGGCGCGGCCCGCGATTCAACTCGTGAGCGCTGGATTGCACGATTAAAGGATAGCTTAAAGGATATGATTTGGACTACCTATACCAACAGATGATCTTCTTTTCTGCCCATTACATAGAAACTCCGAGGTTAAGCGTGATTGGCCTGGGTAGACATGGGATGGGTGACCCCAGGAAGTTTTCCAGTGCGCGCGTGAGTGAGGACAAAACGCGCTAGAAAAGACTCGTGTTGGTTTGTGGGGACGATCGTCAATCCGAGTAGCGCTAGAGGTCCAACACTTAATTTTTTTGAAATAAATTATTAATGCTTGATAGAGATTAATGATTAAGTTAACAAAATACATTGTCAGTATAATATCGGAATATTAACTATTTATTAATTTATTAATTTAACTGGGAGATCTATACAAGATTAATTAACTCTTAATTCAACTATTCAAGTGCAACCGGAAGCCCTAAGGTGATCTTAATAGATTGCATTTTCTATCTTTTTTTTTTTTTTTTTAACTCGTATCAATGTTTCGCCCAATTATTTCCTCGGGGTATATATACTATATAGCCTTCCCCTTGTCCACCCACCATCTAAATCTAGGAGTAGCAATTCTGGTTATGTTCGTGTTCAATTTTGGGTCGATCTCGGGATAAGTTCAAAATACATAAAAAAAATAAAGTAAAATATAAAATAACTATATTTTAAAACAAACGGTGACATCGTGTTTTCGGATTTGGAATTCTCTCAGTAAATTTGGATCGGATTCGTGACGTGTGAGTGATTGTCACTCCTATCTAAACTTGGGCATGTTAGTTGATGTACGCTCTAGGGTGGATACTCTACTTGTTGAGATATGCTTGAGTAGCAACATACATAGAATTTCTCTTGTCCGGCCAATTCATATTTCTTTTCATTTCGGGCAAAATAATATTTATTATTTAACTTTTTCTTTATTCCAATTTTCTCAAATAAAATCAAAGTTAAGGCTGCTTTCAAAAAAAAAAATGAGGGAGTTAGACTAATTTTAATAATTACTAAATATAATCCTCAAAGTTTATTATATTATGTACAAGCCATAAAGGTACTTAGTTTCATGCTTTTACTGCGTATTTCACATCACCCAGTTAAAAAATTATTACAGGTATTCATTAATTGAAAAATAACTTGTAAAATTAATTTACATATAATAACATTAAGTATTCATATATATATATATATATATATATATATATATAGGGCGTAGCCGACTTTCATTGAATTACCCTAAATTTCAAATTTTTTTCCCCCATTTCCCCCTAGCTCAATTATTCTTCCCCTTCAAAAATACATATAATTTTTTTCATTTTTTTCCACATAAAAACGGGACGAAAAATAATTTGGGGTGTCTTAGGGGCCGGGTGACACCCCCAGCTACGCCCCTGTATATATATATCTTTTTTTTTTTGTGAAGGGGTATTCTCACTGGAGGAAGTTCACATCGATTAGATAAATCGTCTTAGGTGATGCAATAGGACAAACAATGTTGGCTAAGAAACTACACTGACAAGCAATGTGTGAAGGCTCGACCAAATAGTATAGAAGTGGTTCGTGGGAATTCGAACTTGACACATTCGGTCTCAAGAAGCCACCCTAAATCCCTAACCATTATGGAGCAATATATCATATATGTGTATATATTTTAATAGATGCATAAAGTGACCATCACAAATCACAATACAAGACACGAGGTGAAAATCATAAATCATCATGGCCATAAGCCCATAACCTCTTCTAGTCTATCTGCTCAACAAAAACTGGTACAGAGAAACACTAACTTCAATCATTATTTTTCTAATTTGGGTAATAGGAAATAAGGGACAAAAACGTTTGTGGAGTTAATATGTACTGTTGAAATAATCACATCCCAGATTTTCAACTCTCTTTATGTAATGCTTAATTGTGTAGCCAATTTTATGTATTAATTTTTCCCTAATCGAAATTAGATTTTGAGAACTTAAATACACTACTCTAGTCTAAAAGTAAATTAACAATATACCATTAAATTACTCCAGAATTAAATTAACAATTAACCACCAAAAATTTGGACACTGTTGAAATCGGACATTGTTGACAAATTAATGCACTCAAATTCTAAAACAATCTTTACCATCTCCTATTAATTTAATTATTCATGAGGGGATGTTAGTACGCTACTACTTTTCTAATAAATCCATTATATCTGTGTGTGTTGTCAATCAAAGATAAAGCTAAGAATGATCATTTCGACCACTATGATTGGTCAAAATATATAGGTATCCCAAAACGAATCTAACAGCATACAAACACACAAAAAGTAATGAACGTAATGAAAGCATTTTCATGATGTTGTAAAATGCATATGATGTGGTTTAAAACGGGCATGCATGGCGGGCCAAGTTCAATAATTAGGAGAATAGTCACACATGCAAATTAATGCACACCACCTTCTAATTATTTTGTTACCTTTTGTAATTACTAACTAGTCTTTAGAGAAATAAATTAATGCATACATTAGTAACAAATTCTGATTGGCATGAATTTCGGCAATTTTTATTGCGCTCGTATTGGGAATGAGTTTTCTTGTTCTATTTTATATTCTACTGTCGTGGATGAATTACATGTAAACGACTATAATATTATCTCGTACATGTGTCATTCATCCACATGAATGGAACAGAGATCAATATAACAAGATTGTAGACAGAAGATCTGATCCCTTTCGATTGAGTTGGGGCTAGGGACGTAAAATACATATGAATTTAGTATTGTATCGATCAATTTTGTAGTAGATAGATGATCGATCTAAGGGGCTCGGATGAGAGGGTCTGCCTTCCTTGCAGATTAAGAGCATCTCTAACTCTATAACCTATTGAAGTGTCGAGGAGTGTATGATCAACACATAAATGTGTGTTGAAAACTAGATGAAACATCAAGAAACATAACATTGCGGGCCTTATCAATGGCACAAGGACAGTGCAACAACACTTTTTTAAGCCCAAAGGGTTACCCGACATGCTATATTCCGAAGAACCATGGTTAAAAAATACCTTAAAAATAGTGTTTCAACTTTTTTTTTAAATAAACACCCAAGTGGGTGAGGGATTAAGGCAGATCCCTAACCTATGTATTGTAATCAATATCAAGTTTGGCAGTTCAGTTACGGCTAAAGCTTTTTACAAATTCAACTATAGACAATACAAAGCGTAACAACTTTTTACACTCTGCAAAAAATACAAGGATACACTAAAACAATGCTTTAAGCTAACATCTCAAAGTTATGTCTATATATACCTCAAAATAAGTTCTTATTACTGGTATTATGTTTCTCCAATGCCCCTCATAAACCATCTCTATGCTACTATGAACAAATTCAAGTATACAACGTCCTTTCACAGTTAAAACAATTTGTGTTATAATAAGGTCTCCATTTATAATCTTCAAAATAGTTGTTTGTATGAACAAATTAATCTCCCATCACTCCTAGTTTTTTGACATTCATCTGTTTGCGATTTGAAGGACATATAATTATCACATAAAAGGCCTTCTTTGTTTTGTTGATAGGGTAAAGACAGTTGGGTCAAGCCATATCATACAATTTGTATATTGGACTTTAGCCCAACATTAAGAAGGCCCGGTTCATTTTTATGTAGTTACTGGATCAATTATTTTCAGCCCACCCTTAAGATTGTGCACTTCCAAAGATGACGCAGAAAATAGATATGGAAAAAACATCATTGCACGTAAAAACTAAAAATCAATATAATCTGGACCAAATCTCCAGATAAGAACGTGTGATATTTTCCATTTTATATTTTGAAAATCATGAACAGTTATATTTTCATTTTTTATGGTGTTTCTATGTACTAAAATAATGTCAGGATATTTTCATTTTATATTTTGAAATCATGAACAGTTATATTTTCATTTACAGGGACTTTCTATTAGGGGTGTCAACTATGTCGTGTTTCGTGTTCGCGAGTCGTGTTTTTACACAGGTATTACAGGTCTGACACGAACCCGAACCCGACCCGTTTAATTATTCGTGTCAAGATACACGACCCGAACACGACCCGTTTATAACATGGGTAACCCGACACGACACGAAAAAATTGTATAATTTAAACTTGACACGAAAAAAAATATTAAAAAAATCAGAAAATTTTGAAATTACAAATAAAAAATACATTAAATATTAAAATTTATTAAAAATGCATTTAATAATTTTTCCATCATTATATAACCAACTAAAACATCACAAAATATTAAAATAATATATTACAATAAAATTAAATGGGTTACATAGGTCAATCGTGCCGACCAGCGGGTCGACCCGCCCGACCTATTTTTTTTTCCGTGTTAACCGTGTTCGACCGATTTTGACCCAAACCAAGTTAAGGGTTGTACTTGTACCTGTACCTGCTAAATTCGTGTTAGGTTCGTGTCGGGTTATCGTATCGTATCACAAATTGACGCCCCTACTTTCTATGTCCTAAATGAATGTTATGCATATAATAATGATATTATCTTGTATATATGTGATCCACCAATATGTTTTTTAGCAAGGCTAAATATAGAAGGCCTGGTATGTTACCATTATTGCATAAGTCATTTTCTCATTTTATATTTTTTTTTAAATTTAAAATCATGTTTATTTGACCTATTTATAATGAACATTTTTTATTTTCGGTAAAAATAACATCTCAAACTTATAATCACAAATTGCAGCACTATACATTATCATAATCTATCTACTTATCAAGCACTACTAAAATTAAAAATTCAGGATGATCCTACTATCAAGTATCATCTCACAAAGTATTATATAAATAAAAATTTTAAGACACACAAACAACCATAATTTCATTTTTATTGTGTACTTTCGTATTTAAAATTCTCCAAAACTATTAAGTAAATATATTCTCGTTTCTAAACAAGTATCAGTTTTAACATTCATCCAAATATAGTTGCAATTTACAATTCAATCCGTTAAATCGGTCAATGAGAAATAAGGTGCCCACAAATTATGAGAAGCATCTGCTCAAATTTACTATAATTTATACCTTAAAAATGTGTGCATTTAATTATTGGCTATTGTTAGAGAATTTTCTAACCGCAAGTCTACGGTGTCAAGTTTTAATATAGAGAAGTAAGGTTGTCGAATCCACAGGGAATAATTATCGAATTATTGCTAAGTACTATAATATAGTAGTCTAACTTTATTTAGAAATTTAATATTTGATGGAGTTGATTATACTAAAAATACTAAAAATAAATTAAGACTATGTAAATATCAATGAGTTTATCCAAATGATTAAATGAATTCTAGAGGTATGATGAATCTAGTTATCCCTTATGTTGTCAATATGGTTTATCAATCATCAATTATCAATTTATAAGTCAAGATTTCTACAATAATCATTCCCTTTCTCAAGTGCCAATGATTTTAGATTCAATTGGGAAATCAATATCTCTATAAAAATCACCAATCAAAATCTCAATAAAAGCTTATGAATCTTGATAAATGACTTCAAAGGATTCACAAATCTCTCAATTCTATGAAATCCTGGGTTATGCTATTCCAAGGTCATGTATTCAATTACATCTCTCAAGTGTCAAATCAAATACACCAAACAATCTAAATTATTGATCAAGTAATTTAGAAGCAATAGATTCAAATAGCACAAATAAATTGATAGATCTAGATTGACAAACCACAATCTCAAAACATAAGTTCAAACATAGATTACATCAATCCTCTAGAATTATAATGTTTAGCTCATGATTAAAGAAAATGAATCCATGAAAATACAACAATACATCTTACAAGATATGAAGAAAGCAACAAAATAAGAACAAGAGTTGAGGGATCTTCTCTATTTCTAGATGATAGAAGCCTCCAATCTTCTTCTCCAAATTCTTCTCAAAATGCTCAAATTCTTCTTCTTCCTTGTCTTGTAGGCTTGTGTTTATTGCCTTCCCAAGGGTTCCAAGATCCCCTAATTTCAAGCCCCAAGGATGATATTTATAGTACACAAAAGTCCAAGGGGGGTAGGTGAACATAGAATTTTCCGCCCCGGTGACTGCGGCGCCAAAGAATCTCATCCCAAATATCGCACGGCAAGGGCGGCGCTGCCACAAGATGTAAGCTTGGGCGCTCCGCTAATGCTATCGCTAAATATCGCGACGGCGGCGGCTACACAAGATAAGCGCTGGCGGCGCGCCAGCATGGTAAAGCTGCTGCGCGCGCCATCAACATATGCCCACACAATCCGCCGGGCGCGCCTGGCCGGGCGTTAAGCTGCCGCGGCGCCCACAAGCCTCCGTCCATCCAAGATTCCTCGTCATCGGGCGCTGGGGCGCTTCAGTGGCTTGCAGCGCCGCGCGCCCGCCCGTCCTGGCCAAAATGCGATTTTTCCTTGCTTCTATACGATTTCTTCTTTCTTCGGCCATTTTTCACCGTTTTCTTCATCTCTCGGCTACCAAATCCAGTATTGACTCTATATATCGACACTATTTGAAATAAATTGGACTCTAAAGACTCTAAAAATACCCAAAATAAAACCAAATTCTAATCTAAAATACTCAAATAAGTTGATAAAATACCAACTTAACAAATACCCCCAAACTTAAAATATTGCTTGTCCTCAAGCAATTACAACTCTAAAATGAAAAATACGAGACAGAACAATACAAACAAACCGCAAAACTTCACAACCAAACTCATTCGTCAAATTTCGTTTCACTATCAATCAAGCGCATATTTTCACAATGTGATCATGACGGTGGAATGTTCATGCCAACCCGTTTTCATTATCCGATAGATTCACGCAATCAAGTGTTTTCAAGATGATCCACTTTTTGAATATAGAGATGAGATGCTTACCCGGACTCCATACAGGCTTGTCTTTCACACTAATCTCCACGAATGTAGGCTAATGTAACACAAGGATCAATAAGACTTTTAAAGCTTGTAATGTGGGCTTAGGGTAAGGTAGGAAAATATAGGAATAAGTGGCTCAAATCACCCAAACACACAATTAACATTTCGAATTATCAATAGGCACTACCCTTCACTTTTTTTTTTTTTTTTTTTTTTTTTTTGACACCCCAATGTTTATGAACTTTCAATCCCGTTGATTTGTTTTTTTCACATTTTTTTCTAACCCCAAACTTATTCTTTTGCGTACATGGGGTTTTCATCTTTTCTTTTCTCGGGCAACTTCATTCAATTAACCACATACCCTTCTCATCATCCCCTCCTCAACCTTTAATATTTTTCTATATTATGCGTGTACGTATGAGTGATGGGTAATTAGAATTTTCACATTTAGGCTCTGGGTATTCGATTGGTTGCCAAAGAAACGGGTTTATAAGGCTCAAAGGGGGACACTAGGAAAAATATAATGCAAAGGTAGGCATTTTAGGCTCTAGCTTGTTCAAAGATGGCCTAAATCACTTCCTCATGGTTACTTCGCCAGATTTTGCCTCGACTAGTGATCGACAAGTTCTAAAGATCCGGTGGGATCATAAAGGAACCACTCAATTGCATAAATCATCCCCAAATAAATCATCGAGTTAAGCATATAGATGGAATTAATGGAAAGAAGATTAAATCACAGTTCAAACACATGCTCTTTTGACCGTTCAACTCATATTCAACAAATTCACTTAGTCATGCAGTTTCACAGTTTAACAAACGCCTCGACTCAACTCTAGACTTTTTTTTTTTTTTTTTTTTTCACTCAAGACCCGACTCGATGAATAAAAACAGACTGCACCCCCCCAAACTTAAAACGACATTGTCCCCAATGGAGAGGTGGGAAAAAGGACTTTCGCAGTAGCCGGAGCGAAGGCTCCTTAAGTCATGTGATACCACTACGTGTATGAGGTGTCTCGTATAAGCTCAAAATGCATCCTAGCGCACAAGCCCGTGGGCGTTGTATGCTCCGAGGTGTGGTCTTGTTCTTTCCCTTCGCCTTGGCCCGACCCCTTTTTGGCTTCGCATCTTTGCAACCTAGCAAGGTAGACAAGAAAACAAAACTCGTGGAACCAAGGAACTTGGTTATGGGTGAGAAATCAAAAATCACAACACATACAAAATGCACCCAAGTAGAAAATATAGTGCCATGTCAAAAAGATAAGCATGGAGATGCAAAATAGCACTAAACAATGTGAAACTCGTCATTGGGGCATTTCATCAAACACCTCATATGCATGAATTTGGGCAAAGATAGTAAATGCAATGGATAACTCAATTCAATCCCAAAATTCAACACCAAACCTAAGTCTAGCATGATCAACCAATCCACAATCCATACATCAACACAATTATCCTAAAGACTTCTACAATCCAATCACACCAAAAATCACAAGATGGGAAAACCATGGGGTGGGTTTTGGAAGTTGCAAACTTACCAAATAATGAGTGAATGAGATGAAGAATGTGTGTGTGGTGTTAAAGTGCTCCGACGTGATGGAGTGAGATATGTGGGATTTGCACAAATAAGAGGGTGAAATGTGATGCAACTTACTACTAATAATGCAAAAACTTAGAAAAAACAAAAACAACTACTAAACTAAATAAAACTAAGAAAGCAATAAAAGGGGATTGGGTTGCCTCCCAATAAGCGCTAAGTTTACAGTCTTCAGCCAGACTTTGTCAGATTCTCCTCAAGTTGGAGCTCCAATAGGCATGTTATCCACATTGCCCTTAAAACTCCCCCAACCTCCAATATCTTGACTACATTCCCAACCATCCGCTTACCATCATTTAATTCAAATTTTAGCATATTAGTTGGATGAATAGTGAATACAACTTTCTCCCGATTTACCAGAGTTAGCTCCCCATTTCTACATCGATCAAAGCTCGTGATGTAGCTAAAAATGGTCGCCCAAAGATGATAGGTATTTTCTTGTCCTCATTCGCATCCAACACTACAAAATCCACAGGAAAAACAAATTTATTAATTTTTACCAATACATCTTCAATGATTCCCCACGGATAGGTGATGGATCGATCAAAGAACCGCAAAGTGATATTGGGCGGCTTCACCTCCCCGAGCCCAAACTTCATCACATCGAGAAAGAGATATAAGATTCACACTGGACCCAAGATCACAAAGTGGTTTCTCAAAGAAAACTCCTCCAATAGTACATGGAATAGTGAAACTCCCGGATCCTTCATTTTCTCGAGGGTAGTTTACTCGGACTATTGCACTACATTCCTCTCAAGTAGGCAGTCTCAAATTCCTCCAACTTCATTTTCTTGGATTCCACTTTGGTTTCACATAAATGGGCGATTGTTCGGGTGCAAGGTGAATTTCTACCTCCGATCTTACATAAATTGCATTGCAATGCTCCTCGATTAACCTCTCAGTATCACTCGGAAATTTCCCTCTCTCGCAATGAATTCACCGTTGTTGCTAATCGCCTACTTGTGTCACCAAGGAGTTGATGTGACCTTCTATTGTTGTAACTCTCGTCGAGCTTGTCCATGTTAGAATCGATCATGTTCATCCTTGCTCGTGTTTCTACAAGGAATGAACTAAGTAATTCTTCCAAAGACGGATTTTGTTCTCCCACGTGTGTACTGTACTTGCTTGGTTTTGAAATCCCTGAGGCGGTTGCAACACATTTCTCGTATTGCTATACGAGAAGTTTTCATGATTGCGAAGTCCCTGATGATAATGCGTCGACAATTGATTCCCTCTATTGTTGAAACCCGATTATTCACATAATTAGCTTGTTCCGTATCGGGATTCATAATTTCTTGACTTATCTCCATGATCGTCTCTCCGATTGTTGTTTTCCACCTGAACTTAGTGTAGCAATTTGCTTTGACAAGGCGGAAATTTGAGAGGCCAATGCAGACATAGTATCAAGTTCAAGAACACCGCAACTTTTCTTGGCGTAGATCTTTCGACGGCCATTGATAACTATTAGCGGTCATTTCTTCGAGTAAAAGCATGGCTTCACTTGGAGTTTTAGCCATCAATGTACCTCCCATTGCGCAAAGATCTATAATAGTTCTTGAATGCCCATTCATACCATTGTAGAAATACTGAACTTTTTGCCAATCTGCGTACCCGTGTTGTGGACACCTCCTCAATAATTCTTTGAATCGCTCCCAAGCTTCGTAGAGTGGCTCAAAATCGAGTTGATGAAATTGAGCAATCTCACTTTTCGTTGAAGTGTCTTGCTAGGTGGGAAGAATTTTGCCATGAATTTTTCAAATGAGATCATCCCAACTAGTGATACTTCCGGTGGAAAGGTTTGAAGCCATTGTCTAGCTTTATCACGAAGTGAAAATGGAAATAACCTCAACCGAATAGCTTCATCGAACCCCATTCATTTTGATAGTGTCACATATCTCGAGAAAAATAGCCAAATGAGCATTCGGGTCGTCTATGGCACTACCCCCAAACTGATTTTGTTGCACCATATTTATTAGGGCCGGCTTCAATTCAAAATTATTCGCATTGATAGGTTGGCGAACAATGCCCGAATAGTTTTGATTTGTGGTTGGTCGAAAATAGTCCCGAATGGCCCTTTCCTAGGTGGTGCAACAATAGGTATGCGGTCTTCATCATCACCGATTCCTCGCCATTTTTTGAATTCGATTCTTCGTGCGCTCTAATCTTTCAAGCGTTCTTTCAATTTCTGGATCAAATAAGATTAAATTAGCACTTTTATTTTTCGCATTAACAAGAAAACACAAAAATGACAATGACTCTATTGTAACAAAATAAACCAATCTAAATTAAAGTAAAACTACTAAGTAATAATATTAGCGCAAATAAGATGAATTATTCCCCAAGAATTTTAGCGCCAAAAACTTGTTAGAGAATTTTCTAACCGCAAGTCTACGGTGTCAAGTTTTAATATAGAGAAGTAAGGTTGTCGAATCCACAGGAATAATTATCGAATTATTGCTAAGTACTATAATATAGTAGTCTAACTTTATTTAGAAATTTAATATTTGATGGAGTTGATTATACTAAAAATACTAAAAATAAATTAAGACTATGTAAATATCAATGAGTTTATCCAAATGATTAAATGAATTCTAGAGGTATGATGAATCTAGTTATCCCTTATGTTGTCAATATGGTTTATCAATCATCAATTATCAATTTATAAGTCAAGATTTCTACAATAATCATTCCCTTTCTCAAGTGCCAATGATTTTAGATTCAATTGGGAAATCAATATCTCTATAAAAATCACCAATCAAAATCTCAATAAAAGCTATGAATCTTGATAAATGACTTCAAAGGATTCACAAATCTCTCAATTCTATGAAATCCTGGGTTATGCTATTCCAAGGTCATGTATTCAATTACCTCTCTCAAGTGTCAAATCAAATACACCAAACAATCTAAATTATTGATCAAGTAATTTAGAAGCAATAGATTCAAATAGCACAAATAAATTGATAGATCTAGATTGACAAACCACAATCTCAAAACATAAGTTCAAACATAGATTACATCAATCCTCTAGAATTATAATGTTTAGCTCATGATTAAAGAAAATGAATCCATGAAAATACAACAATACATCTTACAAGATATGAAGAAAGCAACAAAATAAGAACAAGAGTTGAGGGATCTTCTCTATTTCTGATGATAGAAGCCTCCAATCTTCTTCTCCAAATTCTTCTCAAAATGCTCAAATTCTTCTTCCTTGTCTTGTAGTTTGTGTTTATTGCCTTCCCAAGGGTTCCAAGATCCCCTAATTTCAAGCCCCAAGGATGATATTTATAGTACACAAAAGTCCAAGAAGGGTAGGTGAACATAGAATTTTTCCCCGGTGACTGCTGGCGCCAAAGAATCTCATCCCAAATATCGCACGGGCGCTGCATAAGACTACAGATGGGCGCTGCGGGCGCCACAAGATGGGCGCTGCGGCCTTCTACAAGGCATGGCTGCCAAGCGGCGCCCATCAACATATGCCCACACAATCCGCCCGGCCATGGCCAAGGGCGTTAAGGCCAGCGCCCACAAGCCTCCCGTCCATCCAAAGATTCCTCTGTCGCGGCGCTGGGCGCTGGGGCGCTTGGTTTTGGCTAAGCGCGGCGCCGCCCGCCCTCCCAAAATGCGATTTTTCCTTGCTTCTATACGATTTCTTCTTTCTTCAGCCATTTTTCACCGTTTTCTTCTCTCTCGGCTACCAAATCCGTTGACTCTATATCGACACTATTTGAAATAAATTGGACTCTAAAGACTCTAAAAATACCCAAAATAAAACCAAATTCTAATCTAAAATACTCAAATAAGTTGATAAAATACCAACTTAACAAATTATTTTCTACCTTTTTAGACTCCTTAGATCTTAACAAAATAAAAAAATTACAACCTCAATCATGGGCTTCCTAATGCGACAATTTACTTTGTCCTTAAATTAGTTTGATATTTTACTTTTAAATCCCATAATCAAATTCCTTATTTTGACATTAAGGAATTAACATATATAATTATACATTAGTTAAAACAAAATAATTTAAAGTCCTTCCTTAACAAATAAAATTGAGGACTTATCCAACTGCACTCCAACGGTTAACATGACTCCGAACTGACATCGTTAAAGGTTCGGATTTCTCCACCCCTTGGAGTGGTTGTTCCGGCCCATGGACCAAGTTGTTCCGACTAGGGGTGGCCAAATGACCCGCCCCGACAGGTACCCGCTCCGCCCTGTCCCGTGACTCGTGGCGGGGCGGGTCTGGGTATCACCTCCACCCCTGTGCTGTTTTTTTAATCATATTTAATATATATTTTACATGTATATTATATAAAATAATATAATTTTATGTGTCTACTGTTATATTTAGGGCTTGTTTGGTTGCAGGATGGTTATGTGTATGAATAATTACCAAGTTCTTTTCCCACCTTATTAGTTGGATGTAATAAGCCTTATTATTGTGTTTGTTTGATGGACTAGGCTATTGGATATGTCTGAGAAGGGAGTGAAAATATATCCCACCCCCATGGTGGGATATGGTATACCCAATTTGGGTTGATAGTGGACCGGGCTCTCCCAATTTCATGGGCTTCACAACTTTGAACCAAACAACATAATAGGTTATGAAATATTAAAAAAAAGTGTGATATCCTTCCCATTAACCCCAACCAAATGAGCCCTTAACATATATAATGATAAATTTTATAAACAACATATATTTATAATACAAAATATAATATTCAATTATTATTAATAATATAAATTATAAGATAAAAAATAAAAAAAAATCCACATGGGGCGACCCACCCCCCGCCGTAGAGGGGACGTGGTGGATCTGGGGTGTTGAGATACCCGCCCGCCCCATTACCATCCCTAGTTCCGACTTGTGTACCCTCCATGTTGCTAGAATAACCATCATGACTGGATTCTTAGAATTAAGGAAATGATATAAGATATTAATTGACCGAATAATTTAATAAATTAATTTTAATTGCTATGTTACGGAGTTGTGAATCCACTAGTAATTAGGGATAACAACATACTGTGTTTAAACCCTGACTTATATTAAGTTTGTCTGGTGAAGAGCGAGAACCAGGTCAAGTTGGTAACCGCTACAAAAAGAAAACTTTCAGTTTACCAATAAATTTTTTTGTTAACTAAATGGAGCAAAAACATGTGTGTATATCATATATATGTCGACAAATATATATACATATATATAGATGCATATATGTACATGTATATGTAAATGTTGCAAATATATGGTTTTTAACATAAAGAGGAAGATGTTCATGTGGTGATGATGAAGATGCTTACTAGTGAGATTATTCTTGAAAGTTAAAAATAAGGGTGACGTATTTGCACCCTAATATTTAATTAATACACTATATTTCTACATACACCTCATCCCTAATTTATAAACTCATCTAATTGCTAAATATACCATACCTATATTTCCAATTTTACACTCCAAATTAAAAATCCCTAACTTAAAAAATCAGTTTTTTCGGAAAAAAGAGAAACAACTTTTTTCAAAAATGCAACTTTTTCGGAAAAAAGCTGAAAAAATCATTTTTTTGGAAAAAAGTTGGAAAGAAAAGCTATTTCAGCGTTTTTTTTTTGAAAAAAACATCTATTTTTTGGGGAAAAAATTAGAAAAATAGTTTTTTTGGGGAAAAAGAGAAACAACTTTTTTGGAAAAAAACAAACTTTTTCTCGGAAAAACAAAAGCTGAAAAAATCGTTTTTTTTGGAAAAAAAGCTAGAAAAATCGCTTTTTTTTTTGGGAAAAAGAGAGAAAACAACTTTTCTCGAAAAAACTGAAAAAGTCAGTTTGTTTTTTGGGAAAAAGCGAAACATTTTTTTGGGAAAAAAGTCAAGCTTTTTCAGTTTTAAAGTGGTATATTTACACTTTTTATTTTATCAAGGGTATTATAGTCTTTTTAATTTATGACATTTTTATAAATGAGAGAATTTCATAATAGGATCAAATTTAAGAAAATATATCATTTCAAGATTCACAATTTCAACCTTCTCAAATCAAGACCCATTTTTTATTTTTTTCTCAAATTGAGCTCTCCCTCAAATTTTGGGTTATCACTTCAAGACCCAAAATTTCAACATTCTCAAATCAAGACCAATTTTTTTTTTTTTTTTCTCAAATCGAGCCCTCCTCAAATTTTGGGCTCTCAATTTAGGTTTTAAAATTTAACAAAAAGAGAAATATTAATGTAATCTATAACACCTAGCAAAAATTAATTTTCTTTCTCCTTTTTCATCTTGTTAACTACATACATTTATATTTATAGATCTTGGTTTCTACACATTAAACAAAATTGATAATAAGTATGGATCAGGTAAAAAAGAGTGAGTGAAAAAACGAAAAGAGAAAGAAAAATAATTTTTGTGGTTGATGTGATAGATTACACTAATATTTCTCTTTTGTTAAATTCTAAAACTTGAAGGAGGACCCAAAATTTGGGGAGGGCCATGTTTGAGAAAAAAAAAAAATTGAGTATTGATTTGAGAAGGTTGAAATTTTGGGTCTTGAAGTGAGAACCCAAAATTTGAGGAGAGCTCAATTTGAGAAAAAAATAAAAATTAGATCTTGATTTGAGAAGGTTGAAATTTTGGGTCTTAAAATGATAGATTTTCTTAAATTTGGACCATATTATGAAATTCACCCTTTTATAAATATTGGGAGTGAGATTTATTAATCAAATCTTAGGGCAAAATAATCACCCTAAAAATAAATCGAGCCTGATTATAAAGGAGGACGTTGAAGAGGATAGGCATAAATAATTTTAAAGCACTATCTTAATTAGTTATAAATTTCTTAGGAGATTTTTTTTAGTATCCCTCCATATCACCAATCGTTTTAATTGTGTCCGAATTTATTTTAATCAATTTATGAATACATGTGTAAGATGCGTATTGAGTAGAGGTGCCAATCTAGGCATGACCCACTGAGCCGATCCGATCAGCCCAAATATAAGAATGGGCCAAGAATTTCCAGGCCTAGAAAGGATCGGGTCTATTTTTTGCTCGACCTAACATGTCGGTCAACTCGGCTGACCCGACGTAAAATGCATTACACGGTTTAGGCTGGGGCGTGGAAAAATCGGCCCGATGATTTTTTGGGCTGACCCAATCTGACTTGGTTTTACCATGTGGCGTCTTGGCCATACCTACCCCGACCGCCATGACCCGCCTAAGTGACATCTCTAATATTGAGATGAATTTTTCAAAATCAGTATATTATACCTTTTCACCTATTTATCAATCCGGGCCAATTGATTTTGGGTTAATTGGCATTTTCTAAGACTAGCTACTACAAATTGACCAAAGTTTAAGGCACTAATACTCGGTCTATTTGCCAGGTTTCCTGAACCTTTCAAGCGGGATGATGATGATGAACGCAACCAAAAGTAAAATTAAAATAAATAAATATATAATTCACATTCACGAATAAAAAGGAAAAAGACCCAAAAAAAAAAAAAGTAAAAAATTAAAATCTACCAATGACCCAAAACATTAACTCAACCGGGTCCAACTCAAATTTTCTTGTTAGTATTTAGCTTCACAGACCAAAGGCCCACACATAAGCGCTCAACTTTTCTATACAGTATACAAACAGCTAGTAATAAGATTTATAAAATTAGAAAAAAAAAAGAGAAAAATAAACGAGATACAGAGATTCGTCTTCAGCTATTCTTTCTCTCATCAATCGATCCGGTGACCGCCTCCTGCTCTCTCTCTATAATCCTCTCAATTATCTCCATTTCTGATTCTACTCACTCGACTCGTCTAGTTCTCCGATCCCACGCCGACTCTGCTACCGCAATTCCCAATTCGTAAGGCTTTAGATTCAAAACCCTAGCGCCAACCCCATATTTTTTCTTTTTGTGTTTCCATTGGTTTTCAGCGTAACCGTTTCTCGTGTGGACGTTTTGGTCATTCATTTAATTCAAGGAATTGAGTTCTTTTAATTTTATTTTTTAATTTTAAAGCCCTACTACATTTTCTCGAGAATTATGTGATTTTCTATTGATTCTGGCTCGTTAATTATGTTCTTGGTTGGTTTTTGTTTTCTTGCAGGTGAGCTTTGAGGAGGGAGTATTCTGAAGGCTGCACTACGAGGAAACAACATTATGAGCATAGATAGCCCTGGAGAAGAAGAGGATTAGGGTTTTGGTTCCGGGTGTTTTCTACAGCAAAAAAGAGACATTTTGGGGCATTCCATGGGCGATGGCGGTGTTGCATGTGTGCCTTCAGAACATATTATGGAGAAGTTCTCAATTTGCGGGGGCAAGACCAATGGCAACACCAAAGTCAATTCTTCTTCGAAGTCTTCAATCAAGATGGCGAAAGTGAATCCAAAAATGAAGCTGAAAAGGGATAAAGGAAGTGAGTTGGGCTCGAAGGATTTTGGTAGTGTAAATAAAGAAGTTACTGATAGTAATTGCAATGGTGATGTTTCTACTGACAACATTAAAGAAGAAGTGGAGGAGGGTGAATTGGGGACTCTGCCCTTTGAGAATGGGGAGTTCCTTCCTGAAAAACCAGTAAGAAGATATGAAATTAAGAGTGAGATTGAGAAGGGTGAATTTGCACCTGGGAAGTGGCGAAAGGGTGGTGGTGAATTGGAGAAAAATGGTTGGGGTTCATCAAAGGATGAGTTGGAAAAAGGGGAGTTTGTTCCTGACAGGTGGTGCAGAAGTGATGCGGCAAATAGGACTGATGATTATGGTTACTCTAAAGCACGACGCTATGATACTGCAAAACAAAGAGGATGGAAAAGTGCCCGTGAATGGACGTCACCTTCTGCAAAAGAAAGGGGATGGAAAGTTCATCGTGACTCTGACTGGACTCCATCTGCTGGTAGAGAAAAAGGTTGGAAAGCTGACCGTGATTGGTCACCGCCTTCCGGTAAAGAGAAAGGATGGAAGGGTGATCGCGATCGCGAGTGGACGCCACCTTCATCAGGTAAGTATTCCAGTGAGAAAGAACATGGCAGAAGTATGGGGAGTAGTCAGCATTTCAGGAAATTTTCTTCCAGATATGAAGCTGAGAAGACCCAGAAGATCAGTTCCAGGGAAGAAGGCTCTTTGAAGAATGACTTCACCAATAGTAAGAATCATGCAAGAGACTATTCTTTCAATAACCGGTTAAAGCGGCATGGTAATGATTCAGATATTGGTGACAGGAAGTATCGTGTTGAATATGATGAGTACTCTGGTTCAAAAAATCGGAAGATTTCTGATGATGTCAGCCGTTCTGGTTTCTCATCAGACCACCATTCTGGCAGGAATGTTGAGAGACCATACAAAACTGCTGCTGCTGCTTCATCGCGAACATTCCCTCTGAAAGGTATTCTTCCAGATATCTGGAGTCATCTAGAGCAGTTCATGATAAACACAATAGCAGTCCACATCATTCTGAGCGGTCCCCACGTGAGCGGGCCCGCAACCATGATAACCGGGATAGTAGCCCGCCCGACGTGTTACGCCTTCTTATGACCATGGAGATCAGTATGATCGAAGCAGGTCCCCTATGATCGTAAATCGTCACTATGAGAACAGGTTCAAGTCCTAATAATCTGGAACGGTCCCCTCGCGATCATGGCCGGAATCGTGATGGTAATGACAGGACTCCAACTTTCTTGGAGAGGTCACCGCGTGATCGAGGTAGGTACAGTGACCATCGGGAAATAAATCGAAAAGCTGGAGTGGGTGAGAAGCGGCCAAGTCATTGTGGAAGCAAAGGGCTAGAAGGAAAGCATAGTCTGATGAAGGATTCTGGCGGAAGGGAATCACAGTTTTTAGCTAAAGATTCACCTGTTAGAGGAAATGTTGATAATAGAAACGTCTCCACCAGTAAAAGCCATCCGAACCATGAAGAGCTCTCCCAAAGTCCTGAATTAAAAAGCACAGTATCTTCTCAAGAAAATGGAGTTACTGAAGAGCCAGCATCCATGGAAGAAGACATGGATATCTGCAACACTCCACCACATGTCCCTCTGGTGGCAGATGCAGTTGCAGGAAAGTGGTATTATCTGGATCACTTTGGTGTTGAACGTGGGCCCTCCAAGTTGTCTGATCTAAAGACACTTCTCAAGGAGGGATATCTTGTGTCAGATCACTTGATCAAACACTTGGACAGTGATAGGTGGGTAACTGTTGAAAAGCGGTTTCCCCACTGGTTACTGTGAACTTCCATTCTGTTGTCCCAGACACAGTTACTGAACTTGTGTGTCCTCCTGAGGCTCCTGGTAATCTATTGGCAGATAATGGAAACAGGGTGTCTGGTAATGACGATGTGTTGGAACCTTCTTCACATTCGATATTCTGCCCTGAGGACAATTCATCCTCTTCCAAACCTGTTGAAGATTTCTATATTGATGACAGAGTTGGAGCTCTCTTAGAGGGTGTTACATTGGTTCCCGGCAAAGAAGTTGAGATGCTTGCTGGTATGCACATATTCGTACATAGTTTGTATTTAATGTTGTTTCTACCCTCTTATGTTTAAAATAGAACTCATGATATGCCAGGTGGTTATACATGATAATAATTAATAAGTGCCTTTTTCAATTTTCCCACTTGGCAACCTGTAGTGATATGGATAATTAAATAAAACATTTTCTATTTAAATAGTATAAATATGAACTGCATTTTTAGTTCTATTTCTCAACTTCTGAATTATTAAAAGTTCCAGTCCTGTATACTTGAAAATTTTAAGTTTTATTTGGGTTTCATTCTTTTTATTTAATACCCATTTTTTCCCATTTTTATGTATTTCTTGCAGAAGTGCTGCAAATTACGTCGGAGCACGAGGAGTGGGAGAGATGGGGAAAATTAGAAGGTACTTCTTTGTAATTATCAGGCTAATTTGGTTATTCAAAGCTGCTTCTATCTGCTGATAATTTTGAAGTAGCTCGAGGATTATATTATGTGGTCGTTTTGGGTCTTTGAACTACATTCATGAAGTTAGACTCTAGGATCTTTTGACTTTGTCAAAGTTCCATCTTTATATCTATTCTATTTCTTTTTGGTGCTTTCTTATTCATACTACAATAAATACAGTGAGGTTGTGGTTATGGTGTTCATGTTTTAGCGTGAGTTTTCTGATGCTGTGGATCTGTTGATAATTTCAGTGTCATTGGATGAAGATTCCCAGAAAAGTTATCTGATATTGTTTTTTTTTTGCCTTTCTTTTTTTCTTTCTGTAATTATGGTTAAGAGTTCAAAAAAATATATTTAGAGGGTAAATTGCAATTTAGTCCTGTAACTATAGGGAGTTGGTGGAAAATGTGGATATGCGAATTTTCATGGCAAATATTCCAATTTCCAAGGACTGCAATCAAGAGTTCTTTAAAATTAAGCGGCTTTCTGCAAATCGTGATTTCTGCGGAACTATTATTGCCAATTAACATCTTATAGCTATAGGACAGAAATTGCAATTTAGCCTTATTTTATATGCATACTAATCAATAGTAGACACTCCATGAATGATACATCATAGATTGAACATATAAAAAAACAAGAAATTGGAGAGAGGAAGACTCGAGAAAGAGTGATGTTATAAGTAGTGGGACACATGTCGAATATTAATAGGCTGTCGACAGACCATCCACACCAACATGTGGCCCTTCAATTGTATATAATATAGATAATGAGGTAAGTTATTTATTTTGCGCATCTTGTGGATGGGTTTTGTTGTTAATGGCTTGTCATGCATGCATTTGGGCATCTGTTGTTTGATGTTGTTCTCAGATTATGCATATTAGCATCATTGGTCGTATTTGGATTTATTGAGATGACCACTCTCACATTATTGGCCTGGTTTCTCTTTCATTATTGGAGTACATAAGTTTTCTTGGATTGCATTTGGATTTAAATATTTGGAAGTGTAGAGAATTTGGAGCTAAGGAGTTTAGGTGACTCTCAGCTTGAGTGCATTTGAAATTCATCAGTTTGCAAAATGGTTACTAAAGGGTCCAAAATTTGATAGTATCATAGTAATTGAATATTATATAGACAAGTGCAGTGGATTTGTTATTATGATATAAAATCGTCAGCTCTCAAGTCTTTCATGCCAAATACAACCTCAAGGAAGAAGTTAATATATGTCATTTTTTTACTTCATGAGTTGAGTGTGACTATTATATTGTCTTTGAGGCTAAACCACTTTATTCGAGTTGTCTATATACACATGCTGCTTGTCTAAAAACCTTTTGGGGCATTCACAGGTTACACCAGGTACCAACAGGAAACGGATGATTATTTCAAAGTAAAGGTGAAAAGGATTGGCCGAGTGGTTCTGAACTTAAATTTGAAGACAGTGCAGATTCAAGGGCCACCATGCTTGGCTCTTCTGAGAAGGATAACACACTTGCTTGTATTGATGCTGTTGAAAGTTTTTCTGGCCAATGGGCATGTCGGGGAGGTGATTGGAAGAGGAATGATGAAGCTACTCAAGATAGATTTTGGAAGAGGAAGCTTGTTCTCAATGACGGTTATCCTCTGTGTCTGATGCCCAAGTCTGGTTGTGAAGACCCCCGGTGGGAGCAGAAAGATGAATTGTATTACCCTTCTCAGAGCAGAACACTTGACCTGCCACTGTGGGCTTTTACCTCTCCTGATGAGTTGAATGATCCCAGCAGTATGGGCAGATCAAGCCAATCTAAATCTGCTGTTGCCAGGGGGATCAGAGGAATGATGCTTCCAGTGATTAGGATAAATGCATGTGTGGTGCAGGACCATGGTTCATTTGTGTCTGAACCCCGTGTAAAGGTTAGAGTAAAGGAAAGGTTCTCTTCAAGGTCCTCGCGGCCATATTCCTCAACTAGTGATACAAAGAGGTCATCAGAAGATGGTCATTCGAAGAGTGCTCATGAACGAGACTCACATGATTCTTATAAGAAGAGTGCATCCTTCAGCATATCAAAGAATTGTCTTTGCAAACTTGATGAGTTAAAATTGCATTTGGGTGATTGGTTCTTCCTAGATGGTGCTGGGCATGAACGAGGACCTCTATCATTTTCAGAGCTGCAAGTAATGGCAGATCAAGGTGTCATTCAGAAACACAGCAGTGTTTTCAGAAAACAAGATAAACTATGGGTTCCAGTTTCTGTTTCCTCTGAGCCAACTACGGAGCATGAGAACAATACAACTTGTTTTGGTTCCCTCTCTGAAGCAAGTGATTCTGTATTGAGTGGAAGCCAGAGAATATCCAGTAGTTTCCATGACATGCACCCACAATTTATTGGATATACTCGGGGAAAGCTTCATGAATTGGTGATGAAGTCATACAAGAGTCGGGAGTTCGCTGCTGCCATAAATGAAGTCCTTGATCCATGGATCAGTGCCAGAGTGCCCAAGAAAGAGATTGAAAAACACATTTACCATCCAGGTATTTAGTTTCCTTTTAAATTGTACATGCGATTGTTTGTTGTTCGAAACTTTATGTGATGTTTGCACCTCCTGCCGGATTTTATGGTTTGTTTTATTATACATTTTATGTTTATTATTACATTTTGTAAGAGTTTCCTCCGAACTAATGTTGCAGAGCACTTCCGTACTAACAAAAGAGCTAGAATACATGAGGTTGAAGAGGAGTTGGATATGGTAGATGATGTGCTAACTTCTCAGGATGATGGGTGTGAATTTGATGATTTGTGTGGTAACGTTTCCTTCAGTGGAGGAGTCGAAGTGGATTCTGGAGTTGAGAGGGGAAGCTGGGATCTACTTGATGGCCATATTCTGGCACGAGTATTTCATTTTCTTAAAGCTGATGTTAAGTCGCTTTTTTATGCTGCCTTAACTTGCAAGCACTGGCGATCAGTGGTCAAGTTTTACAAAGATATCTCCAGACAGGTGGACTTTTGCGCCATTGCTCCTAAGTGCTCTGATTCCGTGATCTTGAAATTAATGGTAAGTTATGCTTGTATTACGCTTCTGTACACACTTCTATCAGTTTTATATCTTTTTGTTGTTTGCCTTTCTATTCTATTTGATTGGAAGTGAGAATTACACAATGTTGAAGCCTTGTTGTTAGGTGATATATTGGAAGTCTGACATATATTATACTCTGCAGAATGATTACAAGAGTGAAAATGTTACTTCCTTACTATTACGTGGTTGCACTGGAATTACTTCTGGCATGCTTGAGGATCTTCTGCAGTCATTCCCTTTCTTGTCATCTATAGATATTAGAGGTTGCACCCAGTTTGAAGATTTGGTTAGGAAGTTTCCTAATATTAATTGGGTCAGGAATCGGGGTTCCCATGTAAAAATTAGGAGCATTAATCACTTAACTGACATGAGTTCATTTGCTTCTAATCAAATGGATGACTCCAGTGGACTGAAAGAATATTTAGAAAGTTCAGATAAGAGGGACTCCGCAAATCAGTTATTTCGTCGAAGCTTGTATAAACGATCTAAGCTTTTTGATGCTCGAAAGTCTTCGTCCATTCTATCTAGGGATGCTCAACTTAGGCGTTTGACAATTAAGAAGACTGGTAACGAGTATAAGAGAATGGAGGCATATATCGCTACAGGTCTACAGGACATCATGAGCAAGAACACTTTTGAGTATTTTGGGCCTAAGGTATTGCCAAAACAGTTCCACTTGTTTATTTTTCTGCATTTCTTTTAGCTATTCCACTTACAAATGTTTTGGTAGCTATATAATCCATATTTTCTTTGTTCATTAGGTTGCAGAGATCGAGGAAAGAATGAGGAATGGTTATTATGCTACTCGTGGCTTGAACTCTATCAAAGAGGATATCAGTTGTATGTGTCGGGATGCAATAAAGTAAGTTGTGTTTTACATTCAGTTTTGCTAACTGCATAGATTTGACACAATGGGTTAAGTCAAGGATTCTTCATTATTGCACTGCAGTTGCACATGTTATTTCACTTGTGGTTTATACTTTTGGTGCATACATGTGGGTCTTTCTTACAACCAGTATGTCCTATTGAATTCTGTAATTTCCTCTTCATCACTTCCTTTCTCCTTTGCATTTCTCAGTATTGAACAAGGAAATTGTATCATTAGATGCCATGGCGTGTTGGTCTGAGTTTTCTTTTTAGAACTTTAAAAGTCTTGACCTTGAACAAGGAAATTGTATCATTAGATGCCATGGCGTGTTGGTCTGAGTTTTCTTTTTATAACTTTAAAAGTCTTGACCATGCCGAAAATTTAACAATCTTTTTAGAACTTCCATTCGACAAGTTGTTGCCCTTGTTGCATTGATTGATTCTCGAATAGGTTAAATTTGCTATCAAATCTGGGACCATGGTGGTCACAATACGTTGGTCACAATACGTCTAACTTACAATGAAACATCATGCTTCTATTATTTGGATCAATTGAAAAAGTGCTAATGCTGATTTATATTATCTGAGTTCAGAATTAAAAGTCGGGGTGATGCTGGAGACATGAATCGAATCGTTACATTATTTATTCAACTGGCCACAAGTTTGGATAAAGGTTCAAAGTTGGCTTATACAAGACATGATATGATGAAATCTTTGAGAGATGGCTCACCCCCAGGCTTTTCATCTGCTTCCTCAAAGTATAAGAAGAACCTAAGTAAAGTGTCTGAAAGGAAACACTCATATAGGAGCAATGGCACTCTATTCATGAGTGGACTTTTTGATTCTGGAGATTATGCTTCTGATCGAGAAATCAGAAAGCGATTATCCAAATTAAATAAAAAATCTCTGGATTCAGGAAGTGACACATCTGATGACTTTGACAAATCTTCTGATACAAGTATCGCAGACAGCAAGAGTACTGCTTCAGACACAGAAAGTGACTTGGAGTCACCATCAGAAGGTGCTATAGGGGAGTCTAGAGGTGAGGCATACCTTATATCTGATGACCGGTTTGATTCCTTGGCGGATGAGCGTGAATGGGGTGCTCGCATGACAAAGGCAAGCCTTGTCCCTCCTGTCACCAGAAAGTATGAAGTTATTGATCACTATGTCATTGTAGCAGATGAGGAGGAAGTGAGAAGAAAAATGCAGGTTTCTTTACCTGAGGATTATGCTGACAAGCTCAGTGCACAAAGAAATGGCACTGATGAGTCTGATATGGAAATTCCTGAGGTGAAGGATTACAAACCCAGAAAATCCGTGGGAGATGAGGTGATTGAACAAGAAGTTTATGGCATAGATCCATACACTCATAATCTTCTTCTTGATTCTATGCCAGAGGAATCAGATTGGTCACTTGTTGAAAAGCATTTGTTCATTGAAGAAGTGCTCCTTCGCACTCTCAACAAGCAAGTCAGGAACTTTACTGGTTCTGGAAACACTCCTATGATATATCCTTTGAAGTCTGTATTTGAAGAAATACTGGGAACTGCAGAGGAGAACAATGACAGACGAACCATGAGTCTCTGCTGGTCTATATTGAAGGCTATTGATAGTCGTCCGGAGGACAATTATGTTGCCTATAGAAAGGTTAGCTCTATTGTTTTGCAGCTGTATTATAAGATAGTCAATTTCTTATGTTGTTTGACACCATGTGTACAAGACACATTATTAGTTCATGCCCTCTGATGACATTCTTCTGACCAGGGGCTGGGAGTTGTTTGCAACAAACAAGGTGGTTTCAGTGAAGATGATTTTGTTGTTGAATTTCTGGGAGAGGTATTGCTTCAGTATATTATCTTTAAAACCAGATCCAGACATAGACATTATAGCTTTCATATTTGTAAGTGATACAAATATGTTTGTTGCTCTTGATATTTATGAACTGGGGATAGGTTATCAAATGATTCAAATCTTTAATTTTCTTTGTTATGCTTGTCGCCTGTATGCAGGCATGCTTTGATGATTTTCTCCTGCAGAGAATATGATCTAGAGTTTGCTGACCATTTATTTTCCTATTATCATAGGTTTATCCTACTTGGAAATGGTTTGAAAAACAAGACGGCATTCGTGCTTTGCAGAAGAACAATAAAGATCCAGCTCCAGAGTTCTACAACATATATCTCGAGAGGCCCAAGGTATCTTTCATTTGATTGTATGAGTCGAGTCAGTATCTTTTGTACATAATGTTTGATGGTGCTGCGGTTGTCTCTGAAGCAGCCCCCCCTGCAAATGCACTTAAAATAATTGGTATCCCTACTTGTTCGTGATGCTACAGACTTGCTTGGTTATTAATATTGATTGGAAAGGGTTCTTACGTCTTTTGAGTATAGAGTGAAGGTCTTGAACGAACATTCAGGCTATTGTTAGTGATTTGTGCTGCGTGAACAGTAACTTGTGCCAATAAAAGTGTATAAGTTCTTGTCTAGAAGAGAAAACAAGTTGTATTCTCCAATTATTTTCTCTAGCGAAAGTCTAGGGGGCACGGAGGGAAATTGCATAAATTTGAAAGGAAAAAGGATCAAAGACCAAATATTATAATCTATAGACCTCTCCTTTAACCTTTTTGTCATCACATCAAAGGATGGATTTGATTTCTTCACACATTCACAAGAAAGCTTCTATTCAATTGATCTCAATTGATTTCATCACCAGAAAGCTTCACATATTTTCGTGAAACTCAGGTTGATCCCTTTTTATAGGTGGTTTTGCTCAAGGATAAATTTAGAACTCCTAATGTTACTCCAATTTAGACTCTCGAACTTGTAGTCCTGTACACTAATAATTTGCAATTATACATTCCTAAATCTGTAAGTGCTAAATATCATTATAACACCTACTTATCCTAAAACAGTACAAACTAATTATTCAGGCTGCCGGGATGTTTCAGTCCTCTAAATATTGCCCAATGACAGCTTGAGCTTTGGAAGCATCTTTACCTCACCTTTTATAAACCTGTCTTTATATGTCACTCCTCTGGTGCCTGGGTTGTTTGACTTATTCAAATCTTTGAATGCAGGGTGATGCAGATGGGTATGACCTAGTTGTCGTTGATGCAATGCACAAGGCAAACTACGCAAGTCGGATTTGTCACTCCTGTAGACCTAATTGTGAAGCGAAGTAAGTATCATATGGTTTTAGTATAAGTGCTCCACTCTACTTGGGGTAGTTAAAAATTGCTTCTTTGATTTCCTTATGAAAAGTTTTGGTGTTGGTTTGAGTTCTAAGGAATCCTTTCTGCTCAAAAGAATAGACAAGATTGTTGTGTGTAATTACTAGTATTTGCCAACTTCCTTTAGCTATTGAATTAAACATACGACTTGGTCTTGTCATTTCCGTTTCATGTAGTTTCCTTATCAATGCATTGACAAAATGCTCCTCGCATATGGATGAGTAAAATGAATAAACTGCCCACTATAATATTACATGTTTAGTTTGTTTATATTTGGGATGCCATTGTATCCTCTCGTGGGAGAACGACACTGTCACAATTTGTCCTAGGGATTTGAATGTGTATGAATGAGTAATTTCTGAGTGTGCTAAATTTTTCATGCTGTCTCGCTTTCGTTATTTTTGGATGTTTTATATGTTCATTTATTTATAATATTCCTTAAAGGGGCATCTTGTTGTTTGAGCTTTTCTATCATTAAAAGCTTGTCTTCCAACAGAACATTGTGTGTTTTTTGCTGAAGTATTTCCTTCTTTTCAACTAGATAAGTGGGAAGAAAGTCTTCTCGCTGTCTTTTCAGCCTCAGAATGGCAGGGAAGTAGGAGTTTTAGAATACAAGGATTAGCTTAGTATGCAGATCTGCAATCTCTCTGACCTTATATGTTTTTTGAGTGTGACTGTGAGCAGTTATTATGTATTTAGGATTTTTGTTGTAGCAACATTATCCATTTCTCACTTATTGTGATACCAGGGTTACTGCAGTTGATGGTCAGTACCAGATTGGGATATATTCTGTAAGACCAATTGCTTATGGCGAAGAGGTCACCTTTGACTACAATTCTGTTACTGAGGTTAGTGATGTGAAGGCTCTGTAAATTTGAAATATTATTCAACTAGTTTGTAATTTTTGATTTGCCTGCAGAGTAAGGAAGAGTACGAAGCTTCTGTTTGTTTATGCGGCAACCAGGTTTGCCGTGGGAGTTACCTAAATCTAACAGGTGAAGGGGCTTTCCAGAAGGTACAGAATTTGAAGTAATTTCATTAAGTTGTTAGCATTTAAATCCAGGCCTTAATGTTCTCTGGTAATCTCTATTTGCCTTTTTGTTAAGTCTGGCAAAGGATGTTTCTTGGATGTGGATGCAGAAATTGACACCTGAATGTTTTGGATGTCAGGTGCTGAAAGAGCATCATGGATTACTTGATCGGCTTCATTTGCTGCTAGAAGCTTGCGAAATGAATTCGGTATCTGAAGAAGACTATATTGACCTGGGTAAAGCCGGACTTGGGGGTTGTTTGCTTGGTGGGTTGCCTGATTGGCTGATTGCCTATTCAGCTCGTTTGGTATGCAGTCGTCTTCTATTTAGCTTTTATTTTGAAATAAATGGTTTAGCACATTTCCTGATATTTGGATTTCTCAATTAGGTGAGGTTTATTAATTTTGAGAGGACGAGACTCCCTAGTGAGATTCTTAAGCACAATATTGAGGAAAAAAAGAGGTACTTCGCTGAAATTCACCTGGAGGTTGAAAAGAGTGACGCTGAAATTCAGGTATATGCATTATGCACCCTCTCCTCTCTCTCGCTCTCCCTCTCTCTCTATTGTTTGTGTATGAATGTGTGTCTTCTGTCTTGCACTGTGTTATCAGCTGTTTGAGGATATGGGTTTTGATGTAGAGTTCACTAACTTGCGTTTAACTGCTACAGGCAGAGGGTGTGTACAATCAAAGGCTTCAGAATTTGGCTCTTACCATTGACAAGGTAGCTGATTCTCTTTTCTTAACGTATCCCCTCAATTTCTTCTTCAATTCGGAAAGACCCTAAGAGTAAATTGAATATAACTATATAAACAATTGAAATTGGACAGGTGAAATAGTAAGCTTATAAAGTTTCTGATTTTATGAATGCATGCAGGTAAGGTATGTTATGAGATGTGTTTTTGGTGACCCAAAGAAAGCCCCACCTCCACTGGAAAGGCTTAGCCCTGAAGCAGCAGTTTCTCATATCTGGAAGGGAGAGGGGTCATTTGTGGAGGAACTTATCCAGTGCATGGCTCCTCATATGGAAGATGTTACATTGAGGGACCTCAAGGCCAAGATTCATGCCCATGATCCTTCTGGTTTTGATGACACAGAGATGAAGCTTCGGAAATCTTTATTGTGGTAATCAGCATGAGCTGACCTTAAGCTTCTCAATCTTTTTGTATATTCCTTTTTAATATATAAATTTTTAACATGTTTCAGGTTAAGGGATGAGGTGCGAAACCTTCCTTGTACATATAAAAGTCGGCATGATGCTGCTGCTGACTTGATACACATATATGCTTTCACAAAATGTTTTTTCAGAATGAGAGTGAGTATTTTTATTGTGCTGAACTTGAAATATGAAGATGTTTCAATCGAGGGTTCTTTTTATTTCTTTTAATTCAATTTACATTTTGCAGGAATACAAGGCAGTAACTTCCCCACCTGTTTATATTACCCCGCTTGACCTTGGTCCAAAGTATGCTGATAAATTAGGTTCCGGTGTTCATGAATATTGCAAGACATATGGTGAGACGTATTGTTTAGGACAGCTGATGTTTTGGCATAGTCAAAATGCTGAACCGGATGCTACCCTGGCCAAAGCGAGTAGGGGTTGCTTGTCGTTACCTGATGTTGGTTCCTTTTATGCCAAAGTTCAGAAGCCATCACGTCAACGTGTTTACGGTCCAAGGACGGTGAAGTTCATGCTTTCTAGGATGGTGAGCTTGGCTTGTGTTTCTCTATTCATTTTATTGTTTGTATGTTTGCCATGATGGTGCCACAATAATTTGAGGGTTAATTACTCCTGAGGTTTAGCCTAATTACAAAAATATTCAGCTATCTTTCAAAATTACAAATACCTCTTAAGGTATTGCAAACACCCCTTTGAAGTTTGTATTTGTTTAAAAATACCCTCCCCTATCCAGTAGATGCAATTTGTGAAACTGAGACAAATTTAAGGGGGTACTTTTAATTTTGAAGATGACTGGATTTTTTTGTAATTAGCTGAACCCAGTGGTAGTTTTTTGTAATTAACCCTAATTTGAGTAATGATGTTCCTTGGGTGGAACTGATGTCTTATGTACAAACTATTGGTCTTGTACTGAATTAAATGACAATTACAAAAACTGCACTTGAAATTTACCTTAATTACAAAAAAACTCAGTTATCTTGTAAAATATTACTATCTTGAGGTATTATACTCCTTGAGATTTGTGTGTGTTTACAAGTTACCCCGTCAATAGGTGCAATATGTGAAAATAGAAATATATGTGGTATAGTTTTGAAATATAATTGGGTTCTTTTTGTTGTTAGCTAATTTTCAAGGGTTTACTCTCATTTACTCTCAATATTTATGTTTTGGTTTTACATTTTTGATTGGGATAAGCCATTTGGTATACTTGTTTAGAATGATTCACCAAATAAATTGTTGTTAATTTCTTTGGCAGGAGAAGCAGCCCCAGAGACCTTGGCCGAAGGATCGTATCTGGTCATTCAAGAGCTCTCCGAAAGTTGTTGGGAGTCCCATGTTAGATGCAGTTTTACACAAGGCTTCAATTGACAAAGAGATGGTACACTGGTTAAAGCACAGACCAGGCGTCTACCAAGCTATGTGGGATAGGTGAATATTTTTGCAGGCATATTAGGGAAGTCCCTTGAGGATTGTTATAATAACTAGATTGTCTCATTAGATGGGTCACCGTTGTTATTAGTTTACTGCTGCCCCCATCAAGGAGCTGGTGATCCATCTGAGGCATATTATTTGTTTGTGCTTTAATTCTTGTGTACAGCTACGCGTTTTTCCAATTCTTTTTAGGTTGTGTAATTTGTATTCATTATTCGGTAGTAGTGCAGTGTTTTACTCTTTTTCTTTCTTCCTATCTTTTTTTTCCCTTTTATATTTTTTTTTATTTTAAGTTAATGAGAAATGGCAAAAGAAATATAAAATTCCCATGGATCATGTGTTTGAATCCTTCATATCTGCTGACACTTCATGTCCAAGTGGAAAACAATCAAACATGACTGAGGCTTAAAGTGGGACTAAAATATAGATGTGGGTTTCTATTTGTGTTCTTGTAAATACTGCACTGCCATCGAAGATGGTTATTTCCTTATTTGGTTTTACATATATACTTTGGAATCATAAATAGTGCAATTGTCTTTTTATACCAGAAAATACAAAGGGAAAGCTTAACAAACACATTGATTCTCCTTTGATTTTGTTCTTTTCCCAATTTACTGTTCACATTATAAAGCTCATGCGCATAGTGTGGGACTGGAATCTTTTTTTTTTATTAACCATGATAGTCTCTGCAAATGGTTTCCTATTCTACCCTCCTTCACGCAAGATCCACAGAACCACATGCAGATTACAGGGGTGTAAATGTAAAAGTACATCAATTTCGTTTCATGTCTATTTCCATTATACCGTTATCGTCATTCACCGACAATCTGCTCAATACACACGCGCTCCTTCCGATTCATCCGACGGTCAGGAATAACCCATTTCGAAACAGCTCAAGTGATGACGTCGTTTGATCCCTGTCACGACTCACCTGCGCTAAAACGGCCGTAGTACAAATATAGCCTGCAGAAAACAACGTCGCAGTGCCCTGACACGTGTCTGTCCTCTGAACCGTCTTTAACCCTCTTATTAACTGACACGTGCCCCCACCACAGAGTTATAAATAAGGAATTAACTTTATCCATTTTCGCTCTCTTTAGCATTAATTAGCAAATGGATGCAGAGTTTCAGTTTCAGATGCAGTCACCGCCACTCAGCGGCGGCGAAGCCTCCTCCGCCGTCGATGACGCTTATATCAATGGAGTGTACGCCGGCCTCAACTTCCGCTCCTTGCTCACATACGGTTCCTCTGGTAACCTACTCGATGTGCCGATAGCGGAGCAGCTCTTCACCATTAACGGCGCCGTTTCAGCCGAGGCTCCGCCAATCAATTTCTTCTCCGAATCGGCGGCGTTTTCTTCTCACCACAACGAGAAGCTACCAGACCTCGTCTCCGTCGAGCTGCCTCATTATTCCCCCGGCGGAGCGGATTCGAAATTTTCGCCCAATCATCGAGTTGGAAACGCGAGAACGCCGCAGCAGCGGCGACGGCGGAAGATTCAGCGGGATAAGATAAGCGAGAAGACAAGGTGTTTGCAGAAGCTTCTACCGTGGGATAAGAAAATGGACATGGCGACTGTACTGGAGGAGACGTACAAGTACATCAAGTTCCTTGAGGCGCAGGTTAGCGTACTCCACTCGATGCCGAACTACGACGGCGGCTCTATCAAGGAGAGTGGTGGAGATTTGGGGAGGCTGAATAGGCAGCAGTTGCTGCAGGTGGTGGTGAACTCTCCGGTGGCGCAGACGCTGCTTTACTCAATGGCTGCTGCGTTTACTCAATTGAACAGCTGGTTTTGCTTAAGAAGAACGCTGAGAGGAAGGCTCTGTTTCATCAAATGTTGTATGGTTCTAACCCTAATTTCATGTTTTCTTGACGTGGTGAGATTTTATATTTTTGGAATACTCTGAATATTTGCATTTTGGGCAAACATTTTAGCGAATATGATAGTTTGAAGAAGAAAAAAGGGGAATGAATTGATGTGTTATAGTTGGATCTTTTGTAATTCTCATAAACATGAACATAGTCTTTTAGTTTTTTCTTTTAAAACATGCCATCACATAGTTCTATTCTATCGTTTACATATCTATGTATGTTTTGGTGCACCTTATTAAATTAAAATTTTGAATTAATATATTTAAAAATTTATGGTCCAAATTGATAGTCAACTAGCAGTTTCGGGTATAAATTGACAAATCCGAATACAGTGCTAATCAAGCTGGCATAAAGTCGCTTGTAATATGGTATCTTATCATCAATATGGCTTCAAAAAAAAAAAAATTAAATAGTTCTTATAGTTCTAATGCAATAATATCGAGAAGTTATCACTAAAAAAGAAGCATTTGGTAACGCAGATAATTTTCCACTTAGTGACGCTTTTTGGATTAAGTAGCCTATATATTATTTGATATTTTGATATTTCCCATTCAGCTTGCCGAACATAGCAAATCTTATTGCATCAAGCTGATATGCTTTTTAGTTTTGAACGTTTACTAACGGCGGCTGCTCCGTCGGCCCACGGCGCCATGACTTTTCTCTTTTTCAGTTTCTTCCCGGTTTAATTTCTTCTGCTCCTTTTGCCCTCTTTTGAGTAGTGATTACATTTGGGCTACTCTAATTCACAGAAAAATGGGCCTTTTTCCTTCAACATGTGGGCCTCACGCAACTGGTCAATTAGAGATTAGAAAGCCTGGTCACTTAGAAAAAATATTATCATTATAACAAAGATATTTAATTTGCAAGTATCCTTTTTGCTAATTAAGAAAAACCTACATGATATGACAACCTTTATCTGCTGAACTGAATAAGCTACAATTTTGGATAAATGACTTCGTTTATAAACCTGCATATTAAATTGACATAAAATTTTGAATAAGTAGTTAAAAAGAGTTGTTCAGTAACTTTATATTTTTATATTTTAAAAGTCATTGTGTAGAGTTAGTGGTGCACAATATTATTCTAAGTTTGTTGATACTCTTGAAAATAAACATATATCTATTTCCATTATAGAATATAGATAATGAGATATCATTAATTTTAGACGTCCATTAAAAAAGTTAACGAGTATGCGAATTTTGAACCTCAGTCGTTGCATTTCTTCAAGATTAATCCACTAACTTTTTCAAGTGACATAGTGTGCCTAAATTACTTACAAACATTGAATTCATGATAAAAGAGATCAAACACAGAAATTAAAAGGAAATAATAAAGAATAACGGGTTAATTTCAATAACATATCAAAACAACTGGTCGAACATCGAGTTTATGTACTACATAGTACATACTCCAAGCATTTGTAGATATTTTAGTTTTAACCGACTTATACACAAAATTTAATGAGCATACTTTTTTTTGCTTTTCCCCCCTAAACCAATAACATTAAGATGTTTCTTTCTAAAATTTGGCTAGTGTTTTATCTACATAAAAACAAAATCTTGATCAACTAATATAATAAAAATCGATCGAACTTCATGAGTTCGACTGTCCATTAGTGCACTTTGTATGATTTTTCATATAACGTCAAGGACTCCATCATCCCCTAAAAAATTGTTATATATTGGTAGCCTCTCATTTGTCTTGTTATTCTAGCTGAAAAAGGATGAAATTTTGATTTTAATATTTTTTCCAAATATCATGTTCATGTCATGAACGGTGTGAAACATATATATACACATTGATCGAACAAGAATGTGAGTTATCTGTGACTTACAAATTAACAAGACCAAGTCCATTTTGTAAGAGAGCAAGTTGGTCGAAGTCCTAGGATGCCCTAACATCCTTAGCGCCGTCATTCTCCTTTTGTCTTGTCCATCGTGGTTTTTTCACGTTTGGATCTCGAGCCTTCTTCTCGTTCTCTCCCTGTTAGTCGCTTACTCTAATCCTCCCTCCCCGCATCTGTTTGTTGTGCTTTTTACAGGTCCTCTCTGTGAAGCCATACCGCACCAGATTCATCTTTGGAAGATCCCTTGAGGTTCAGTTCTACGCACTGCCCCTGCCCTCCCATGTCGGACGAGCTCTCTTCCCTCTACGCCAACCTATCTCTAAATGAGGATGAGAACGCCATGATAAGTGTCATTTTGTACATATTTTGTATTATTAATTCAATAGTTTTTGGATTGTTTTGTTAGAAAAATCATAGTTTCTCAAGTATTTCTGTAGCATTTCATCGTGTGATGTGTTTAACATTATAGGTGGAGCAATTTGGAGCAATGTGAAGCCAATATTACTTGAAAAAGGCAAGAAAATCTCAACATGACTTGGGGTGTTAAGAACATGGTCATGTTCAAAAAAGAAGGAAATAAATTGGATAAAAATTGGAAAAAGGGTCCAAAACGCTGCAAGCCGTGTCACCAAACACGGCCATGTTGAAGGGGATCAAAAGAGGAAAAAACCGCACAAAAGCAGGCCCGAACACGGCCTGGCCGTGTCGTATAACACGGCCGTGTCGCATAACACGGCCTGGCCGTGTCATACGACACGGCCGTGTCGACAATTCTTGACAAATTTTGTGCGGCACGGCACGGCCGTCTTTGACACTGGCGTGTCAGGGACCTCTTTTTGCAACTTTTCTTTGCGGAATTTGGGGAAAACTCACCAACCAACCCATTTTGACCACTTTTGTACATTTTTAACACCCTATTTTGTTTGAAACATGTCTCCATGTCCCTCCTCATCACTTGAATACAAGAATTCACCAACCAACAAGGAAAATGGAGGCAATTGTTTAACAAAAGAGAGTACTATCAATGTATTGGTTGCCTATAAAAGCCAAGGGTTGAAGTTGGGAGAGACATTCATTAGATACTCAGGAAATATTCATTGTATTCACTTCATTAAGTAGAATTGGGATCAAGAGGTCTTGGAGAAGAAAGCTTGAGGCAACATTGGGGAAAAGAAGGCTTGAGCAACATCATCATTCAAGAAAGAAGTCAATTGAGATTTTGAGAAAGATAAGTACACCATGTCTATAATATTTACATCTTCTTGTGTAATTTACTCTTTTATCAAGATCATGAGTAGCTAAACTCCTAGTGTTTGAGTGTAATGAACTCTAGAATGGATTTGTGATTGAGGTTTGTATGTTTTTAATAAAATCATCATGTCTTGTGTGATTCACTTATATCATGCTTATCTCATTTGAGTTAATATTTCCGGTATATTAATTTGATATCTTTTCTTCATCGGGTAATCGAGAGATTTATGGTGAAAAAGAAATTGTATAAGTGAAAAGAGTTGCATGCAATCCTAGATATAGGGCGACATAAATCTTCCGGATTAGGGTCAAACCTAATATGGGAATTCATAAATCGTTATAATGCAATCTTGGGGTTTTAACTAGAAAGAGATTTGATTAATCAACTTGAGATTAGGAGTTTTTCGCCTTGAGAAAGGGATTAACTTAAATCGGGAATTTCTACGGTCCACATAACATGAGATTTTATTAAAGGAGGTTGGTTTTTGCTTAAGGGCTTATGGTTGAATTTTTAACTTGTCAAATCACAAAACATTCTAGAGGGATTTACATTCAAACACACTTCCATCTCTTGATTTCTTATTCTACAAATTTTACTTCATTTTTACACTTCGATAATTTAGATTCTTTATCAAACAAAAACTCTGAAAATTGTTAGATTAAATAACAAAAAGACGGTAGTTATTAGTACTTATAATCCTCGTGGGAATGACACTCGGTACTCAATAATCTATACTATAAAACGATAGGTGCACTTGCCTACGGTTTTAAAGGTAGCTTTTGAGCTATCACGCCACCATATCCCTGGACTATGACCTAAGCGAGTTCGATGGCACCCTATGCCTCGTGGGAAAGGTGTTATCCCCCATAATCATCAACTTTGAATCCATTGCTTCTATGTTCAAAAGACTCTGGTCCCCACGACATGGCCTATCGTGCAAACCCATTGGAGATAACAGCGTTCTCTTCCAATTCCGAAACCAAGTCGATAAACTAAAGGTAATCACCGGATCCCCATGGCTCTTTGACAAAGCTCTCCTCGCCCTCTCAGAAGTATCAGCCGCACAAATTGGAACCCAACTCGAAATCAACTCTTGTCCCTTTTGGATCCAATTACATAATACCCCAATCGGATTAATGAATAAAGAGTTTGCTACCATAGCGGGAAACACCATTGGATCTTTCATGGCGCTTGACGTGGATTCGGATGGTCTAGCCATTGGTAGATTTCTGCGAATTCGGGTTAACTTGGATATATCCAAGCCCCTCAGACGCGTGGTTAAAACATCTTTTAATGGGACAGAATACATTCTCCCGGTGAAATATGAACGTCTTCCAAACTTCTGTTATTTTTGTGGATTAATAGGCCATGGAGATCGTGATTGCGAATCAAAAATTCTCGCCCTGGCCGACGCCAACACTGTAACCTCTACGGCCCTTGGATGCGAGCCTCACAACTTTCGAATCCTTTCACTAGTGTCCGTATTCAAACTCCCAGCAACAGAGCAACAAACACAACTCCCTCCAGCATATCACCCTCCCAACAGGATAACTCCAACCACCAGCCCTCCAACATTAATGAAGAAAACCCCACCCCAAACAACTCGGAATTATCTAACCACATTTCCACTCATCCTACCCACCCTCCCCACATTAACTCTATCACCCCCTTTCCACGGCCCAGGATATCGAGCTCTCGCTTCTCGCTTACTATCTCCCATAATCCCAACGACCTAAACCATCCCAAACTCGGCTCCCACTCACACCACACACCCCGCCCCCACTATCCCTAACAACGGACACACCATTCCCACTCCAATTAATCCCATTTGAGTCGCCTAATCGACTCACCCCGCCTCCCAATCATCCCCACCCTTTCTTCTCCCCCTCGATCACCACAAAACAACCAGCCCAATTCACCTCTAACACCCTCCAGGTCCTTTCCTAGTTCCAAAGCATATGGAACTCGATACCCTAGCTCGCAAACTTGCACGGAATAGTCTCTATCCGCGAAAACTCCCCACCTCTAATCCATCCCCACAAAAACCACCTCACCCACTAAACGCAAACTCCCTTCCGGTTTCACCGACATAACTTCCTCCTCCACCCCCGTGATCCCACTCACAAGAAAAGCAAGCTTACTCCTTAGTACCCTCGGTTTATTCACAAATGAACCAACGGAGATTGGCGAGACCAATCCCGCCGAGACCAATGAGTATCATCGTATGGAATTGCCGGGCTTGGGAAACCCCTGACAATTCACGAGCTACGAGATTTCGTCAATCCAGCAAATCTCCCCAACTAATATTTTTGTGCGAAACAAAATGCAAGTCTCCGATTATTGATAAAATCAAACGAACACTTAATCTCCATGGTTTTTTTCTGTTGACGCCCGAGGTAGCTCGGGCGGCTAGCTTTTATTGTGGAATAAAGATACACTGTCTCACTACGTAATTACTCGAATCGATTTATTGACGCAGATGTGGAAATTTCAGGGCATGCTTTTCGATTTATAGGCATATATGGGGAACCGAACGTGAATTTGCGGGCGAGCCGCACCAATCCAATCTAACGTAATCTAGCTTCCAACCCAGAAATACCTTGGTTAATGTGTGGTGATTTTAACGAAGTACTAACCCAAGCGGAATTCCAGGGCAACCACCCTCGAGCGGCATGGCAAAGGAACCTTTTCAGGGACACACTCACTCATTTAAACATGTTCAATTTGGGCTTCGAAGGTCCGAAATTTACCTCAGAATTATTATTAGCCGCACCCCATACTCGGCGAGCCAGGCTCGACCGAGCCACATGCAACCCGTTATGGCATGATCTTTCCCATGGACGCGAGTTAATCACTGCCCCATTTTCTTCTCCGATCACTCCCTACTCCATATTCAAGTCCAAAATCGCAATCCGCACCTATTCCGTCGTAATAAGCGTCGAGTTTTTCGCTTTGAAGATCTTTGGGTAAAATCGAAAGATTTCGAGGAGGTTATTAAACATCACTAGGATGATAGCAACGAGCCATCTGCCAAAGAAAGCTTGACAACCGCACTTTAGGCCTTCTAAATTGGAGTAAGCATAATCAAAGATACACTAATAAAGAAATTGAAGCCACAAAAAAGCGCATCCATTTTCCGAGAAACGGCCCTATCTCTGAAGGTACTAAAATCGAGCTCAAGCAGCAGCAACTTAAACTTGATCTTTTACTAGATCAATTGGATATCAAATGGAACAAAGAGCCAAGCAACATTGGTATAAAGAGGGTGATAGAAATACGCAGTTCTTTCACGCTTTCGCGAGCAAACGAAAATCCAACAATCATATCTCCCAGCTTAAAGACCCATCAGGCTACCTCCGTGACTCCCCGTCAGACCTTGAAAAAATCATCACTAATCACTTCGGTTCCATTTTCACTTCGAGCCAACCAGACGAACATGATATCACCCAGGCGGTCGCTAGACTCACTTCAAGGGTAACTCCAAACATGAATCAGGCCTTAATGGATACTTTCACGGAGGCGGAAATTGTGAAAGCACTCAAACAAATGCATCCTTTCAAAAGCCCAGGACCTGACGGTATGAGCCCTGTCTTTTATCAAAAATGTTGGCATATTGTTGGTTTGGATGTGGTGTCGTATGTTCTTAACTGTCTTAAAAATTGTGATTTTGATTATACTATGAACTTCACTCACATCGTCCTCATTCCCAAAATAAAAAATCCTGACACTATTACGCAGTTTAGGCCGATCAGCTTATGCAATGTGGTTTACAAGCTTGCTTCCAAGGTTATAGCTAACCGGCTTTGAGTCGTCCTCCATTCCATTATTTTCGAGTCTCAATCTGCTTTTGTCCTGGGGCGTCTCATTACGGATAATGTTCTTCTTGCGCATGAGATTCATCATCACATTCGCACAAAACACGCTTCTAACAAAGGCCTCATGTCCATCAAACTGGACATGAGTAAAGCCTTTGATAGAATCGAATGGATTTTTGTGCGAAGGACTATGCTTGCTTTAGGATTTTCTTGTCTCTTTGTTGATCTTGTCCTTAAATGCCTAACTATTGTCTCATTTTCGTTTCTTCTTAATGGAAATGAATGTGGCCACCTTACTCCCCAAAGAGGCATCCGCCAAGGCGACCCCCTCTCACCGTATATTTTCATTATTTGCTCGGAAGTGTTCTCGTGTATTTTGCAGGACTTGCAGCGTTGCCAAAAAATTCAAGGAATTTCAATTGCCCGCTTCGGCGCCAAGCATCTCACACCTTTTCTTCGCTGATGACACACTTTTGTTTGGTCGAGCCACAAAAGAAGAAGCAAGGCACATACGATATGCCATACAACTCTACGAAAAAGTTTCAGGCCAACTCGTAAACATTGATAAATCGGGAATTTATTTCAGCGACGACGTTCCTATCGACACAACTAATACCATCCTTGGCATCTTGGGTTTTAATCGAGTTGCATCACACGGGAAATATCTTGGGCTGCCTAGTATCGTTGGAAGGAATAAAAAGGAAATTTTTGGATTCATCAAAGATAGAGTCTGGCAAAATATTCAAGGCTGGACAAAGCACCAATTCTCCAAAACAGGCAAAGAAGTTCTTATCAAATCCGTCCTCCAAGCTGTTCCCTTGTATGCCATGAGTTGCTTCAAGTTCACTGATTCAGTCTTATCTGATATTCAGGCTATGATTCGAGGCTTCTGGTGGGGAAGTTCGGCAAATAACCGCAAAATCCATTGGAAATCGTGGCCTTCTCTTACTCGCCCTAAGTCGGAAGGAGGAATTGGCTTTCGGGACTTTAAAGCCTTCAATCTTGCGTTGCTATCAAAACAGGCATGGCGCCTTATTACGAACCCTTCGTCTCTTCTTGCGCGGGTTTACAAGGCCAAATACCATCGCAATAGCTCCTTTCTCGACGCCAAAATGCATCATCGCCCATCTTGGGCCTGGAGAAGTATAATGGACGGCCGACAGGTTCTTCGGGAAGGTTGTGTAAAACGCATTCACTCTGGAAAAAACATTCGAGTTTGGGGCGATTGTTGGATTCCTAAGCCCCTTTTGTCATCACCACTCATATCCCAAGTGACTACTCTCCAAACATGAAGGTGGTTGAACTCCTAAATCCTGTTTCAAATGACTGGAATGCAGAGTTGATAACCAATATTTTTCTCGGAACATGAAGCTAGCCTTATCCTCTCGATCCCACTACAAATCTCCGAGCACAAGGATACTTGGTACTGGGCCAACAACAAAAACGGAAATTTTTCAGTTAAATCGGCGTACCACACCATTATCCACTCTCCGAGCTTAAATACCGAATGCACGAATCACGGAAATTCTAGTACGGGAGTTTCTCAAATTTGGAAAAGGCTTTGGAAACTCAACATTCCGGCCAGGTTAATTCATTTCGCATGGAGAATACTCACGGATTCCCTTCCTACCCCATACAATCTCACCCGGCGTCACCTTTCATGTGATCTTCATTGCCCCCTCGGCCAGTCAAACGACATTTCCGATACGCATGTCTTCTTTCACTTCCAACAACCATCGTTATCCCTATGGTTACGTGACGTGATTGAAGGCTCACCAAAACAGTTGTTGAATTTTCGATCACATTGTGCAATGGAATGCGGTATGGAAGAAATAAATTGGTCTTCGAGGTCAACCATTCTTTCCGCTCTCAATTGTCACCTCGGCAAGCCTCGCGCTTACTTCCTTCCAATCAAAAATCATGGCCGAACGCCCGTGCAATCCCCGTCGGATCTCGAGCTCTTACGCCACCCACCGAAAGAACGCATATCTTTTTGATGGCGCCATTTCGATAATAATAAATGCGCTTGGTATTGGTGTCTACATCCGAAGTAGTAATGGCTCTTTTATCAAAGGATTATCGAAGAAAATCCCACACGTTTCGGACTCGGAAGTGGCGGAGACAATTGCACTCCGAGAGGCTTTAGCTCTGGCAAAATCGGAAGGTTACGCTGATTCGTCCATTTTAGGAGACTCTGCTGCCGTTATCCTCACAGCTCGCGACCTCTCTACCTCCATGACAGATTTTGATCCCATTCTCAATGATATAGCCACAATACTGCGCCAACTCAAGATCAAAGGATTATTTTGGACTCCAAGAACAGAGAACATCATAGCTCATGAATTAGCAAGATTTGCTAAATCTTCTGATGTAATTGATAATTGGTGGCTAACACCACCTGATTTCTTGTCTCAATCGGCACTGGACCGTTTCCAATAAATTTAATGAAATTTCCACTTCAAAAAAAAAAAAGTCCATTTTATAAGAGGCGTCTTTAATTTTCGAGACAAACGTAAGCCAAAAAAGACAATATCTATTTGACAAGACATTTATCATATTGTGCCACATCAAATTGCACTTTTCAAGTTAATAACATTTACAACATGATTTATTAGATAACTAATCCTGATTTGAGCAATAGTTCTCCCTAGATAAATTACATTAGATAAGTTACCAAAAAGTCAAAAATCCTATGCATATGCACAGAGTACCTTTACCATCAACATGAAAAGATGCCCCAACCTGGATTACCCACACTGTTCCTTGGTTTATGCCCTACTTTTCTTACATCCCCATGAAATGATTCCAAAGTGTGGAAAAAAAGGAAGATAAAAGCAGACAAAAAAGTAGAAAATAAAGTCACCACACTATTGACAAAAGAAGCTTTTTTCTAAGCATTATTCAAATCTCATCACATTTCCACATTCTATATATTATTTATTCATACACATAATCAACTTTGCTACATATTCCTTTGCTCTAATTCGTTCTTATTCCAAAAAATGGGAAAATTTATCGGCATTTTCGCCTGTCTCTTTATCGTGGCATTGGACATCATCGCAGGGATACTTGGGATTAAAGCTGAGGCTGCCCAAAACCAGGTGATTTTTCAGCATTTTAAGAATGTCTGAACAATTAAATTAATTTTGACTAATATGTTTTTGTGCTTTTTGTTATTTTTTAGGAAAAACATTTGAGGCTATGGATATTTGAGTGTAAGGAGCCTAGCCATGATGCTTTTGTTCTAGGCTTAGCTGCTGTAACCCTTTTGGGAATAGCTCATGTTCTTGCTAATTTGCTTGGAGGTTGTACTACTTGTACTCAAGAAGAGCTTGACAAAGCATCCCCAAGCAAGCAGTTATCAATGGCTTGTCTTGTTTTCACTTGGTAACATAACATTTTGTATATATAGTACTCTTTTTTTTTTGTGTGTGTGTGTTACTTTATTGAATTTTAATTGGCTTAAGGTTTTGGGTTTTGTTATGCTAAGATATTCTTGAAGCTTTAATAACTATGTGGAGTTGGATTTCACTTTAAAAATAACTTGTTATAAACACACAACTTTGAAATACTATAGATATTTTAAATCTTTTAGTCACTATTTGAACTAATTAATGATAAACTAATCATCATGATGTGTGTAAAATTTTACTGAAAGTTGGAATTTACTTGAATCTCTCCTTCCAGAATCCAAATCTTGAAATCCAAATACAACCTAAAATATTGTATAATAATTTGATGAGAGTATCATTTTTCAGCCAAAAATATTAGATAACCTTTTTTTGTTTTTGTTTCAAGAACTTAGATTATCTACTTTGGCATTTGCTACAGTGTAGCACCAAAATTGGTGTTCCACCGTAGCAGCGCTATATTATTATTAATATTATTATTATTTTGCTTTTTTATTTAATTTTTTGTGTTTATTTAAATTTAAATATTATTATTAATGTTATATTTAAGCTGATAATATTTTAAATAATATAAGATGTAATTTTATGAATTGTTATTTTAATTTTGTATTAATTTCATCAAGTTTAATATTTTTTATTTGTTTAATTTTAAAAAAATATTTAATAAATTTTATATTTAATAAAATTATTTATTTAATATTTTTATCAATTATAATGTAATAAATTTTGTAGTGCAGGCTACCGGAGAAAGTATTATATCCTCGTGATCTCTTAATTTATCTACTGACAAAAAATGATAGTATTATATCCTCGTGATCTCTTAATTTATCTACTGACAAAAAATGAATATTAAAATACATTTCTACAACAACTAATATCTAGCCTCTTCACTAGTACTTTCTGATGAATTTAGACTACAACAAAATATGTAAATCTTGGTATAGAAAAAAATGTATATCTTCTTCAAATTACTGCAAGAATTGAAGTAGATTTTCATTTAACATATGGTTTTATGTTCAGGATCATCCTGGCCGTTGGATTGTCGATGTTGGTGATAGGAATAATATCCAACCACAAATCAAGAGCATCATGTGGCTTCACACATCACCATTTCCTGTCGATCGGAGGGATATTATGCATGGTTCATTCCCTCTTTTCTGTTGCTTATTATGTCACTTCCACTTCTTCACTTTCTGAATAGATACTGAGTTTTTTCTTGGTGGGTCCCAGTTATCACAGATGTTGATCACTTAATTGGACCATTTTGCCCTTCTTTTTCTAACTTTTTACCAGCTAATTTTTTGTTTTGTTGCTTAATCCTCTTTTTTTGACTAAAGGAATTTTAAATTTCTAAATTTGTTAGTTTCCATGGGCATATCATGTTTTTACAATCATGTATCGTGGGTCATTTTTCTTGCGAGTTTTGCATAATGAAATATGAAGAAATTTCATATATTTCTGATGTCCAGTGGAAAAATTAATACTCGAACATTATTTGTATCGTGTAAATCTGATTATTTGTATGTTAGGCTGCTCTCGAATTTGAAAAAAAAATTCATGTTCATCATAAAGGTGAAGATTAAGGGGATGTATGGATGTGTTCCAAGTCCAATTTCCAATTTCCAATTTCTAGTGTTGAAAAATGAATTTTCAAACTTTATTGATTTTCGTGTGAGAATTGAGAATATATGTTTGGTTTGTTGTCAATTTGTTTAGAAATGAAAATATGTTTGTTATAGTATTTTTGACATAGATTTGCGTGATTGTAGTCTATTTTTACATAGATTTGCGTGATTGTGGTGAAAATTTGTTTGGTTGTATTTTCAAAAGAATTTTTCCATAAAAATGAAAATTGAAAATAACTTTATTTCCATTGAGAATTTCTTAAACAAACATAAATTCATTTCCTGGAATAGTTGGAAATTGGAAAATTGGATTTGAAAACAATTCCATACATAACCTAAGTATTTGACTACACCAACAAATTCCATCAAGCCACTAACTGTTGGGACGGGTGTCGGAGAGTGTGTATGAAACTTTTCTGGATTTTTTTTGTAATTATCCCAACTAATAATGTCTGTTGACAAATTGGTCCTCCATCCTATAGCATCAAAAGAGGAGTGTACCATCTGCTAAAATTGCGGTAGTCTCATTTCTTTTCCAATATAAAATAGCAGACTTTACTTTTGGCCGACACCATAAGAATTAAAAGAGCGTTTTATAATGTTATTTATCCTAGAAATTTGTGATAAAACCCTGACAAAATTGGGAGAACAAAATAATTGAGATGCATGAACCAACAGAAAAGCTCTAAATCTGGAACCTTTGTCATTGAACTAAAGCCAGTGTAAAACCATGAAATCTGAAGATAACCAGTTTGCCAGAAGGGATACGGCTGATTGCTCATAAAGTAAATTTCAAGACTGTTTTGGACTTAAACAACCAACAATTGTAAGAGGCATGCTGGCTCGTTTTGGCCGCCCAAAACCTAGTCATTTGAAATTTATTTTTTTCTTTTTCCTTTATGCAATTTACACATCCTACACACATTGCACACACACAAATAACTAATCATTTGAATGCTGATCACATTGCCATTACAGATCTGCACGAAAGTGGGGTGAACTAGTGTGTGTAAATTTCAGAAAAGAATGGATTTCTATTCTGCTTAGTCCCCCCCACTTTCGTTTACTTTGACGGAAGGGACTCATGTTGAGTGTAAGTAGAAATTTAAAATGCCGATCTTTTTTATTTATTTATTGAACTTTTATTTTTACATGGAGACACAGAAATTTAATTTAGTATGTTAACTAGCCTATAAAGCTTAGTATAGAATAGAAAAGAACTTGTTCAACAGACTGTCCAAATATTCAGCTAAAGCGCCCCGACGCTCATATCCGTTTCTTCGTCCCACGGAATGGCTTCATCGGTTTCGTTGCTTCCAAAAGTTCATCAATTGGAATCCTCGCTTTGGATCTCTGCAGTGGGGCTAAATCGGTAATATCCCGACAGTAGTCCTGTGAGAAGTGAAAATGTATATGTGAGGATAAAAGACAGGGACATAACGACAATTCTCATTGCAAATGAAGTCTGTTTTCATTTTCTTTAGTTTCGCCTATCGCTTTATTACCTGATCAGCGTGCATTTTCTTTACAAATGATTTAAATATCCTGAAATTCTTCCGCTCTAACAGCTCATCCGTTAGGCGAAGATACGTGACTCCAGCCATCTTATGTTTTGGTTGACCGTTTTCGTTGACCCCATTTGGCCTAACGTTCAGAAGGATTTGATTATATGCTTTACGATCGTATCTAGGAAGAGCGTTCTCGCCTGCAACGTCTATGTTTTCTGTCCATCCAGCACTTAAAACCTGCGTAGACAGTGGAGTATGATTTAAAAAAGCTTATATAATCCTGATTTTTCGAGCACCATATAGATTGAAGTACTTTTTTTTTTGGCTTGTCTATCATGGAAAATCATGTTTTCTGGTACATATAAAATGAATTGATGGAAACTTCTGATAAAGGGAGTTTTTGCAAAAACTTCTGCTTTTAGAAGAAATGATTTATTGTAACAGGAGTAAAAGCAATTCACAATTATAAGTTGGTAATGTTTGCAAATAAAATCGGAAGTTAAGAGTGTTTGGTGAAAGAGTTATGTGCTTAATTGTTTATAATAATCAAACGAAATCTAAAGCACCCATCTCCTGCTTTAGATTATGATTAAATGAAGCAGAACTCCTTGCAAATACTAAAAGTAATTTTTTTAGCCAAAAGCTGAGAAACACTTTTTTTAGCGATTGCAAACACTCCCAAAACCATGATCAAGTAGCCTATGTATTTGAATGTTGGGGGGTCGAAAAAGGGGGAAAAAGGAAAAAGAATGAAAGAAAGCAGAAATATATTTAGGATAAATTACAAAAACTACCCCTAAGGTTTTAGCCTAATTACAAAAACTCCAGTTATCTTTCAAAATTGCAAATACCGCCTTAAGGTTTGTATTTGCTTAGCAATACCCCTTCTTTGGGGATGCAATTTGCAAAATAGAAATAAATGTCATGGGGTATTTTATAATTTTGAAAGGTAGCTGAGTTTATTAATTTTTTTTTTGTAATTTGACTGAACCTCAAGGGTACTTTTGTAATTTACCCTTTATTCATTGTTAAACCTGTTGAACAAGTTGTTCAGGTGCACATTTCGCCTCAGCTGATTGCTCTGAGTTTCTCATCTCCATACATGTGAAGTTCAAAGTACCATAATGTCGGGAAATCATCCTTGCAATAGGACGATATCCATCCCTGCCTTTCAAGTTATAGTATCCTGATGTTAACTCACAAGCATGACTATCATCCGTGTACCACCAGTGAATTCCAGATACCTGTTAATGAAAAATTTAAATACATTACCAATTTTCTTAATAGATTATTATGGAAATCACGATAAAAAAACATGATGGCCATTGCCTGATGAGAAACTTACTTTGGCAGCTAACCTGACTCTATATCCCTGAAATATTTTATTGGCCTCATCAAGAATTTGATCACCATGTTCTATTAACTTGTTTGAATACCATTTCAAGAAGAATTTCCCTTTTTCCGTCAAATAAGTCCCGTTTGTCGCGAAAAAACCGGTTTTTACAGGCGTGTCGTTATACGTTCCTGCATCATCTGGGAGCTCCCACTCAGGGTGCCCTGCCTTTGCTGCGGCCGTCTTAAAATCTTGTTTCAAATATTTGTCATAGCACTGCAATCACAAATATTCTTCTGTTAGAAAAAGGGCAGGATTAAGGTTCTTTACTTAATTTTATGGGATAATCACAAAAAAAAAAAAAAACCCTGAGGTTTGGGCTGGTTACAAAAAAAAACCCTAGAGATTTTTGAAAATTACAAAAATCCCTTTGAGGTTTGATTCCGTGTTACACTTCGCCCCTTTATAATGAAAAATATTTCAAAACCCCTCTGACATTTATAGAAATATTATAATTACCCTTAAATTTAAGACAAAATTAAACCTCAAAGGTGTTTTTGTAATTTTCAAAAAACTCTGTTTTTTTTAATTATCCCTAATTTTATTGGGCTTGTATTTCAGTATTTGGTCTCACTTGAAATTCTCCAATTCCAGGAAATTTCCATCCTTGAGTTTCTGGATAGGATGGATATCTGAGTTCTCCAGCTGGACCAAGTCCTACTTCAATGTCTATAATTGTTTCGTCTTCCAAAAAATCTGACATGTTTTCTCTGAAACTCTTCATGTAGTCGCTGTACATCTACAAATACATATTTCAATCACAATCACGCTTTTATTTGGATAAGAGAACGAACTATGGATTGTATCATTTTATTAAAATTTTGATGCGTCTTCACTAGTAGTGTATGAAAACCATACAGTTTTCACTTGAACAACTGTAACCGAAAACTTCATGCCATATAAAACACTGGGAAATTGTAAAATTAGTCATGTAACTCTAGGGATGGTAATACTAATCCCTTGAAAACACGAGTTGGCAATTTTTGAACACATTGGAAAAATTACCCATTGAGAACTTTTTCTCGCGGGAAGGTGCTAATTTCACTGGAAAATTGCATGTGTCAGAACATGGCTTTAATTTGGGAATTTTCTAATTTTCTGCCTTGCGCCGGCCAGAGAATTAGAAATCTCCAAATTAAATGGTCATGTGCCGATCACATGCAGTTTTCCAGTGAAACTAGCAATTCCTATCGATAAAAGTTCTCAATATGCGATAATGTTTTTTATTTGTGTCCAAAAATTTGCACCTCGTGGTTTTAGTATCCTTATAGAGTTATAGTTACGGGACTAATTTTGCAACTCAGCCCTTGTATTAACCGATGAAGAGAACTTGTTCAAAGGTAGTACCTCAATCGCGGTCCGACCCTGGAAGAGAGGCAGATTATCGACACCTAAAGAAACATATTCTTGGTTCCTGTTTCCTGATCTGTTAGTATAGAAGATATCTGGATTTTTTTCTCCCACAGAAAGAACCCATTCTGGAATAGGAATGTAAACTGCATCTCCAATATTGCCACCACATTGGTGAAATGACATTATTGCCTGTATTCTCAATCCACATTTTTGGACAAGTTGAAAGAGCTTTCTGTAAGAAGACCAGTCATACTGTTTAGGACCTTTGCCTTCTATGATCCCCCACCACACATCTACCATGACACCGTCGACTCCTGCTTTTCTCAGTTCCTTGAGCTGCTTCTCCAATTTATCTTCCTCTAGGAACTCGTTTTCTCTAGTAATGACTCCAAGCTAGCCAACAAATGAACGATAAACGAAAAAAGAATTTGTATTAGGTACGATGAAAGATTACATTTTTTTCTTAAATATTAAAAATTCTATGCAACTTAATTGGACTCAGGGCCGGACCTGACATGATTCTCATGGAGCAATCGCCTCACGGCCCAAAATTTTTGGGGCATCAATATTTTTTTATTATACATGTTATGCTTTTATTTTTCAGAATTTATGTTCTAATGTTATTGTACAATCGTTGATAGAAATATATGAATATTAAATGTTGAAGGCATGATTTGTGAAGTTCGCCTTAAATCTCAAAATCTTAAGTCCGGCACTGGTTAGACTTACCTGAAGCATGACAAACAGTGGAACGTAGTTAGCCAAGGGACCATTGCGGATATTTGAAGATATTCTCTGAGCAGAGACAAGAGGAAAAGAGTCTTAGTTTACATGTTATGTTAGTGAAAATGATGATGTTATAACATAGAAGTGTGCATTGCTAGCAATGTATTGGAGGCTTGTCTACTGATCTCACATAATCCAACTAATGGCGAAATTAGGATTACTCTACGCATGTAGATTCCAAAATATTTATTTGAATGGATAAATATTATTTGGATCAAATCTGACAGATACAAACAACTTATTACTTAAAGTAATAACTTGACACTAACAATTTTTAACAACTATTTTTTACAGTTACTCCTTCAAAGTGCTACAAACACTATTTGTATATACCTAACAAATACAACCTTTGAGGGTGCAACTTGTAAAATAGAAACAAATGTCAATGGGTTATCCATAACTTTGAAAGATAACCGACCTTTTTTTTTGACTAAGTTAAACCTCGGGGTGGTTTTGTAATATCCTATTTTGTAAAATGACCAAATTACAATATATACATTATACAAAAATACTTTGATTGGGAATCTTGAATGACCTCGACTAGGATTGTTGGGCCAAGACAATGACTCAAAGGTTGTCACCTAAATCAAATTGTTGAAGACGACAAACAAAATTTTCGTCGCCATTTGTTATACGCATCAAAGCTCTATTAATTATTAGCCACATTTTAACTTCATCCAGTCGACATAACTAGAACATGTATGGACCAATTAACGTCTACTTTCACAATTTTTTTTTACTCCATAGATGGATGGAAATAAATTAACTAGAACCCTTACGAGTAAATTGGTCACACTGGAGAATAAACAGTAGGTTTAAACTAAGAGATAATTATAAAAACTACCCCTGAGGTTTAGACTAATTACGAAAAACTCCATTTATCTTCCGAAATTTCAAATACCCACCTCAAGGTGCAAATTATTTAGCTAAAAACTAATTTCAGGGGAATATTTCTAAAGGATAGTTTTCGTAATTAACCCTTAAAAACTAATTTACCTCTGTAGGAGCATCTGTCGTGACAGCCTGAAGGGTTTTCGATCTTTTCTGGGAAGTGAATTTGAGGTTGCCCTTGCGCCATTGTCTGTTTTTCTGCTGAAATTTCTTTTGCCTGTGCAGATCAGAATGGTTGAATACAAATTTCTTTGGCAACCCAACTGGTTTCGAGAGAAGAAGATTAGTTGCCATATGTAATATATATGTGTATTTTGCTAAGGAAAAAGATATATACGATGATTGGGTGAGCTGAGTTGCTGCATCGATTTGTAGTGTAGCAGATGGGAAAGATCCCTCGCCGGGATTCCCATTTGGGGTGTTTTCTTCTGGTTATTATTGGAAAAAATAGAAGACGACGTACGATGGACCAAACAGATCGTGGTCACCCATTTTTCCACTTGGGTAAATGAAAAAAAAAAGGAAAAAAAAAAGTGGAGATGGATTATGGAATAATGACAACCGTTAACAATTTTCATTTTTATTATTGTATGAAATGTTTTATCTCTTGCTTTAGATGATGATGCAACCCATTACCTGACCGCTTAAATCGAAAAAAAAAGAAAGGTTATGGCCAAATTATTTTACTACCGCTAAATCCGCAGTCTTTTTAGTGCACTATTTAAACCGCTTACAGACTAAATTTCATTATTTTTTTAATAAAAAATATAATTTTAATAATTTATATCTACTTTTATTACCTATTACTAGTAAATTTATTTTCCAAATTCACATCTCCTCATCTTTAAGTTTAACTTTATTAAACATGTTATAAATTCTTGAAAAACTTCTTTTTATTTGTTTTATTTATTATTTAATTTAGATTTCTATTTTTATTCGAATAAGAAAATGTCACATAGTTTTATTAGATTATTTAGGTTATAAGTTATATTGATAAATGGTGCTAAATCTAATTTTATAAATTTTGTTAATGCAATATAATTATAAACTATGCACGACTTTTTTATAATTAATAGATTAACTTTCAATGTTAATGTTATATATACTCAAGTTTAAAAATTTAGATTAAATATCTAATTTTGAAAATTTTAACTTGAGTAATTACAAAAGAAAGTGTTAATTCTAGGTAGCTTTAGTTATTATTATTTTATTTTCAAAATTTAGATCATAAACTATTTAATTTTATAAATTTGTTAATGCAATTAATTAGAAACTATGCGTGAATATTATTTATGACGAATAACTTAACTTAAAATGTTAAACTTAAATGTTATATATATTCGAGTTTAAAATTTTAAATTTAAATATATAATTTTTAATTTTTGACCTATAGCCCGTTAATGGCCCGCTTTTGCCCGGCTTCGCTAGGGTTAAGGTTAGGTTCCAATATTGCCAACTCGTTTAACACAGCCCATTTAAGCCCAAGACCGTTTAGCTCAAGTTCGCAGATCGGTCTATAGGCTGAAACTAGCTCGTTTAACATCTCTATCTCTTGCCTTGTTTTATCTCATTTGTTTATATCTCACTTGAGTTGGGATCAACCTTGTGGCTCCATTGGTTGAGACGTGTGTTGAAAGGGCGTATGATCCGGTTTCGATCCCATACGAGTGCGTGTGTCCCCCGATAAGGGTGTTTTTATGCATGTTTTATGTGTGTATTTGAGTATGATTTGAGTTATTTTATTGTTAGTTTCATAAATTTTTGATTGTACATAGTTCACATTACTCCGAGGTGCTTTTATTGATGTAGATTGATGATTTGGAGCTGTTTTTGGTGAATTTTGGGCCATGGTTTCATGTCAAAACATACCCTGAGGTTTTGGATGTAAAAATACTCAAAATCCCAAGCTAAACGCGTCATTTCGGGGCCTTTTCCCGACCAAACACGGGCGGGTGTGTTTTTAAGCACGGCCGTGCTTTTGAAGAGCCAAAAAAGCAAATTTTTGGCAAAAACGTACCAAACACGGCCAGGCCGTGCTTTTGAAGCACGGCCGTGTTCGGAAAATCCACGAACACGGCCTGGCCGTGCTTTGAAAGCACGGGCGTCTTTTCGTCCGGGGCTTTTTTTCTTTGGTGGAAATTATGGAGACTTTCCCTTTTGCTTTTTGACAACCTTTGAGCAACTTTTACACCTCATTTTGATGCACCAAACTCTATAATTCCCTCAATTGTCATGTGGACACAATGATTCAACCAACTCAACCATGAATGTGCACACAATGATTCAACCAACAACCATGGAAGTGGAGCGTTTGTTAGCATTATTTATGTGTTATTTCACAAAGATGGTGCCTATAAAAGCAAGAGTTTGAGTTGGGAAAGATATAATTCATGTAGTATTCATTGATAGAGAGATTCATTGTATATTCATTGTATATTCTAAGTTTCAAAGCAAAATACATTGAGAGGATAAAAGAGAGGTAGAGTTGGAAGTTGAAGAAGCAATAGAGGAGAAGGCTTGGAGCTCAACATCATTGCAATCAACCAAGGAGGAAGTCATATATTGGTCTTGAATAAGAGCTAAGTACACCATGTTCATTTTATTCATATCTTCTGTGTAGTATACTCTTTTGACAAAGCCATGTGTAGCTAAATTTCTAGTGTTTGAATGTAATGAACTCTAGAATGAATTTGTGATTAAGGTTTGTATGTTTTTAATAAAATCTTCATGTTTTGTGTGATTCACTTATATTATGCTTTATTCATTCAAATTGGTATATGCGCATATTGATTTGAAGTTTATTTTTCATCCGGAAATCGAGAGATTCATGGTGAAATAGAACCTATATAAGTGAAAAGAGTTGCATGCAATCCTAGATATAGGGACGACATAAATCTTCCGGATTAGGGTCAAACCTAATATGGGAATTCACAAATCGTTATAATCTTTGTCTTGGGGTTTTAACTAGAAAGAGATTTCAGCTAATCAACTTGAGATTAGAAGTTATTCGCTCGATAGAGGTTTAACTTAAATCGGGAATTTCTACGGTCGATGAAACATGAGACTTTACTAAAAGAGGTTGGTTTTTGCTCGAGGATTATGGTTGTATTTTTATCTTGTTAAATCGCAAAAACATTCTGAGGATTTACATTCAAACACATTTCTAGCTCTTGATTTCTTAATTCTACAATCTATTTTTATTTGTTCTTTTGTAAGTTGCAATTATTTTAAAATTCTCTATTTTTCATTTTCATTAAACAAACAAAACTCTGAAAATTGCTAGATTAAATAACAAAAAGACGGTAATTATTAGTAATTACAATCCTCGTGGGAATGACACTCGGTACTTTCTAATAATCTACTACAAAACGATAGGTGCACTTGCCTATGGTTTTCTAGAGTAGCTTTTGAGCCATCAAGTTTTTGGCGCCGTTGGGGATTGTAATATTAAGAACGCTTTATTTTTGTTAATTTAATCATTTTTTTATTTTTTTATTTTACCATTATCTTTCTTTTTATCTATCTTTGTAAGTCTTGGTTTATACTTATCCTCTTTGTTTATCGCAACAGTATGCCTACTCGTCGCCGAATTTGGAAGTCACGACACCGCCAAAGAGCAACACAAGAGGAAAGTACTAACACGTAGACCCACGAAGAGGATACTAACGAAAGTAAAGATTTCATCATGGCGGATGAACAAAGAACTATGTATGATTATGCCAAACCATCCATGGACGCGTCATCTAAAGATCGTAAGGCCCGCCATTGTTGCGGCCCAATAATTTTGAAATCAAACCGAATGTCATTCAAATGGTGCAACAATTTGTTCAATTTGACGACCTACCAGGCGAAGATCGAACAATCATATCGCAAATTTCCTTGAAATTTGTGATACCTTCAAAATAAATGGAGTCTCGACGATGCCATCCGCTTGCGCCTATTCCCATTTACTCTTCTGGACGGGCTAAACAATGGCTAAATACTTTGCCAAAGGGAACAATCACAACATGGAGCATCATGGCGAAAAGTTCCTTTTGAAATATTTTCCACCGCCAAAAATCGCACGATTGAGGAATGAAATCTCTTCATTCACTCAAGAAGGCAGACGAGACCTTGTACGACACTTGGGAGAGATTCAAAGAATTGCTTTGCGAAAATGCCCACATCATGGTCTTCCTATTTGGATGCAAGTCCAAACATTTTACAATGGGCTACTCTCCAACAAGTAAAATGATTGATCGCGGCCGGGGAACTTTGAACAATAAAACACCGGAAGTTCGCCCAAGATCTCATAGAATGGATGGCCATGAATGGCTATCAATGGCAATCCGTCGAGGTAAACCTAACGGATCGGTGGGTGTTTATAATGCGGATCAGCCGGTTACACTAGCCGCATGTCGAAGCTTTGACCCAAAAGATCGACGATCTAGCGGCTCCTAAACCACCACCACCGCATGTTTTGACATGAAACCATGGCCCAAAATTCACCAAAAATGCTCCAAATCATCAATCTACATCAATAAAAGCACACCTCGAGTAATGTGAACTATGTACAATCAAAAATTTATGAAACTAACAATAAAATAACTCAAATCATACTCAAATACACACATAAAACATGCATAAAAACACCCTTATCATCCCCTCCCCAAGTTCCCCCAATTATACTCAAAAAAAAAAAAATATCTCACTGGAGTTATTTGATTTTTTCCCACCAAATACTCCTCCCGAAACATATTTTTTTGCTATGTAAGTTAAATTTAAGGGATGAATTTCTATAATTTAATCCTAAATAAATTATATATAATCCATCACCAATCCCAATGGCCGAGCCACCTCTTGGATGTCGGGTCAAGTGGGAAAATTGGTAGGGGCCGGCCGGAACAAATAGTTATTAGGTCGCTATTTTTGGAGCCTACTTGACCAACCCATGAAATTACATATAAAAATCGGGCTGATCGAACCGGACGATTTTTGGGCGAATGGTCCGATCCAAATAGGCCACGCTCATTGCGGTCTCTAAAAATGAACCCAGTCCGACCATTTTATCGGGTGTTTTGGACCGCCCATTGGACTAGGCTCATTTTAACATCTCTAAACACCACAAAAGTAACTAAATTAGACTTGTCATGTGATTAGCGCATACTTCATCACAAATAACAAAATATTATAAACTTTGTAAAGAAGTTTTTAAACCAGTTGATTGCTTTCTAAATTGTCATCATAAAACAAACACAATCCCATGGTTTTGAAAGATACCTCCGATCAAAACAGCCCTCCTCCCATAGGTACAGTTTCGACTAGAACTCTGAGATCACTGCATCTTGTTCTTTTGTTACCGGCACATTTATGTCATTTCCCACCACTATAAAGCAAGGGGCATTCAAATTTCCCCCTCCGCCGCTCAAGAATTTGAACTTCCCTTTCACATTTCCTCAACTCTTCAGTAGCAGCAGCCGCAGCTCAATTGACGCAGAGTCTTTCTACACGTCCCTTCTCGAAAAATCTAGCCACAAAATCCATCTTAGTCAAATCCACAACCAATTATACATACATGGGTTGCAGAATAACGGTTTCATAATCACCAAGTTTATCCACGTAAGCTCAAATCTCAAAGAAATCGGCTATGCTCGCCAGCTGTTTGATGAATTTCCTGACAAGTATGTTTTTTTGTGGAATGCAATTATCAAGGGGTATTCGATGTACCACATGTTGGATAAAGTTGTTGAAATGTACTCAAGAATGCAGCGGGCTTTTGTGAGTCCGGATACATTTACGTTTCCTCATGTTCTTAAAGCTTGTGGTGGCTTACCGGCTGTAGGATATGGTCGGGCGGTTCACGCGCAGATATTTAGACATGGTTTTGAGGACGATGTGGTTGTGCAAAATGCGCTCTTATCGTTCTATGTGAAGTGTGGAGAAAATTATCTTGGTCGTATAATTTTCGAAGGGTTGAGTAATAAGAATGTCGTCTCATGGACTTCGATTATATCGGGGTATGCTCAAAGTGGGCAGCCTATGGAGGCTTTAAGGATATTTAGGGACATGAGGGGATCCGATGTGAAGCCTGATTGGATAGCTTTGGTTAGTGTTTTAAAGGCCTATTCTGACGTGGAGGTGTTGAGCCAGGGGATGTGTCTTCACGGTTCGGCGATTAAAATAGGACATGAATTTGAGCCTGACTTGCAAATAGCGCTTACTTCTTTATACGCAAAATGTGGGCAGGTGATGGCTGCAAAATCATTGTTTGATCAAATGAAGTCCGAAAACGTAATTCTCTGGAATGTCATGATTTCAGGATTCGCTAAAAATGGCCACGCTAATGAAGCCTTGGAGCTTTTCACTGAGATGATATCCAGAAACATTCAGCCTGATGCTGTGACTATACAATCCTCTGTCTTGGCTTCTGCCCAACTAGGGTCACTTGAGCAAGCGAAATGGATGGATAATTATGTCGATAATAGTAAGTTCAAAGATGACTTAATTATTAACACTGCGCTAATTGATATGTACGCGAAATGTGGAAGTGTAGAGTACGCTCGGAAGGTTTTTAACAGGATTGCAGATAAAGATGTAGTGGTGTGGAGTGCAATGATAATGGGTTACGGCCTACACGGGTGGGGAAGAGAAGCAATCAACCTTTTCAACGAAATGAAAGATGCTGGGGTCCGCCCCAACGATGTAACGTTCCTCGGCCTCATTACAGCTTGCAGTCATTCTGGTCTTGTAGAAGAGGGGTGGGAATTTTTCCTCAGCATGAAAGATTACGGTGTTGAACCTCACCAAAAACATTTCGCTGGTGTGGTTGATTTATTAGGCCGAGCAGGGTATTTGGAAAAGGCACACAATTTCATCACGGTCATGCCGGTCGAACCAGGTGTTTCGGTTTGGGGTGCTCTCTTGAGTGCGTGTAAAGTCCATCGTCGTGTGACACTCGGTGAATATGCTGCTGAAAAACTTTTCACTTTAGACCCACTTAATACGGGCATTACGTGCAGCTCTCGAATCTTTATGCTTCAGCTCGCATGTGGGACGGTGTGGCAAAAGTCAGAGTACTGATGAAGTCGAAAGGATTGAATAAAGACTTGGGATATAGTAATATTGAGATTAATGGGAAACTTCAAACTTTCCGAATAGGAGACAAGTCCCATCCAAGATCGGATGAAATATATAAAAAGCTTGAGTGGTTGGAGATGAGATTATTGGAGTGTGGGTTTACGACAGATACAGAATCTGCGTTGCATGATTTGGACGAAGAAGACAAAGAGGTGACTTTATGTAATCATAGTGAGAGATTAGCGATTGCTTGTGGGCTTATCAGTACATCTCCTGGAACTACACTTAGGATAACCAAGAATTTGCGGGCTTGTGTGAACTGTCATTTGGCAACCAAATTAATATCAAAGTTTGTTAATAGGGAGATAGTTGTGAGAGATGCAAACCGGTTTCATCACTTTAAGGATGGAAATTGTTCGTGCGGAGATTATTGGTAAACATAAAGAATTTTTGTTCTGGTTTGTGACAGGTTTGGGTTCAGAAATATCTCAAATACAATATCAATCCACAAAGCATGAGGCAGGTATGCTGTTAATATGTTCATACTGACTGATTATTTAAAAGTACACACAGTATTGTTATGATAATTTCGTAATATGTTTGAAACTGCATTCTGGAAAATTCCGATCACTATAGGGAGACTGCTTTTGTAAGTCAATCATTTTCCTTCAATAATATTAAGAGATTTTGATTTAGTGTCAAAGCAGGATAATGTAACGAGATAACAGTGCTTAAAATGTTCATTCTGCCTATATTTAATGAAGGCTCTTACTTTGAGCCGGATAGGCATGGCCATATTCTGAAATTTTGCATTGTGCTTGTGTTGTCTATGTAAAACTACTTGATCTGGTTGCTTTGTAATGCGCAGGATTATGAAATTTTCCTATTAGAACTTGAGGGATAGACATTAAAAAATGACAGGGAATACTGTGAGACAAACCAACAGAATATCCTTTTTCGTATATAATGCATAAGTATCGTCTCTCTTCGTGCAGTAGTTGGTAATTAATTCAAAGTAGCTAGTTCTTTGCTTATATTTCCCCTTAATGTTTTCCCCAGGCATCTGGGTGCTGATGCAATACCGTGATGAAAAACATTTCGTTCGCATAAAAGATCGTCAATGGAACACATCAGCGGCTGAGGAGGCATTCAACAATCCAACGAGCAGGTATTTCACCAAATTAATGCCCTGTGATTCGGATGAAGTAGATATTTGCATGAATTGGAGATCGACCATAGTTGAAAGTGATGTCGAGGATCATTGTCGTATAATATTCAAGATTTAAACCGTGAGGTTCTCCTCCAATAATCTCTTTCTTGATAACCAAGTGAAGGCTCATTACCACATTTTGCATTTTCTCAGTACAAATGCATGCAGGCATTGCAAAGGTGTATGTGTTTTGGCAACCTTGTTACTCGAATCGACAAATTTATCGAATTTGATATTACTTTAAAATTTTAAGTAAATAAAGCAGAAATAAAATCATAATTTGATATTTGAACACACTTTCGGATTAAAATGAATTTGCAAGTGTTGAGATCATTCGAGAATCTTAAAAACAACTGAAAATGTTTCTGATCCTACACTCAATCTGGCATAAAAACTCATACAACCATTATTTCTGACCTTGCAAAACCTTGCTACTACTCATAAAATGAAATTCGTTCAAAGATAAAAGACTTGGCTTGTCTAAAATGCTCAAAATTGAGAAGAGTTGTCCACCCTCTCTTCAAGGAAAACAAAAAAAAAAAGACAAACTAGGATTATTCTTTCATGATATCATCACCTAAATCAAGATCTTCAAAATCATCGACTAGAGTTAAAGAAACATCCTCAATATTACTCATAGAACCCATTTCTGAAATTTCGCCATTGCTGTAGAGAGACAGATTAAACACCGAACCAGGGTTCTCTGCCAAATCTCTCAAGAACAGCTCATACTCCGAGTTCTCCTCATGATCTCCACCTTTGGCCCCATTATTAATCTCCATGTTAAGAGACTTAAGCTTCCAAGAACAAGATTTCCCCCAATTCACACCCTTCTTTTCATAGCTCTTTTTAATCAGTACTACATCGGGGAGAACAAGACCTTTATACTTGTCCAATTCGATATCGTTAATATTGGCACCATACATATCATAACCAAGAGCATAATCTCCCGCTTTTAGAATACGTCCCAAATGCGTTCTTACACTAAAAATCATATCATTGTTTCCAAAATCCGACACACGAGCTACTTGGGCATTGGCTAAAACATACCTTACACCACGAACATTGACCTCACGAGAAACAACCTCCACATCCAACACTATGTACTCCACAAGCTGCTTACAAGACAATAAGGCCCTAAAAGATGATCTCCAATACTGCTCCTTAGTCAGGAAGCTTTGCCTAAGGGTGAACGGGTCTAATAAAGTTAAGATACTTGTCACTTTATTGCATATTACGAGCGGTCCAAAATTTCCCAAACTAACGGCAACTTCAGGGGAAGACAAATCAAATCCTCACGACAAATAGGACTTATTTCAACCGAGAAGGAATACTTAAAGACGTGCGTATTGCTCTTGGTATCACTAGACACCAATTTTTTGCCTTCATCATCCCTGATCGGAGCTACTTCACGTAAAAATTCAACAAACTTCCTACCATGACTCTGTTTGTTAAAGAAAAAATCAATGCCCTGTTTGGTCTGCGCAATCCTGATGGCATATTTAGCCGCATCGTGCTTAAGAATAAGCTGCTCCAGATAGAAGAATGTGCGTCTGTGAGAAACATATTGCCGCAGTTGAACTACACACTCCCACTGGTCGGGATTAGCTTTGATTCTTAAACAAGAACCACACATCTCCTCACACACAGTGTACTCGACAATACAAGTTTGCTCGAGTATTACTCCATTGAGAACCTCTTTTTGGACCGTCAATTTGACTTTAATTCTCTTGGAGTGAGGCTCGGTCCAAATGAACTCTGCATGTACTAAACGGACTTTGTTTAAGTCCTTCAACCTGTTAAGACAGAATGCCAGGAGGTCTTTAGATTCCGGTTTTGCTTTGATCCAAGTACTCGGTGGCTGCTTATAGCGGTCACATTCGGGACAATGAACGATGTTGACACTCTTTGAGAGGCATTTTGTTATGTCAAATTCAGATCGAATGCATTTGGCGCACATATTTGCGGCGTTTGGTTGCATTAGAATACCACATTTGCAACATAAGACACTACCGACGGTCTGGGCCACGGTGAACATACCCATCTCTTGCGCCATAGCTACATATTCGAAACACACGAGAGATAAGTAAAATCCTCTGTATAACATCTTAGCAATTAGCATTGTGACATGATACACAAACAAAATCCTAGCAAATAAATCAATCCCTTCTCCGTCCCACGAAGAAGAACAATTACATTAATTCATAAGTAGGCTATTTCTTATCCCCAAGAAATGATAAACAATAGTAGGCGCTCATCAACAATTTATGTCTGGAAAACTAAACAAACTACATGGCTTTTGTACAGCCTTTGAGGATAATTTTTTCATCGCATCCCTTAAATAAAAGTTCAACACAACGAGGTTCAACAGAAATTCGAAAACAATCATATGCCAAAGCTATATATATAATTCGAATCAGTGAAAGCCACAAATTAAATATTTTAAGAAACCTGTTATCTAATAATCATCACGAAAATCAGGCAAGTCATTTCAGAGTTAGATACATCAAATTAGTGTGGGGAAACGAAAAAAAAAATTCTATTCTACGAACGATCAATCAGAAACAATACAATTTTCCAGCTCCAAATTGACTATTTCAAGCCAAAAAGTTATAGCAAGAATTCTTCCAAGGAGACAATCCAGACAGTAAGAATAATATTGAAAGGAAAAAAGCGAATCTCAATCCAAATCCGGGGTTTACCAGACGATTTTCCGTAAAGCCGTCGCCCGTCAGTTGATATCTTTGTGCCATAGAAGTTACACAGAGACTTAGGGTTTTATAGGTTGTGGATTCGTGTATAACACACCCACAGGCCGCATGCGACAGGCCACGAGTAAGTGCAAAATCAATTATTAATGGGCCTACTACAGAGTACAGATCGATTAGGTTAACCCTTTTTTAAGTTTTTATTTATTTATTAATGGGCTATAACAAATCAATTAAATAATAAACTCGCCTACATATTATTTTTACTAACTTATAAGACAATGTATACAAGAATTGATACATATATGTAAATTAATAACTTCTTAATATTTAATTCATTTAGAATTAATCAATAAAAACTTCATAAAATGTTACTTAATTATCATTTGTTTTTTTATTAATATAATGTCACCTTAAATCTCATCTCTAACTTTTCTTAATATATTACAAACTTCTAGTGTTATTCTTTCATTGCTCAAAAGAATTATCCAATGTCATTCTGATTTAAGAGCTTCCTTTTGAAAAGGGGCTTTAGAGTAGAATTATCATTTTCAATGTCATCATCTTCATCAGTTCTTATGACGCTTTCAGTCCAAGCTAAAATTGCATCTAAATTATTTATATTGTCTTGATTTGCTTATGTTACACAATATAAATCATGAAAAACAAATTAATTCATATAAAATTACAAAAAAAACCAAACTTTAGCTGCAAAAGCATCGAATTCAAAATACATTGTCAAATAATATTAATTCAAGAACATAATCATGACCAAAACAGAGCAGGCAGCAAGACCACCCATCACATTGAATTTGTCGGCTGATGACGGAGCTGCCGGCGGCGGCGTCAACAAAGAGTCACCCGGAGGAGGAGCGGAGGCAGGCGGCAATGCGGGGCCGCTCGCGGCCGCCTTGGGTGGCGGTGATGCAGGGGACACCTTCGGGGTAGGCGAGTGCTTAGGTGACGGCGAGGGGGCCATACTTTTGGGTGGCGGCGAGGAAACAGGGCGGCGGGCAGAAGGTGTTGGCGGCGGCGATGGGACGGAAGGAGTGGTTGTGGGTGGCGGTGGTGGGATTGAGGGAGGGGTGGCGGGTGGTGGGACCGATGGAGGAGGGGTGGTGGCTGGTGGCGGTGGAAGTGATGGAGTGGTGGAAGGCGGCGGTGTCGAGGCGGCGTTGGTGTTGATTTGGAGCTTCATGCCGCTGAGGCAGTGGCCGCCGGTGCCGCAGATGAAGTATCTACTGCCGGCGGAAGTGAGGGGTATAAATGTAAAACCACCGGAGTGAGGTGGCTGCAAAGGGTTGGTTGTGGTGCATGAATCAAAATCCGCCTCGGTAACTTCTCTTACATCATGGTTTGGGGTGTACTGGAATACTGAATAAAAATGCATAAACTGATCATTAGTCTTTTTTGTTGTAAAAGAAAAAAAAAAACTATTGTTTAGTATTGGCTAAGAAATTCTTAAAATTTGGTGAAATGAAGACTAATCGTGACAATGATAAGTGTGAGACCCCCGAATTTTAACAACTTGAGATACGATGTTGTAGTGATTATTTATTCAAATATGTATCACAAACACATTATTAATGAACCGCGACCCGACTTTTATTTATTTCTTTCAACATCAATTACGCCTTTCTCGTTTTGAGCCTAACGATTTTATATTCTTCCTCTAGTATTAATACTTGATCGAATGACTACAACTTTAGAAATATTAGACCTCCAACAATTTAGGAGTGCATTCCAATCCTTATCCTAATATTTCATCTTATTCTATAATTCATCCCAACCAATTTCCCAATCATTTTTTTAAAAAAATATTTTTTTATATTTTTAAAAAATTCGAAAATTACCATAAATGGGGAGGTTGTTTCATATTCTTTTCAAGACCTACACAATTATATATGTATATATATATATATATATTTACATATATATTTTTTCTTCTCAACTTTTGGTCACATGCTTAAAGGATGGACAAATTTTTCTTTCCACCAAATTCTAATAAATAAAAATACCAACACCATGATTATTATTCCTCCAACTTTTGGCTCCTTGTCTTAGGGGAATCAATCATTTTTGTTATTTTTTTTCTTTATCTACCAATATTATTCATTTCATAATTATCATAAAAACACAAGACTTGCTTCCATTTTCCTCTCTAAAGGATCAAATTCTTCAAGCATAAGGTAAGAATGTCTTCATTTCTCCCAACTCTATTTTTCTTCTCCAATCCTCAACCTTATACCTTCACCATCTAATGATGTTGAATCCTTCTTGTTGAGGTACTCCTAGAGAAAATTCTTGAAGAATTAGAGACCTAGATTTGACTACAAGCTTGAAGAGGAAATTCAAGATTACATATTATTAAGGTGAGAAAATTATGGTTTTAGTATTTTCTCTTGACAACATGAAGAATTAATTTTTGACTCAAGAATATAAATTTTTGGAGTTTAGGGGCTGACCTACATCATCTCAAGTGGAGGTTAGAGGCTTGAAGGAAAATTTCCATTTTTGAGACTACTTGAAGATATTAAGGTGAGTAGTAACCATTTGGTACTAGTATATTTTCTTTAGACTTGAGACTTTAATTTTAACACCAAAATATGGTTTGGATACCATTTAGGGGCTGATCTTCAAGAGTTTTAGTCAAGAAGTTGATTCAAGGAAGAAGACCACATTTTAGATCAACCCGAAAACTACTACGAGGTGAGTGGAAAAATTCTTTCAACTTCTAGGTGTTTTAAATTGAAAATATGCATGTAGTATTTTGTTATTGAGCACTTGAGATATATAGTATGTATTGCATGCTATTTTCTTGTATCAAGTTGGAAAAATTCTCAAGTGTTGCTCAAAAATGTGATTTATCGAAAAATAGGGCATACATGCACATTTTATTGTTATACTTGATGAAATTTTGTATGAGAAGGATATGTATGTGTATGACTCTTGAAATCTATGTTTTGAATGATTTATAACCTGGACAAGTCGAGCATAATTGATTAAATTTCAACTTTTGGACTTAAAATGCAAAAATGGAAAGTTGGTGGACTTAATTGCAAGAAAAATAAAATTTAAGGGACCCCTCTGTAATTTTCGATTTTTGGGACTGAACTCAAGTTCAAAAATTATGTTTTAACATTTTAATAAAGTTTTAAGAGTTTTTAGATAAATAAAATCAACCCTTAAAAGCCCAAGGACTAGATTGTAAAATTCTAGAAGTTTAAGGGCTATTTTGCAATTTTCGAAACTGTACCAGACCCTAATTTTAAAATTTGAAATTTTAACTCTTAAGGGACTGGAAATAACATATTTTAAGTGTATTCCAAAAATCCAAGTGTTTAGAGCTTGGAAAGTAATTTTATAAAATTTGAGGGACCAAATTGTAAAAGATTAAACTTGAGGACCAAAATACAATTTCCAGGACTTATGCAGTCCATGCACCTGGAAATACTAATTTAACTATAACATAATTATATCTTGGACCCAAGGTTCAAATTTCATAACAATTGGACCCCTAAAAGCCTTAAAGGCAATTATTTCAAAACGGGACAAAAATGAGATTTTCAAAAGTTAAGGGACCTAAACTTATTTCTTTTAAAACTGCTTTTGTCCCAATATCCCACTAACCATAGTGATATTTTTCAACTGGAATCACATTAAAAGCCCTTCCGGTTTGTGAGTTCCAATTATTTTAAACTTAGAGCCCGAAATGACAATTTTAACAAATTTGGGGCTAATATGAGAATTTTATAAAAATCGACCTCAAAACTTCAAAAATCTGAATCTATGAACAATTTTAAGAATTTAGAAACTGACCTCATAATGTTTCAAGGTCGGGATATTTATTTATTCAATTTTTAACCCCAAAAGTATTGATTTTTACAAAACGGGGCTAAATTGTAAATTTTCTTTTTATCAAGGACCTAACTCTAATTATTTTCCTTTTACTAAAACAGCCCTGGACCCTCTGACTTCAATTTTTAATTAAAATATTTTTTTTCTCAAAAACCCCTTGACTTATCGGACCGCCTTGACCGATTAATACCCGATCGTAGGGCGACTTCCTCGTCTTGCGATTTGAATCTATAACGGGACTTATGTTCCACCTAATATTTCAAGATATCGAAGATTGCTTATCCTCCGATAATCATCTTCATCTAAATAACTCCACCAACGCCATAATTACCTTACGCAAATGTTTGAAAACTTTTCATGAATCAAGTTTCCCGAATCAATATACTCATCGCCCTGGTTGACTATCTCGAACGTGTATTTAATTTCTTCGCTTGAGTCAACTTGGTGTGTCGAGCTCACGACTCGGAGTGGATATGTCGGGGATGGAACCGGGCTCGGCTGCTTATTTCACTCTTCCTAGCCCCATCGTCCCAATCCCGCAACCCGAGGGACGGAGTTTGTCCCGAGGAAGCGGGTCGTAGATTTGAGGTATAATCATGATTATGATGAATCCAGAGCCTTGCTAGCTCCAACGTGGATTTTGTCTTTGCTATGGAGAAATAAGGTGACAGTCTTGGACCATCATGAACGGGAGTTACAAGGAAGAACGAAGGAATCGATGTCGATCCACACGATTCCGGAGTTGAACTAACGTTTGGTTGGCGCTTACACTTGATGACGCAACCGCTACTTGTAATGCATGGGTTGGCGCTACACTTGACGCAACCACTAATTGTCTTGCATGGGATTGGCGCTACACTTGATGCAATCCTCCCGTCCTTGAATCATCGTGCTGTGTGACCACGAACTATTTCTCAAACTATATAAATATATTACTTAATATATATTTATCACGATGCTTTATGGGCTATGTATGAAAACATGCATCATACCTCACGCGTTTTCATACAACCGTTTTCGCATTAACTATATATATTGCCACACTTGCACACGATCACCCCATTCATCGAGATTTACGTCTCACTCCCTCCTCGCTTTCTAACCTTTAGATGAAGAAAGTACGTTGAAGACGTCGAACCTACCACATATTGAATTCTTCTGTTGATGTGGAGCGACACTCCTTTTACTTTTATTGTTATTAGACTTTTCATTTTGTTCGCTTGGGTACCGTAAGTTAAATTCGGATAATCTATTGGGTTGTATTCGGATTCCAGCGTCGGACCTTAAGATGTAATTTGTACTTGTGTGTATTTTATTCCTACCGCATTAGACTCTATTTCACTTGGAGTTTGTATCATTGGTTTATACTTATTGAATTATTTATGTTTAAGTGATTGATCGTTGTCGCGTCGCGTTTGGGGCGTGACGCTTATGGTATCGAGCTCGGCTAGTAAGATGGAAACTTACACCGAGTTGACCCAGATAGTTCCTTCGACCTTGGATTAGGTACCACTACTAGATGACCTAAGTTGAATCTTGGATGAATATTTGAACTCTTTTGGGTCATTTATAGTGTTAAGATATCCGGATATTCCTCTATTTGATGTTAGGTGATTTAGAAAATCCGTGATTTAGAGATTATAATGTCGATATGGTGAGACTCGAAGAATATGAGGATATCTCTTGATAAGTATATGATTTGGATGTGATATATTATGGGATCTAGACACCTAATGATATTACTTTGGGAAAATGATAGTAGGGGAATCACTTAGTATAATGATCAAAGATAATACCCTTGTGTTATTCATTCTCAAGTCTTGCACAAGCTTAAGTAAGGGGAATTTGACTTGTGGTTTAGGTATCACGGATAAGATACATTAAGGATGTGACTATTATACGATCTCGACTAGATGTTACCACTAAATATCCCCTCCCGAGGATAGACGAACTATTTGATCAACTTCAAGGAGCGATCGTATACTCAGTTTGATTTACAACAAGGATATTATCAATCAAGATCCGTGAAGAAAACGTTTCCAAAACGACATTTCAAACAAGATATGGACACTACGAGTTGGTAGTGATGTCTTTTGGTCGACGAACGCACTAGAAGTGTTTATGGATCGATGCATCGAGTCTTTCAACCTTATTTGGATCAATTCGTAGTGATATTCATTGATGACATACTCGTATACTCTAAGTCTAGAGAAGAGCATGAACGTCATCCGAAAATTGTTTTGGAGATACTATGAGAGCACAAGTTGTATGCCAAATTCAAGTGTGCGAATTTTGGCTTAGTGAAGTCGCATTCTTAGGACACATAAGTATCCGACACTAGGATCGTCGTAGACCCTTGAAGGTACAGGTGGTTGAATGGAAACAACCTGAGTCAGAATCGAAGATCGAAGTTTCTTAGGACTAGCTGGATATTATCAAAGATTTATCCAGGATTTCTCCAAGATAAGTGGACCACTCACTCGACTAACCCGTAAGTAAGTCAAGTTTGAGTGGAATGACAAGTGTGAGTCTAGTTTCCAAAGATCAAGAAACGACTCACTACACTCCGATCTTAGCCCTTGCAAAGGAACGAGAACTTTGTCGTCTACAAAGATGCATCAAAGGAAGGACTAGGAGCGATGCTCATGCGCAGAAGGAAAGGTCATAGCTTATGCATCACGAAGATCAAGCCGTGTGAGGCCAATTACCCAACGCATGACTTGGAATTGGCGGAACAATATTCGCATTAAAGAAATGGAAACACTATCTCTACGAGCAACCTTCACGATTTTCACAGGATCACAAGAGCTTGAAGTATCTATTCTCTCATAAAGACCTCAACTGAGGCCAAAGAGATGGGTGGAGTTAATTGAGGACTATCACTTTGATATTCAATACCATCCCAGGAAAGCTAACGTAGTAGCGCCTTGAGCGGCGAGTTTAGCCGACTAATGATTCGAGAATGGAAATCATTAGAAGAGATGAACACTTGGAATCCGACGAGAACCAATACTCATATTTCATGTGCTAATATTTCGATTAAACCCGATCTACTCGAACGAGATCAAAGTAACACGAGGGGATTGACGTGCAACTTCAAAAACTAAAAGAGAAGATACTCAAAGGAGAGTGATCGGAATTCTCGGTGCACGGGAAGATGGGATCATCGATTTGAATAGAATTTGTGTACCGAGTGATGAGCAACTTAGGAACAGAATCCTCTCGAAGACACACGTTCAAGTACACTATACATCCCGAAGGAAACAAAATGTATAAGGACTTGAAACAAAGATTATTCTTGGTGGGCAAACATGAAGAACCGGATAGCGGAGTTTGTTGCGAGATGTTTGACTTGTCAACGAGTAAAAGCGAGAACACCAATGACCATCCGGTTTATTACAACCGCTGAGAATTCCCAGTGGAAATGGGAACACTTAATGAAGAACTTCGTGGACGGATTTACCAAGGACTAGATGAGGCCATAATGTTATATGGGTAGTCATAGATCGACTCAAAACGCACACTTCTTATCCATTAAGAAAACCGATAGCACTGCGAGAAACTTCAGCAGATTTATACCCGAGAGATCATTCGACCGCATGGAGTGCGGTCGACATTGTGTCGACAGAGACCCGAGGTTTGTCTCCGGATGCGGAAGTGCTTGCACGAGGAATTGGGTACCTCGCTAAGTTTCAAAGACAACAAAGACATCCACAAACCGATGGCGATCGAGCGAATGATTCAAACCCTGGAAGATATGTTGCGAGCCTGCATTCGATTTCAAGGAAGTTAGGATACACACGCACCATTGGCCGAGTTCGCCTTATAATAACGGCTATCATGCCACACCGGGATGGCACCCTACGAAGCCTTGTACGGGCGAAAGTGTAAATCTCCACTACACTAGGAGATTGATGAGATGGACTCCAAAAGAGAAACAAAAGTCGCCTCGATTCCAAAGTACTTAGTTCGGGAGGCCATGGAGAAGGTCAAGCGATCAAGGAACGATCCGCATGGCTCGTGAGCCACCAAAAGAGGTTACGCAGACAAGAGAAGAAAGGACTTAGAATTTGAAGTCGGAGATGAAGTATTTCTCATACTCTCTCCACGGAAAGGATTGATCAATCCAAAGAAAAGAGGCAAGTTGAGCCCGAGATATGTTGGACCTTACAAAATTTTGCGGAGGATCGGAAGTTAGCTACCGACTCGAGTTACCGGCCAAGATGCTGGGAATGCACGATGTATTCCATGTATCGAGGTTAAAGAAGTATCAACCGGATCCCGAGCATATTATCACCCAAGATACTCCTCCTCGATGGAAAATTTATCCTACATCGAAAACCAATCCGGATCATTGACGGCCGAGATCACGTCGGTTGCGTAATAGAGATCTCGATGGTTAAAGTGGTATGGCAAAACCACAACCGATACGAAGACGCAACGTGGGAGATAGAAGAAGACATGAGGAATCAATATCCGGAGTTGTTAAAGAGAATTTGGGGACCAAATTCTTTTAAGGAAAGGGTGAATGTGAGACCCGAATTTTAACAACGTGAGATACGATGTTGTAGTGATTATTTATTCGGCTATGTATCACAAACACATTATTAATGAACCGCGACCCGACTTTTATTTATTTCTTTCAACATCAATTACGCCTTTCTCGTTTTTTCGAGCCTAACGATTTTATATTCTTCCTCTAGTATTAATACTTGATCGAATGACTACAACTTTAGAAATATTAGACCTCCAACAATTTAGGAGTGCATTCCAATCCTTATCCTAATATTTCATCTTATTCTATAATTCATCCCAACCAATTTCCCAATCATTTTTTTAAAAAAAAAAATTTTTTTATATTTTTAAAAAAATTCGAAAATTACCATAAATGGGGAGGTTGTTTCATATTCTTTTCAAGACCTACAATTATATATGTATATATATATATATTTACATATATATTTTTTTTTCTCAACTTTTGGTCACATGCTTAAAGGATGGACAAACTTTTCTTTCCACCAAATTCTAATAAATAAAAATACCAACACCATGATTATTATTCCCTCCAACTTTTGGCTCCTTGTCTTAGGGGAATCAATCATTTTTGTTATTTTTTTTCTTTATCTACCAATATTATTCATTTCATAATTATCATAAAAACACAAGACTTGCTTCCATTTTCCTCTCTAAAGGATCAAATTCTTCAAGCATAAGGTAAGAATGTCTTCATTTCTCCCAACTCTATTTTTCTTCTCCAATCCTCAACCTTATACCTTCACCATCTAATGATGTTGAATCCTTCTTGTTGAGGTACTCGTACTTCTAGAGAAAATTCTTGAAGAATTAGAGACTGGATTTGACTACAAGCTTGAAGAGGAAATTCAAGATTACATATTATTAAGGTGAGAAAATTATGGTTTTAGTATTTTTCTCTTGACAACATGAAAAATTAATTTTTGACTCAAGAATATAAAATTTTGGAGTTTAGGGGCTGACCTACATCATCTCAAGTGGAGGTTAGAGGCTTGAAGGAAAATTTCCATTTTTGAGACTACTTGAAGATATTAAGGTGAGTAGTAACCATTTGGTACTAGTATATTTTCTTTAGACTTGAGACTTTGATTTTAACACGAAAATATGGTTTGGATACCATTTAGGGGCTGATCTTCAAGAGTTTTAGTCAAGAAGTTGATTCAAGGAAGAAGACCACATTTTAGATCAACCCGAGAAACTACTACGAGGTGAGTGGAAAAAATTCTTTCAACTTCTAGGTGTTTTAAATTGAAAATATGCATGTAGTATTTTGTTATTGAGCACTTGAGATATATAGTATGTATTGCATGCTATTTTCTTGTATCAAGTTGGAAAAATTCTCAAGTATTGCTCAAAAATGTGATTTATCGAAAAATAGGGCATACATGCACATTTTATTGTTATACTTGATGAAATTTTGTATGAGAAGGATATGTATGTGTATGACTCTTGAAATCTATGTTTTGAATGATTTATAACCTGGACAAGTCGAGCATAATTGATTAAATTTCAACTTTTGGACTTAAAATGCAAAAATGGAAAGTTGGTGGACTTAATTGCAAGAAAAATAAAATTTAAGGGACCCCTCTGTAATTTTCGATTTTTGGGACTGAACTCAAGTTCAAAAATTATGTTTTGACATTTTAATAAAGTTTTAAGAGTTTTTAGATAAATAAAATCAACCCTTAAAAGCCCAAGGACTAGATTGTAAAATTCTAGAAGTTTAAGGGCTATTTTGCAATTTTCGAAACTGTACCAGACCCTAATTTTAAAATTTGAAATTTTAACTCTTAAGGGACTGGAAATAACATATTTTAAGTGTATTCCAAAAATCCAAGTGTTTAGAGCTTGGAAAGTAATTTTATAAAATTTGAGGGACCAAATTGTAAAAGATTAAACTTGAGGACCAAAATACAATTTCCAGGACTTATGCAGTCCATGCACCTGGAAATACTAATTTAACTATAACATAATTATATCTTGGACCCAAGGTTCAAATTTCATAACAATTGGACCCCTAAAAGCCTTAAAGGCAATTATTTCAAAACGGGACAAAAATGAGATTTTCAAAAGTTAAGGGACCTAAACTTATTTCTTTTTAAAACTGCTTTTGTCCCAATATCCCACTAACCATAGTGATATTTTTCAACTGGAATCACATTAAAAGCCCTTCCGGTTTGTGAGTTCCAATTATTTTAAACTTAGAGCCCGAAATGGCAATTTTAACAAATTTGGGGCCAATATGAGAATTTTATAAAAACTCGACCTCAAAACTTCAAAAATCTGAATCTATGAACACTTTTAAGAATTTAGAAACTGACCTCATAATGTTTCAAGGTCGGGATATTTATTTATTCAATTTTTAACCCCAAAAGTATTGATTTTTACAAAACGGGGCTAAATTGTAAATTTTCTTTTTATCAAGGACCTAACTCTAATTATTTTCCTTTTACTAAAACAACCCTGGACCCTCTGACTTCAATTTTTAATTAAAATATTTTTTTCTCAAAAACCCCTTGACTTATCGGACCGCCTTGACCGATTAATACCCGATCGCAGGGCGACTTCCTCGTCTTGCGATTTGAATCTATAATGGGACTTATGTTCCACCTAATATTTCAAGATATCGAAGATTGCTTATCCTCCCGATAATCATCTTCATCCAAATAACTCCACCAACGCCATAATTACCTTACGCAAATGTTTGAAAACTTTTCATGAACTGCTTCCCGAATCAATATACTCGACTGCCTGGTTGACTACCTGAACGTGTATTTAATTTACTGCTTGAGTCAACTTGGTGTGTCGAGCTCACAGTCGGAGTGGATACGTCGGGGATGGAACCGGGCAGCTCGGCTGCTATTCCACTCTTCTTCCCCATCGTCCTAATCCCGCAATCGAGGGACGGAGTTTGTCCAGGAAGCGGTCGTAGTACTTGAGGTATAATCATGATTATGATGAATCCGAGCCTTGCTAGCTCCAACGTGGATTTTGTCTTTGCCTATGGAGCAATAAGGTGACAGTCTTGGACCATCATGAACGGGAGTTACAAGGAAGAACGAAGGAATCGCTGTCTGATCCACACGATTCCGGAGTTGAACGGAACGTTTGGTTGGCGCTACACTTCAGTACGCAACCGCTACTTGTAATGCATGGGTTGGCGCTACACTTCAGTACGCAACCACTAATTGTCTTGCATGGGATTGGCGCTACACTTCAGTACGCAATCCTCCTGTCTGCTTGAATCATCGTGCATGTGTGACCACGAACTATTTCTTAAACTATATAAATATATTACTTAATATATATTTATCACGATGCTTGTGGGCTATGTATGAAAACATGCATCATACCTCACGCGTTTTCATACAACCGTTTTCTCGCATTAACTATATATATCGCCACACTTGCACACGATCACCCCATCCACCGAGATTTATGTCTCACTCCCTCCTGTTTTTCTAACCTTTAGATGAAGAGTACGTTGAAGACGTCGAACCTACCACGCAGATTGAATTCTTCTTTGTTGATGTGGAGCGACACTCCTTTTACTTTTATTGTTATTAGACTTTTCATTTTGTTCTGTTTGGACCGTAAGTTAAATTCGGATAATCTATTGGTTGTATTCGGATTAAATCGGTCCTTAAGATGTAATTTGTACTTGTGTGTATTTTATTCCGCCGCATTAGACTCTATTTCACTTGGAGTTTGTATAATTGGTTTATACTATTGAATTATTTCTCGTTTAAGTGATTGATCGTTGTCGCGTCGCGTTTGGGGCGTGACAATAAGCAAGAAAATTAATATTTTTGGATATGGGTGGCAAGGCTGGACTTGACTTCATATTTAGAGGTCCAAAGTCCGAGAGGCTCTAACAACTCGACCAAAACTATTATTGTTGGATTGGGATGAACCACAAAAAGATGCAAATGATAAAATTTAAGGCTTGGCCTCTTCGGGCTAAGCTAAGCTGGCCCCGATCGATTGCCAACTCTACATTGGGGAATATAATTTCTTTTTCAACCATGCATGTATCAAATTAAAAGACAATAATACACGTTGTAATTGTATTTAACTTGAGCTCGATCTGATTCAAACTAATTAGATTCTAGTATGGGAGAAAAGTTAATGAATAGTATAAATTCAAAAAAATGGATGCGAAGTTGAATATTTGATAGAAACGTTACATTAAAATGAGGACATTGATGTGATTTACATTTAAAACTAAGAATAAGGCTCTTTTTTTGTAATATTTTTAGAAATATGTGTAAGTATAAAAAGAGCAAATAAACATTAAAAAAAAAAAATTCGATCGAATCCACCACAAGAAAACATGAGATTTCAAATGTGAATACAATGAATTCCATTTCTTAAAAAATTGACATGGTTATGTGGAAAAAATAAGAAATAAAAATGAACAGAATTAAATAGTAGCATAAAACATTTTAAAGAAACTTGAAGCAAATTGGATGCAAATAATGACCACTTACTCAAATTATCTCCTGGAACAAATCTTTGTGAAGAGGCCCATGCTGTGAGATCTGTGGATTGGTCCCATCCACCATTTGGAGCTCCAACTGTGTAATTTACAGCCATAGCCAAATTGATGGACATGATGGCTATTGTAGCCACAAACATTAATTTCAGCATTGTCATTTCAATTGCTTTGATCATTTGGGGTTTGGTTTTTTCAGACAAGGTAAGGTCTTCTGTGGGGAAATATATACAGATAGAATTTTGTTAATGAACTTAGTATATATATTAGGGATAATTACTAAAGCACCCCCAGTGTTTGGGCTAATTATAAAAAAAAACCAGAAATTTTTAAAAATTGCAAGAAAGCCCTTAAGGATTGATTCTGCTTATATTTTCTCCGTCATAAGCAAAAAAAAATTTAATATCCCCTCTGATAGTTCTAGAAATATTATAATTTTTTCTTTAAATTTAAGACCGAATCAAAGCTGATGGGTTTCTGTAATTTTGAAACATATATGTTTTTTTGTAATTAGTCAAAATCTCAAGGGGTCTTTTGTAATTACCCCTATATATTATTCAGTTTGTTTATCAAGACGTGCAAATCACACGATGTTTCCGTGGAATCAACTTGCATTTTCTGGCAAATTGATGATTGAGTTGCAGTTTTTAATTTTAGTTTATGCACCAAAATATTTGACTTGGTATAGGTAGACAAGTTTGCAAATTAATGTAATTAGTATATTGGGTTATGCTAGTTGACTATTGTGAAACCCGTTATTGGAAGATAGTGCATGTGTACATGACATGCTAAAACATGGTTCACCACCAACTTGGTCAATGGTAATGTTAGTGGAACCTGAGGATATTTCAAATTTATTTTTATGGAGAAGAAATTGAAAAGGAGATAAGTACATAAATTCATTTAAATTTTGTTATTTTTCAAAATGAGGTGGCAAATTGAAAATTGTGCAAAGTTCATATGAAAAAGTTTATACCGTAAAATGAAAATCACGTAAAGTCATATGACAAAGTGTCAATAACATCCAACTAGTTTGAGGTGATGTTCTCGATGTATAATATATCCCCACATGCAAGAATACACGTGATATAATCTCCAACGAATATTCCATCGGTGGCGACCCTGAGTTGGTTATGTGCAAAACTTGTGGAGTTCAACATGTAAATTGACACTCGAAATAGTTTATATAAAAAAATTGTAAAAATGGTCATAATTTGAAGGGGAAACTATGAGTGTGCTTGGTTGTGAATTTTTTTCAAAAATTTTTATTTTGGAGTGAAATTTTTTTAGGACGTGTGATTGTTTGAGAAAAAAATGAAAAAAATTTCAAAGAAATTTTCATTCTTCTCCGAATTAACTCATTTTTCTCTTTCTCTTTAACATTTCCCAATACCCAATTATACTATTTATTTCTCTCTCTTCTCCCTATTTATATAAAGAATTCCGATAATTTCTTTAATATATCACTCTTTTTATTATTTTTCTCTTAATCTTGTTAAGAAAATGTATAAAATGAGATCCATATTGCCTATTTTTGGATCAATTTTTTTATTTTTGTTCAATTTTCTTACATTATATTTTTACACTATTATTTCTACAAAAATTTCACAAACAATCAACATCTCTAAAAGATTCTCTATCACATCAACATAATCATCACTTTTCCTCTACACATCCAACTTTCACTTTTAAAAAAATTTCACCACTTTTTCCCTGTAATTGATTGAATTTTGGTGAGCTACAATCTCCTCCAACAAGTCATAAGAAAATCTTGTAATAATTGCCAAGGAAAGTGACTAAACAACATAACCAAATGGGACTATTTTATGTAAAGGACTCTGGCTCTTTACTCCAACTTAAACTGCTAAAAATTACTAGTCCCAATTTTTATGCAAATTGAAGTTACAAAAGTTTAGATGTCAAAGTGAAATTCTAAACAAAAGTCAAAATACTAAGGGAATATTCCACCTGCTATATAACAAAGTACAAAATTTGTATAGTCTAAATAGTAAATTACAAAAAGGCACATATTTTGGGGATTTAGTGTAATTGATCCTCTAATTCTTAAATTTGTACTGCATACCTCTCCGTCCCATAAAAGAAATGTTGCGGGTTAATTTAATTAATATTATAAAGAAAGTAATAAAATTCAATATATACTTTTCTTTTTCTACAAGAGCTATCCTTAGAAGTGGTCATCATATAAATTTGATGAAAAGTTCTCCGATGCTTCTACATTCATTAGAATAAATGTGAGAGGAATAAGTGTAGGACTTCATTTGCCACTTATTTGCATGTCCAAGGACCCTTATATCATGGAATATATAAATTAAATTCATACCTAATCAGATTCCAAGAGGAATAAAACAGTTGCAAATACAAAACTAAAGAAATGTTTTTTTTTTCTTTTTTTTTAGAAAAAGTTTATTATGACGAACAATTTTTCGATGCCTGTATAAGTGAAGACATTTTGCGAAGTCAAATGTTGGCTATTGTTCTTGATTAAGTTTGGTCAGACCACGTTTGATGAACAGAGAAAGTTTGTGGTAAAATTAAAGAAATTTTATAAATTGGTATTTTCGGTAGGTTTTTGTGAATTAATGTATTCCAAAAAAGTTGACTGAATTGTCAATCTCCTGTTGGAATTTTTCAAAAAAAAAAAAAAAAAAAAAAAGTAGATATAATTAACTGACTTGGCTGGGGTTAATTTGCTCTGTTTTTTTGCCCTAAAAACAAAAAAAGATAAGAATAATTCACTAAGGACATATCTATTCATGTTTGGGAGCATGCCCGTCTATGAAAATATGAAATGGACTTTTCAATATGAACATTTAAAAAAAAGGTACATATAAGTAATGTCCATTCTGCATATTTAAAGGCTATGTTGCTAAAGTTGGGATTTCACACAAGGTGGGTCGAACTGTTATACTATGTGTGACGACGGTGCGATATAAGGTGTTGCATGGGGAATTTGAGTCAGAGTCTTTTATCCCGGGCCGTGGATTGCGACAAGGTGATCCTTTGTCGCCGTATCTATTTATTCTTTGTGCAGAGGGCCTCTCTGCAATTATACAAAAGTTCGAGACAAAAGGCTGGATTCACGGCTGTCAAATAGCGAGAGGTGCGCCGAGTGTAACCCATTTGTTTTTTGCAGACGATAGTTTTTTTTTTTTAGAGCTACCTTAGCGGAATGTGCACGGATTAAAACATGTCTGGACTTGTATTCCCAAGCTTCGGGTCAAATTATTAATTATGCAAAATCGTCTATTTCGTTCAGCAATAATACGGATCTTGAGGTCATTCAGAGTATCTGTGAGCAGCTTAATGTATCCCTCACCCAAAACCATGGTTCTTACTTGGGGTTGCCGTCTCTTGTGGGTCGAAATAAAAAACAGATTTTTGCGTTCATTAAAGAGAAGGTCTGGAATAGGTTACAAGGTTGGAAGTCGAAAATTCTCTCGAGGGCGGGAAAGGAGATTCTGTTAAAAATTATAGCACAAGCCGTTCCTATCTATGCGATGAGCATTTTCCTTCTTCCTAAAGATAGTTGTGCTGAAATTGAAAGGATGATGAATTCATTTTGGTGGGGGTAAAGGAGGGGATACTTCAAGAGGGATTAACTGGTTAGCTTGAGATAAACTATATGCTCATAAGAGTAAAGGAGGCCTTAGCTTCAAACGATTGCATGAATTTAACCTTGCTTTACTGGGAAAGCAGATTTGGAGATTACAAGAAAATCAGAATTCTTTTGTGGCTCGTACGTTCAAGGCCAGGTATTTTCCCTCTTCAACTTTGTCTAATGCTAAGCTTGGTCATAATCCTAGTTTTATATGGCGTAGTATTCTAGCAGCAAGGGATTTCGTGTTTAGTAATTGTAGATGGAAAGTGGGGAATGGATAAAATATTTCTGTTTGGAAGGATCTTTGGCTACCGGATAAGAATGCTTTTGTATCTTCTCATCATACACACTTGGAGAATATATCTGTTAACAGCTTAATGGTTTCTAATTCATGTCAGTGGGATGTTGATATCATTAAGGATCTCTTCAATAATAGAGACCAAGAATTAATTCTATCCATTCCCTTGTGCTCTAATGTTGAGGATACTTGGATATGGATGGGGGATAAAAAAGTGTCTACTCAGTCAAGTCGGGGTATCGATTGCTCTGCCAAGATCTTGATAGCAGTTGGAATGTTGAGCAGCTGTTCGATTGGAGTGGTTTATGGAGCTTCAAAATACCTGCTAAAGTCAAGAACTTGGTGTGGAGAGCGTGTCATAATGTGCTACCAACAAAGGAAAGATTAATCTCGAGGAAAGTCCATCTATCCCGTTATGCCCTGTCTGTAATGTTGCAGTTGAAACGATTGCTCATGTTCTGTTTTTCTGTCCGTGTGCTAAAAATTGCTGGAACTTGATTGGTGTTGATGAGGTCTTCTCGAAAAATTCTACTTTTTTGTGTTGTCTCAACAAGTTGTGGCTGAACCTATCTTATGATAAAAAATGTCAAATGGCAATGGTTTTGTGGGCTATTTGGAGCAACAGAAACCAGATCGTATGGCAGCAAATTAGCAGGACGCCGGCTCAAATTCTGAATTATGCGAGCTCTACCTTGTTCCAATGGCAGGCTGCTCAAGTGACCGAAGTGGCTGACTGGAATATTCTTACAGGTGATGGTGCTGTGCAATGGCAAAGACCAAAACATGGGTGGATTAAGTGCAACATTGATGCAGCCTTATTCCCTAATGTGTTGAAAATGGGCTATGGTGCTGTATTAAGGGATTGGGAGGGGAAGTATCTAACATCCATTCAAGGTAGAATAGATGGTCCATTTTTGCCAGAAGTCGCAGAAGCTCTTAGCATGCGTGAAGTCCTCAGTTGGTTGAAATTAAATTGGCATTCTTCCTGCCTAATTGTGGAAACTGATTGCTTGAATGTGATTAAGGCTTTACGTGGAGGCCCAAGGGATAATTCTTACTTTTATGATGTAATTACCGATTGTCAACGTTTGTTAGGTGATTTGCAAAATGTGTCTTGTTTTTTGTTAAGAGATCGTGACGTTGTTGCGTGTGTTGTTAAGCAAGAAAAGAACAAATTCTATGTCGAGGTGGAATTTTGTTCCGCCTCCTTTCATTTATCTTTGACAATGCGCCTTCGATCTGCTTCATCAGTCAAGATTCTATCTTTGATTTCAAAAAAATAAAAAATAATGTCCATTCCTTTTTCCTTCTTTTTTTTTTTTTGAGATAAAGTATTGTCCATTCAGCGGAAATCCAATAAATGAAATTAAAAAACACTTTCATTCCTCTCTTGTTTTGAGAATTACAATATTTTTCAAAACAAAAAATTACAACATAAATGTAGGTGCGAGAAATACATAAATAAAAATATTCTTTTCATATCAATTAAATAAAATAAAATACTCAGCAATTTCAAGAATGATACATTATTCATAAAGCAATTATAAGTTGAGTATATTCTCAACAGGTGGTGGTGGCGTCGAGGGGGTCCCAGGTGGTGGTGTCGAGGCGGCGGCGGCAAGGGTGTCGATTTGGAGCTTCATGCCGCGGCGGCAATGTCTGCCGCAGATGAAGTATCTGGTGCCGGCAGAAGAGAGGGGTATGACGGTAAAGCCATCGGAGTTGGGTGGTTGCAAAGGGTTGGTTGCGATGCAGGAATCAAAATCAGCCTTTGAAACTTCAGTAACATCATGCCGGTCTAGGGTACTGTACTGGAAAACTGCACGCAATTAATGCACTAACTCATTACTCTTTTTTTTTTTTTTTTTTAATTTTAAATAATACTTAACTTAAAATTTTAAAAAATTTACTAATAGCTGGTACAACAATATTAACTTATTAATTCCGTGGTTATTAATTCTTTTTAAACCATGGGGAGCTGGACGCTAGTAGTTAAAGATTCTCAAATCCAGATCAAACTTCTGGTTAATTAGATGCCACCCAATTGGTCATGATTGGACACAAATGGGAAAAAAAAAGCCTAAAATCTCATGGAATCCATAATGGAATTTAAATTCCGAGGGGAGGTGGGAATTTATCTTTTATAAAATAGCTTTTAATTCCACCAAAATTCATTTATAAAAGAAATTTATTGAATAAAATTGAATGTTTGAGGATCTTTGGATTTTCGTGAATCCATTAAAATCCAAGTTGAGAATCACAAAATTAAATGGATTCCATAAAATCAAAATTGAGGACATCGATGTTATGGAATTCAAAATTCCATTAATCCCATGGTTGTGAACACCCCCGTTAGTTTTTTAATTTTCCCCGATGAATACAATATGTGAGGGCACGAGGAACACATGTACTCATGTGGAATCGAAATACTAATTTAATTGTTCAGAAAGCATAAATTTCTACCATTGAAATATAAGGCTGATGCTTTAAATTAGTTTATTTTTTCCAAATATGAGTAAGGATAAAAATAGCAATTAACTACCGATTCTCATGATTCCTCCACGTGCAAGAAAACATGAGTAATATTCAATGAGAATCAAAATCCTATAGCATATAACATGCATTCTCAAGAAACTTGCAACAAAAATTGTATGCTAGTAGTGAGCACTAACTCAAATAATCTCCTTCAAAAAAATTTGTTGAAGAAGCCCATGTTGTGAGATCCGTGGTTTGGTCCCACCCACCATTTGGAGCTCCAACTGTGTAATTTGCACCCATAGCCAAGTTGATGGACATGATGGCTATTGTAGCCACAAACATTAATTTCAACATTGCCATTTCAATTGCTTTGATCATTTGAGGTTTGGTTTTTCAGACAAGGTATTATGTGTGGAAATATATATATATACATACAGAATTCTGTGTATGAAAGAGTACTACTCTCAGAATTAGTGCATACACATTATTCATTTTGTTTATCAAGATGTGCAAACAAATCAGTGTTGGGAATTTTATTTCAAAGATTTTTGTACATGTTGAAGATTTTATTGGAGATTGTTGTAATTTTAAACTCAAACGTGTTCCTTCTTAATATTTATTGAAGGTTTTATGTTTTGTTTTTCTAGACTAAATCCATGTTATTTGATTTGATTTAATCTTGACTTATATCATGAATATTTGATTTGATTTGGTTAGAAATATGTTTGATTTGATATGGTTAATTAATGATTTTTCCTAGTTTAGAGGACTTGATCTTGCTCTACCTGCGTGGTGTTGATAAGATATGATATTTTCATGCTTATGTAGTTTCCTAACTCATGACATAATTCATTTCCACTATTTGTTGTAAAAGATCATAATATTTTTCCATATTTTTTCTACCTTGCCATTGCATTAAATAGGAGCATATCATTGTTAGTTTCAAGCAAAGTGAATTAAACGGGGGTAATTTAATTTATTATTGTGTAATTAATACTCTCAATAAGGAAATAAGCATATAATTTGCGACAACCGGAAAAGGAAAGCTAACCTATCGTAATGGAACTGATGAAGTAAAATAATAAATAAAAATAGAATAGTACAAGACATGCTATCGATTGTGTCTTCTTGTAATTTTCATTTCACCAACTCATAAATTAGGTAGTCTACTGATAAGACGTTTGTAAAACTCAGACATGCGTTTGAATTAGATTCTCACCTAGCTCCCTTCCCTTTCAGAATTTATTCTAAAAAGAAATTAATGAGAATTATTATTACATCCTTGTACATGACTTTTTCAATTAATGTCCTTTTGATTTGCCCGAAATTCATATAATTTTTATATTGGTACTTGTTGTCAGCATTATTGTCAAGATAAGAATTTGTAATTTTTATGACAATGTAATACTAACAATTTTTCTTTGATACATGTAATTCTAACATAAATATTTTAAAAGTCGATATTGCAATTTACTTATAATTACTCACCTAATGCATGATAAACCTTTTTTTTTCTTTCCCGGACACCCTTTCTACACCCAAGCGCAGCTAGCATCATTTTAAATAATTTGAATATTAATTGACATTCCGCATTTGAAGGAAGAAGCATTCGATGAAATTACGCGTTTGCTGACTTTAAGTGAATTTTTTTTTTTTTTTTTTGAGGAAACAAATAAGTGAATTGAATTAGTTGAGATTCTCTATTTTAAAGTTATGTTAATTCCACCTCTAAACTTTGAGCAAGTGCCATCCTACTTTCAACTTGTTATTCTCTTTTGGCCTTTTCGTCATTTTAAGTTATGGCACTTACAATTAGAGGAAAGATTATAGTAAACATTAGAGCTGTCAAATTGTCCGTCCTAGCACAGCCCATTGGGCCAAGCGGAAGAATCGGGTCGAGCAGGGACAAAAATTATTCGGGCTGTTATTTCGGGGAGCTCAGCCTAGCCCATGTATTCTAAATACACTGGGTTTGCTCCGAGCCAATCGGACTGGGCCTAATGGACTGGGTTAATAGGTTTGACTTTTTTTAGGCTTACAAATCATAGCCCAACCCGACTCTATTACCCAACCAGGTCATTAGGCTGAACTGGTTTTGACAGTTCTAGTAAACAACATCTTAGATGCACTTAATCTTTTTTTTCCTGTTTTAAAGGGTTTAGACTAATTCAAATTATTTTTGGATGAATGTTGCAATTATTATGAATAATTTTGCTCAATTTTTAACATGAAAAATTAGTTATGTTAAACCATATCATGGGAAAAGAGTCTAATGCAACGAAATTAAAATAACCACAAGTACAAATTACATCTTAAGGTTCGACGGTATCCGAATACAACCTAATAGATTATCCGAATTTACTTACAGTCCAAACAAAAATTAAATGAAGAAGTCCGATCAACAATAAAAGTAAAAGGAATGTCTCTCCACATCAATGGTAGGGATTCAATCCGTGGTAGGTTCGACGTCTTCAACGTACTCTTCATCTAAAGGTTAGAAAACAAGAGGGGGTGAGACAGAAATCTCGGTGGATGGGGTGATCGTATGCAAGTGTGGCGATATATATAGTTAATGCGAAAAATTAGTTGTATGAAAACGTGTGAGATATGATGCATGATTTCACACACCACAAGCGTCATGAGAAATATATGTAAGTAATATACTTATACGCTTTTAAGAAAACAGATTAGGTGGTCAAGCGTGCACTATAGTCCAAGCATACATGATTGATTGCGTGGTTTGTAACGCCAATCTTATGCAAGACAAGTAGCGGTTGCGTATGGGTTTGTAGCGCCAACCTATGCAATACAAGTAGCGGTTTCGCGTGCGGTTTGTAGCGCCAACCAAACGGGTCCGATTAACTCCGTGAGCGTGTGGATCGATAGCGATTCATTCGTTCTTTCCTTGTAACTCCCCGAGCAAGATGGTCCAAGACTCACCTTATCGCTCCATAATCAAAGACAAAATCCACAGTGGAGCTAGCAAGGCTGGTTTGTCATAATCATGATTATACCTCAAGTACTACGACCGCTTCCCTCGGACAAACTCCGTCCCTCGGTTGCGGGATTAGGGCGATGGGGCCTAAGAGTGGAATAATGTAGCCGAGCCGCCTGCCCATCCCCCGACGTATCCATTCCGATGTGAGCTCGACACACCAAGTTGACTCGAGGCAGAAAGTAAATACAAGTTCGTAGTCAACCGGCAATCGAGTATTATTGATTCAAAAGCATTTTAGGAAAGTTTTCAAAATTTGCGCAAGGCAATTATGGCGTTAGTGGAGTTATTTGGATGAAGATGGTTATCGGGATGATAAGCAATCTTTGATATCTTGAAAGATTAGGTGGAACATAAGTCCCGTTCTAGATTCGAAATCGCAAGACGCAGGAAGTCCCCCACGATCGCATATTAATCCAAAGACGATCCGATAAGTCAGGGGATTTTTGAGAAAATAAAATATTTTAATCAATAATTAATGTCAGAGGGTCCAGGACTGTTTCTTTAAAATAAAAATAATTCGAGTTAGGCCCTTGAAAAAAAGAAAATTTACAATTAGCCCCGTTTTGTAAAAATCAATACTTTTGGGGTTAAAAAATTAAATAAATAAATATCCCGACCTTGAAAAATTATGAGGTCAGTTCCTAAATTCTCTAAATTGTTCAGAGATTCAGGTTTTAAAAGTTTTGAGGTCGAGTTTTTATAAAATTCACGCATTGGCCCCAAATTTGTTAAAATTATTACTTCGGCCCTAAGTTTAAAATAATTGGAACTCACAAACCGGAAGGGATTTTAATGTGATTCCAGTTGAAAAATATCACTAAGGTCAGTGAGATATTGGGACAAAAGTAATTTTTAAAAGAAATAAGTATAGGTCCCTTAACTTTTGAAAATCTCATTTTTGCCCCATTTTGAAGTAATTGCCTTTAAGGCTTTTAGGGGTCCGATTGTTATGAAATTTGAACCTTGGGTCCAAATTATAATTATGTTATAGTTAAATTAGTATTTCCAGGTGCATGGAATGCACAAGTCCTGGAAATTTCATTTTGGTCCTAAATTTTAATCTTTTACGATTTGGTCCCTCAATTTTTATAAAATTACTTTCCAAGCTCTAAACACTTGGATTTTTGGAATACACTTAAAATATGTTATTTCCAGTCTCTTAAGAGTTAAAATTTCAAATTTTAAAATTAGGGTCTGGTACAGTTTCGAAATTTGCAAAATAGCCCTTAAACTTATAAAATTTTACAATATAGTCCTTGGGCTTTTAAGGGTTGATTTTATTTATCTAAAAACTCTCAAAACTTTATTAAAATGTCAAAATATAATTTTTGAACATGAGTTCAGTCCCAAAAATCGAAAATTACAGAGGGGTCCCTTAAGTTTTATTTTCTTGCAATTAAGTCCACCAACTTTCCATTTTTGCATTTTAAGTCCAAAAATTAAAATTTAATCAATTATGTTCGACTTTTCCAGGTTATAAGTCATACAAAACATAGATTTCAAGAGTCATACACATACATGACCATCTCATATAAGAATTCATCAAATATAACAATAAAGTGTACATGTATACCCTATTTTTTGATAAATCGCATTTTTGAGCAACACTTGAGAAATTTTCAACTTGATACAAGAAAATAGCATGCAATACATAATATATATATATATATATAGGTATAGGATCATATGTGGCAAGGGTCTTACTATGTGGCGGTGTGGACAAATCTAAGCCATTAACTGCTTAATCCTAAGTGCTAAGTTTTTTAGAATTTTTTATTTTTTTATATTGAATATTACCCATTTAAGGGCACAATTGTCATTTTATTAGCAAAATCATACGGCGCTTTGGTAACTCTCCATAACACCCCCTTTTTTGGGATTTCATTCAATCTCTTCCTACTTTTTTGCATTCCTATTTTCACACAAAATCAAAACTCCTTTTTTTCTTCTCTTTCTTCTTCATTTCTACCAGTTCCTTTTTTCTTCTCTTTCTTCTTCATTCTTCTCTCGTCCATTTCTTCCATTTTTCTTCATTTTATAGCTCGACCGCTGAGATTCATCCGTGTTGTATCAGTTTCGAAGATTGCTGGGGGTTTTCGACATAAAAATTAAAACGCCCTTGGTATTATTGGTAAAGGTTAGAGGCTTGTTCGATTTTTTCATTTTCTTTGTTGTAGATTTTGGTAGAAAGGGTTTATCCCTTAATTTTTTTTTTTTTTCCGTTGAAACGTGCTCATGTCTTTTCTGGGTTTTTTGTGATACCTGCAGTAAGTAGAGCACACCAATTTTTTTTGAAGTACCTAGGGGTTTGATCTTAGATTTTTACATACTCCTCTTTCTTTCTTTGCTTATGGAATTATATTTGTGCGAAAAAGTGCATTTTTTGTACGTATATGTTTTGGTATAAAATTAGGTAAAAAGATGTATATTTAGGTAATGGAATGTGTAATGTTTATGTTATTGATATGGGATGGTGTAAGTTTAGATGTACGGTGGATCTACGAGTGTAACCTTTGCATGTTTGTGGTTTGTTTTTGTAGATTTTGTTGATTCTGTTATTTTAGTAGGAAAATGAGTTTGGTTCTTTTTGGGGAATCATTAATTGTTTATTTGGTATACATTTATGTAAAAATGATATATCTTTTATTACTTTTAGTATATAGCTAAATTCTTTTGTGATATTTTTTTGTCCAATGCCTCGCATTAGGAAAAAACACAAAGACAGGATATATGTATATACTGCTCATGAAATCCATAATGAAAAAGAGTGTCGAAATAATATTATTTTGGTATACAATTAAATATCATACAATGCTAAATTAGGTTTATTTTGTGTATTTTTGGGTGAATCGGCCCTTATTATTTTTTGTATACATTTTTCTTAGACATGATATTATTTTCGTATACAATTAGAGTTCATACAGTGCCCAGTTAGTTTAGTTGGTGTATTTTTTTTTGATATATTGTGCTTGAGTTCCGCATCTTTAATATAGTTCATGTTTCTCAATACCAGGTTTTTAATTTTCAATGGCAAGAGGAAACATGAAAAGACCTGCATCTTCAGGGCCGAGCGAGGGTGCGCGTAATGTTAACAAGAGGTCCAAGACTGCCAAATCTGCTTTGAAATCGTCGATGCCCAAACTGAAGAAATAGCTTATATTTTTTTGGCCTATTTTGTTTTATTGTACCCGTGGAAATGAATTGATGAAAAATTAGCTATAACTTGGTATAGATTTAGTAAATATTTGGTATACAATTAGTTCAATTGTTTTTATTTTAATTGTGGATATGAATTGATGAAAACTTAGCTATAGATTGGTATACAGTTAGACAATTGTTGGTATATAGTTAGTTTTTATACGACACACAAATGCATTTGCTGCATCCGTTTCCTTTTTTTGGTTGACTTGTTTGATGATAACTTGTTTTTTTTTCCGCAATTTTGTTTTATGTGTTTTCAGTTGGATCTATTCTCTCGATTTTTGCAAGCACGTGGGTGTTATCAGGCTACGCGTAATGTTGAAAAATCTGCATATTTGTATACCAAATCAATCAAATGTACATACAAAATAATTTTCAAAATATACAATATTGTCAATATTAGTATACAATATTCTCAATTAAACATCTAGCAATGCACTACTGAATCCTTACATTATCACCAAATATTGGACAAGTTTACACCAAAATATGATTTTAGGGTATCGTAATGAAATTATATTTATACCATATTTTTATGATTATAAAGCACCAAAGTATGCACATCTATACACCAAAATATGCTACCAATGTACAATATTGTCAATATTTGTATACCAATTTAAGTACCAATATTTAGTCTCAAATAAACATCCAAACACATCATATTTTATGTTATATTAGCACCAAAATATACATATCTATACACGAAATAATGCGTCCAGAGCACAATATTATAAATATTTGTATACCAAAATACGCATATCTCCATGTCGACCACCTTCTTTGTTATTCAAAAATGGCGGATAAGATTGTTTCTATGATTTTTTTGCAGATTTCTTTTTTCCCGTTGTTTTTAATCAATGAAGGGTGAGAGAAAAATTAAATCCTATTTTTGCTCTGAATCGGCGTTTACATTATGGAAAGCTGATAATCAATATATCCCTTAATTATAGGTATGTAATTATGGTATTATTTTACTCCATTTTGATAGTTACCGATTTGCCCTTTTTACATATAAAATAAATATAAAATGGTGTATTTTTAGGCCTAATCTGAACCATTGATTGATTAGGATGGATGGATTGGATCCGGCTCCACACCGCCACATGGTAAGAGGGTACCACATGAGATCCTATCCCTATATATATATATATATATATATATATATATATATATATATCTCAAGTGCTCAATAACAAATTACTACATGCATTTTTAATTAAAACACCTAGAAGTTGAAAGAATTTTTCCACCCACCTCCTAGTAGTTTCTCGAGTTGATCTAAAATGTAGTCTCAAAATTGAAATTTTCCTTCAAGCCTCTAACCTCAACTTGAGATGATGTAGGTCAAAAATTAATTTTTCATGTTATCAAGAGGAAAATACTAAAACCATAATTTTCTCACCTTAATAATGTGTAGTCTTGAATTTCCTCTTCAAGCTTGTAGTCAAATCTAAGTCTCTAATTCTTCAAGAAATTTCTCTAGAGTACCTCAACAAGAAGGATTCAACATGATTAGATGATGAAGGTATAAGGTTGAGGATTGGAGAAAAAAATAGAGTTGGGAGAAATGAAGCTTTTCTTACCTTATGCTTGAAGAATTTGATCCTTTAGAGAGGAAAATGGGAGCAAGTCTTGTGTTTTTATGATAATTATGAAATGAAGATTATTGGTTGATAAAGAAAAAAAAATAACAAAAGTGATTGATTCCTTAAGACAAGGAGCCAAAAGTTGGAGGGAATAATAATCATAGTGTTGTTATTTTTATTTATTAGATTTTGGTGGCAAGAAAAGTTTGTCCATCCTTTAAGATGTGACCAAAAGTTGAGGAAAAATAATATATATATATATATATATATATATAGGAGGTTAAAATAATACCACATATTATAGTGAGACAATGTGGACTCATCTCAACCCTCCTTTAGTTATATCAATGGTTAAGATAAATAGGGGTTATAATTACATTAAATATTTAATTAAATCAAAATAAAGGGTATAGTAGTCAAATTACCCAAGTGGGGACCATTTAAATATGGAATCGGTTAGGAGAGAAAAATCACGTGAGGAGAGAAAATCGCCGTAAAATCGCTACCGAGAGAGAAATCACGCATGTGCTTTCCGCCACGCAAAGATGTTGTACACTTATCATATATTTGATGTATATTTAACACTATTTTCTTGTATGTTTAACATAATTTTACTGCATATTAAAATGGTCAAACAAAAATATGTGGGGACCGCGAATCAAGGAATCGCTTATATATAGAGAGAGAATCACGCTCATTAACATGTGGGACCGTGGATTAAATAAATCAATTATAGAGAGAAAACAAATTATAGATTAAGTAAACAAATTATAGAGAAGCGAATCACGCTCATTAGTGATGTATATTTAGCATATATTTGATGTATACATAACACTATTTTTTTCTTTGTATGTTTAACATAATTTTACCGCATATTACAATTGTCAAACAAAAATATAAGTATACAACAAACACATATAAAGTATACAACAAACCACATATAAATATACAACAAAAATATAAGTATACAAAGAATATAAATATATACATCAAAAATTAACTATTTATTCAACAAAACACATCTAAGATACATCGAAAAACATCTAAGTGTCTAATAATCCTCACCGCTCCCTAAGAGCCCTCGTTTTTCCACGCCAGTATCATCTTCTTCACCAATCCTCTGATCCTGTCCAACCTCCGCCTGCAAATCCACCCTCTACCCCATGTTATGCCTCTCCATTCCAAGCCTACGGTTTTGGTGGGGGAGATGAAACAAATTATTCAGTTACACACAGTACTCTAGGAACTCCATCAGCATCTTCCACCACACTACACTCCTCTTTTCAACCTCACCAGTTTTCTTGTTGCCTCCACTCTGAATCTTCTCATTTTCATTCTTTTCACCTGAAACCTCCACATCCACTTGAGAATCCTCTGGAACGTCTTCATTTTTAGGAGAGCTCACTTCCATACCACTCGAGTCCAAACAAAATTTCCCCAAATCCTCCCCCTTTTCCTCGAGTATTTCCCCAATTCCTTCAACACTTGGTTCTTTTTTCTCGATTTCAGAAAAACCCATTCCCTTTCTCCCACCCGATTCGCTAAATTCTCGGTCCTCGGACCGCTCACTGCTCGAATCGGTCCAAAATTCACCGGACTCCTTGTTAAGGTACGGAGTTGGGTTCTCTTCCAACCCGGGATCAATCCAACTCGGATTATCAGACTCAGCCGACTTATCATCATCCAAATCCTCCCCAAAACGAATTTGAGAGTCTAATGAGAAATAATCGACCTGAATTAAACCTCCAAAATCAATTTCACCGAAAGAGTTACTGGGCTTGGGGGAGCTAACCGGGACAGACTCAGAATCCGAACTGGATTGAAATTAAACTGATATTATTTAATTGTGTAATGACAATCTTGTCCTTTTTAGCTTTAAAATAAAACGAAAATAATTATTAAATTAGAAAAATCTCAACAATCTAAAATTTGAGATTTGTGGCGATTAAACACTGCCTCACTCTAATTATCCTGCCTCATTTGATCCTATTCCTATATATATATATATATACATATATAATTGTAGGTCTTGAAAATAATATGAAACAACCTCCCCATTTATAATGGTAATTTTCGAATTTTTAAAAAATATAATATATATATATATATATATATTTTACAATTGAAAGAAATTATAAAGTATAAATATCTATAATTAAATATTTAGAAATTTAAAAGTTAATCCCCATTTATAATGGATAATTTTCAAAATATTGTTTTTTTTAAATAATTTTTTTATACAAAATTGAAAGAAAATAAAATGTATAAATATCTATAATTAAATATTTAGAAATTTAGAAATTAAATATGTGAAATAAGAAATACATATTTTAAAAAATTAATTGGAAGTTGTTGGGGAAATGAATTATAGAATATAGTGAAATATTTGGATAGAGACTGAAATATACTCCTAATTTATCGAGGGTTCAATATTTCTAAAGTCGTAGTCATTCGATCAAGCATTAATACTACAGGAGAATATAAAATCGTTAGGCTCGAAAACGAGGAAGGCGTAATTGATGTTGAGAGAAATAAATAAAAGTCGGGCCAGCGGTTCATTAATAATGTGTTTGTGATACATAGCCGAATAAATAATCACTACTTAACACCGTATCTCACGTTGTTAAAATTCGGGGCCTCACAATATAGGCCTTGTATGTCCCAATTTTCAAACACCTATTTTCAATTTTATACTATTCATAAAATCAAAAATATTTTTGTTTCAAATGTTTTTACTAAAAACAACTCATTTCCATCCAATTTCCAAACCTTTTTTTTTTCTTACTACTCAATCTTGTCATTCAATCACATTTACCAAATTTACATCATCATCTCTTTGTTTTCACTAAAAACTCATTGTTGGGTCTACCACTACCTTACCAATAATATTTTTTAATTATAAAAAGTTAAAAAAAAATTCAAATACTTACAAATTTATTTTTATTTCTCACATAATTTCCATGTAAAAAAAATACTAAAAAAATACTCAGACCAAACATCATTAATTTCTAAACCTATATTTATTCTCAACTATTTACATTAAGGCAAAAAATTTTTTTGGTCCTTTATCTAACACTATTTTGAGATTTCATCATTTTTCTTTTTCGCTTTTGACAAGTAGTACTTTTTCTCAACAAAAAATTGAGATTTGGTCCTCTTACCTGCTATAGCAGGTTACTTTGACCTGTTGAGCTGATGTGGCATTTTTATTTTCAAAATTTTTAATTTTCATTTAGAAAACAATATTTAAATGTTACATGGCATCCTAAAAATTCGAAAAACCATTTTAAAATCTAAAAATTAAATTTCTAAATTTTGATAATTTATTTAAAAACTAAAATAGTAAAAACAATATCAAAATTATTTTAAAATTACAAACAAATAATACGAAATTTGATAAAAAAATATAAACTGTTTGGAAAAATCTGAAATTTATTTGAAATATTGAAAAATATTTTAACTTTGAAATAGAAAAACTCAAAATTATTTTGAAAAAGTTGTTTTTAAACTAAAAGATGTTTAAAAATCTGAAAATTTGTTTAAAAAAACTAAAAAATGGTTAAAAATCTAAAAATTATTTGGAATATTAAAATAAAAAAATAAAAAAAGTTGAAAATTGTCTAAAAACAAGAAAATTAGTTTAAAAATCTGAAAATGGATTAGAACTAAGACTTTTAAAATTTTACAAAAAAATATGAATTATTTTTTAAAACAAATCTGACAATTACTCCAAATATATAAAAATAATCTATTTTTTTAAAAAAAATTCAGATTTTTTTCCTTTGATTTTCAGTTTTTTTTTTTTTTTTACATATTTGGCATGATTTTTTAGATTTTTGAAAAATAATTTATAGTTTTTAAAAACTATTCTAAGTTTTTACTCTATTTTTTATTTTATAAAAAAATCAGATATTTTTTTATAAAAATTTCAAAAAGTCTTTGTTTTTAATCCTTTTTCAGATTTTTAGACAAATTTTCGTTTTTGAACTATTTTCGACGTTTTAAAATAGTTTATAATAATTCAAATAAATTTCAGATTTTTTAAAATAGTTTATAGTTTTTTTAAAAATTTTCATATTTATTTTTTTGTAATTTTAAAATAATTTTGATTTTTTTCTATTTTTATTTTTTACAAAAGCTATCAGATTTTATATATTTTATTTTTTAGATTTTAAAATATTTTTTGAATTTTTAAGACTTTGTTACGAAAATTCAAATAATTTTAAATTTTAGTAAAAAATTTTCAGAATTTTTAGATAATATTTTCAGATTTTTCAAAAAATTCTATTATTTAATTAAATTTTCCATCATTTAAGCCAACTCGGATGCCATGTAAGATTTAAATATTATTTTCTAAATGAAAATTAAAAATTTTGAAAATAAAAATGTCAAATCAAATCACCAACAGTCAGAAAGAATCCGCTATAGCGGGTAAGATGACCAAATCTCATTTTTTGTTGAGAAAATGACTATTTGTCAAAAGCAAAAAGAAAAAAGATGAAATCTCAAATTAGTGTTAGATAAAGGACAAAAAAAAAAAAAAATTGCCTTTACATTAATGAAGGCACAAAAATTAGGAAATACTTCAAATTCTCGCTGAATATACTTTACCTCTAATTAACTTCTAAAAACACGAAATTCTACTATCGCAAACAAATATTAGAAAGTATTGATTGTTTTTGATGTGCATACATATATTTAAACTCTAATATTAATGAATAGAATAAGAGATGGACTAGCTTTTGGAATTGAAGATTTGAAATAAGCACCGCTACATTCTATTGCATTAAGAGTTTCATATGGTACCAACACATGTTGCATATATACGATGATTTTTATACGCATAATATTTACATAATTCATAGGAGTATAAGTGAAACACAAAATGAAATAAGAGATCTTGATTGTTACGAAAGGTATTTCGGAAAGATAAAAAAAGGCTTGAATATACTTCTAATTTCTAAAGCCCACCATGCCAATGGCGGATTTAGGGCTGGGCCAATCTGGGCTCTGACCCAGTCTTTTTTTTTAAAAAAAATAATTTGTTACAATTTGTATTATTTTTTTCTTGAATTTTCTATCCGGCCCACACCATTTTTGTATATCGGCCCGCCCTGCTAAAGTGTCCTAGCTCTACCATTGCATCATGCTATACTTATATATATGTTTATCCACTAATTATAAATTATGGGGCATTCTTCATTTCCAAATTCTAATTTCCCAGAAGCACATCATGGGATATTTTTATAGTAGATTAGACTAAGTTCAATATATTTCAATCAATTAGTTAGTTTTGCATTATACGAAATAAGTGACTAATAGGGCTGCAAATGAATCAAGCCGCTAGTGAGCTATTCGCAGCTCGATTCGATAAAAGCTCGTTCGAGTTCGTTTAATGAGGCTCGTTAAAATAAACGAACAAAACTCAAACTTGGAGATATTCGGTTCGTTAGCTCATGAACAAGCTCGTTAGTAAGCTCGTGAATAGGCTCGATAGTATGCTCATATAAATTGAACTAATAATTTGATTTTAATTTTAATTTTTCATATTTTTACTTAAGATAATATAAATATATTTCAATAAAATTAATTTTTTGAATAAAATTATAAGTTTTAATAAATATATTATGAATTTTAAATATAAATAATTTATTTTTTGTAATAAATTGAAGAATATTTTAATTTTTAATTAATATTTACTAAGTTTGTTTAGGCTCGATAAGGCTCGAAAAAGTTCTGAACCATCAATATGTTCGATAAATTCAGGCTCGAGTTCGACTCAATAATAAACGAGCCAAACTCAAACACTCAAAAGCTCGACTCGATTCGGTTCGATTGTAGCCCTAATAACTAACATCTAGTCACCTAAACATTCAATTGACTCGTGCACCCTTAATTAGATCTTGACTATCTAAAAGTTGCATGTCAGCCCATCAAAAAAAAAAAAAAGTTGCATGTCAGTAAATGGGCCAACAAGTTTTGGCCCAATACTAAAATTAAATTTCAAGGACTAAAGTAAAAAGCCATGCTAGTTCAACTTGTAAAGGACCTAAGTAACGTATTGTCTGCTTGCTAGAATCCGTAGCGTGGAGGTTTGAATCCCCCTAATAACATATCCCATGGTAATATGGTGGAGGAAAATTTCTTATGTGGTGACTCAGTCTATGATAGCTTAGGATCCTATAAAAATTAACGTTTTGCACAATCTAATGAAAATATACATGTAGTATTTTTCTGATTAAAAATTCACCAACCAATACATAATTTAAAAAAAAAAATATTGCACTACCCAGAATGCAATTAAAACTTACTAAATAATACATGCACACATTACACACTTTTTTCGACATACGTGTTTCTCGTGATCATGCTTTGGGCATTATACTAAACGAACACTATGCATTAAAAGATGGAAAATGGAATAATTTGCACTTTGGATAAACCAATATTGAAGCAAGGTAAGGTTCTTTAGTTTTTGTTCCATCTCATGAATAAATCCTTTATACATGTTAGATGAGGCTTGTTATAAGCTAGACTAACCACAAGAAATCAAGAAAAATAAAAACAGTCCTTTGCCAAAAACTGAAAATACAATAGCTGCAAATTTCTCTTGATCATAATGGCTGATAGAAGAACAAGAGATCCCCAAACACTAGTGTGGTCAGATGACAATGCAGTCATGAAAACTATTCAAGCCACACATGGCCTAGATGACTTTACTTTCAAGATAAGGCCTCTTCTTTTAGTCATTGAAGATATTATGAGCCTTACGGCCCATAAACGCGACGACATTCAGGTATATATGTCAAGGATTTCAAATCCATAATAACGAATAAATTGACGTGGATAATCTGATGATACAATGTTTTTTTTTTAAAAATTTTAAGTTCCAATTTCAAATTCATGTTGTAGTCGTTTTGAAATCTTCCACTCAAATTCAAATATTTACGTCCAAATACAACCTCGGAATTTTTTTGGTGTATAAAGGGAGGTTTTTGTTAACATCCCCTGCAGGGGCGTAGATAAGGGCGGGCCTCCACAGCCCTTGCGCACCTCAAATTTTTTTTGTCCCGTTTTTTCTATGGAAAAAAATGAAAAAAAATTATATATATATTTCTTAAGGGAAAAAAGTAGTTGAACTAGGGTGAAAAAAATTGGGCTAGAGGTAACCTTTCGGGCTGGCTGCACCCCTGAATCCCTGATTAGTTTGTATGTTGTTTGATTTATGTAGGATATTCGGGATAAACGGACTGGATTCTTGAATGAAATAGATCTTGGGGACATTAGCATGCAAGAAAAGCTGGTGCTTGAGATAAACAATATTTCTTGGGAGGTAAAATCAATTCATGCATCAAATGTGGTTGAAATGTTACCAATTGGAGGGGTTCAAACTTAATATAAAAGCATTAATTCCAAGAGTTAATTACAAAAAATATTCGAGGTTCAAGTCTAATTACAACTGTTGGTTAAAAGTTCTGGTGAAGGTTTCTGTTTGAAGAAAAAATGGCTGGAATAGAGTGTTTAGGCTTAGTCGAGGCCTGATTTAGAATCAGTCTCCGCAAGACGAAAAACGCCCGTATACCGAGTCTTACTGATTCCCGCTACTCTAAGATAAACGACTTTTTAATGATTCCTAGCGGCAAGACAAAGAAACCTAACAACAACGAACAAGACAAGTGTTTGACTACTTTCAAGCTTTCAAGGAGGAAAAATGGACAAGATGCAAAATGCAATGCTCGATTTTATGTTATCTGATTAATCTCGTCTTTTTCGTATGTTTTTCAGTCACCAGGGATCGACTATTATAGGCTTTAGACGCCCGTATGGAAAAAACATGTCTTTTGGCTCGAAAAGACACTTTTGAGATCAGGCACGCACTGCAGTGAGCCAGACGGCCTGACGCACGGGCGTGCACTGCCGTGCGTGCGTGCATGCTCAAACTTTCGGCACCCAAAGACGACCTGCGGACGGCGCACGGGCGTGCGCCGCGTGCGTGTAGGCGGCGAGACCCAGGTGGAAGACGACCGACCGCACGGGCGTCTTTCTCCCGTCTTGGGGCCGAAAGTTTTTTCCAGATTGAACTCTTTTAATTAATTACAAAAATTAATTAAATCTATTTTAATGTTTTAAAGGTTTTTGGTCCAAAAAGAATAAGGGCCTTGAAGCCCAAGCCCACGGCCGGCGGCCGAGGGGCCGGCCGGCGGCGGCGGCGGCAGCGCGTGTGCTGACCAAACCCACAAGCATGTAGGTCCTCTCCCCTTTAAAAACTTGGGTGCCCTCAAGGGCCCAAACCCATTTGTCCAACTTGGGATAAATAAAATGTGCAAACTTTTCATCCTTTTCCTATGTGGGATGGAGCATCTCTCCTCCCCCACATTTTCCATTTTCCATACCATTTATTTGTATTAAGTGGCTAACTTCTAAAGCATTAATTTCTCATTCACCCTAATCGGTTTGAGAAATTCCAAATGCTATTCTCATCTACCCTCTTAGTAGAATTTTTACAAATAATTTAATTCCATTTTTCACAAATGGAAATGGAAACCACTTAATTAATTGGTCAAAATCGAATTCAACACCCATTTCTCAAAGACCAATTCCAACAATCCCCACATAAATGAAATTAATGCATGCGTGTATGCAGATTCGCTTGAAAGTCTCGGCGAATCGTTATCAGCATCGGATAGGTAGCTTGTGGCTTTGAACCTTCCTTAGTAAAATACTATCTGATTTACTAGCTGCTTAGTGACGCGATGTCTTGAACTACTCAGCCGTTTGTGTAAACCAAGACAACAGTACTTACACAATAACAACTCTAACACTTGTTGTTCTCACGTTGTGTCCATTTCGGCCCTGGACCATATCTTAGATTCATAAGTGTTTTTTTCTCGAAGCGGCCATTACTTCTCACTTATATAGGTGATCTCCTATTGAAGAGTATCTGCCATACTCCACCTTCGGATAGGAATCATTAAAAGTCTTAAACTTAACCTCACCACATTCAAGGGTTTAAATACACTTGGATGTATCGAGAATGAGCTAACACATTTTCCAAGTGTTCAACTGAACATTCATAACTTAGTTGTCCCATTGAACCAAGGTCTTGGGATCTCCAATTCACAAGGTTGGGTTACCACTATGAACATTCTTTAAGTTGTGGATTTTAAACCCATTCCCATTAACAATTTATACAATTGATCTCGATTAATGCCTTTCGTAAATGCGGATCCGCAAGGTTTTCCTTTGACTTCACGTAGTCAACCGAAATAACCCCTTTCGAAATCAACTGCCTAATGGTATTGTGTCTCCGACGTATATGTCTAGACTTACCATTATACATACTTCTTTGTGCTCTTCCGATTGCCGATTGACTATCACAATGTATCATCAAACAAGAAAGTACGTGCTTATTCCAACAAGGAATATCCTCTAAGAAGTTTCTAAGCCATTCTCGCTTTTTCTCCACTTTATCCAAAGCAATGAACTCGGATTCCATAGTGGATCGAGCTATGCACGCCTCGCTTAGAAGACTTCCACGACATCGCTCCTCCACCTATTGTGAAAACAAATCCACTTGTGGACTTGGAGTCTTTTGTGTCCGATATCCACCGGCATCACAAGATCCTTCTAATACCGGATATCTTGTATAAAGTATTCCATAATTCATGGTATACTTTAAATATCTAAAATACCCTTGTCACGGCTTTCCAATGATCCGTGCTTGGGTTACTTGTGAACCTACTTAGTTTACTCACCGGATATGCAATGTCCGGACGTGTACAATTCGTTAAGTACATCGACCGCCAATTACCCTTGCATATTCCAAATGAGAAACTGGTTCGCCTCTATTCTTGGCCAAGTGTAGACTTAAATCTACAGTGTCGATAGGTGTGAGTTTTGCATGTATTTTAGGGCATATTTATGGCTATAATTGTTTATAACATGCAATAACGTGTATGAAATAGTATATATTCGCTCTTTGTGGAAAAAGATATTACGCTTGCTTGTTTTGTAGGAATTTAACGATATTTGGAGTGATTTTGTGACAAATACGAGCATTGCTATCTAGAATCATCAAGAATCGAAGCGATTACACCTAATTGGAAGCCAATTATGTGGAGTCTAGAGTCATAGTGATGAGTCGTGTGTCAAAAGAAGCATGGATGATCAAACAACAAGGAGATTTATCTCAAGGAACATCCAAACGCTGTATGGAATTTCCAAAGATCGCGGCAGTTTAGTATTTTGGCCATAACTCTCTCTACAAAATTGATATTGAGGTGATTCAAGTGGCTATGGAAAGCTAAGAGAGAGGGCTACAACTCTTCTGAAGACCCTGCAAGCAAATTCGGACGTTTGGGTGGCGCACGGGTAACCCGTGCGTGGGCGCACGACCCATGCGCCCTACTGACCGGATGTTTTCTATGGGATGGCGCACGGGTAGGCCGATGCGTGGGCGCACGACCCCGTGCGTGCTCTGAGACTGGGTGTTTTCCTACGGCTTTGAGCACGGGTAACCCGTGCGTGGGCGCACGACCCGTGCGTTCTTGCGAAAAACTCCAAAAATGACAAAGAATTGACTGAGACTTCAAAAAAGGGTATAAATACCACTTCTTGGGGCGCACACCGAGAGGAGGAAAGGCTGGGAATACACCCAAGAACACAAGAAACACATCAATTTCATCAAGGAAGAATCAAGGGAAGAATCGGGTTGAATCGGAGCTTGAGGATTGAAGATTAATCGAGAAATTTTCCATTTCCCTAAGTTTTCTCATTCTTTGTGCTTTAATCTTTCATTTTAGCTTCTTATGAATATGAACAATTTGTCTATGAGTTGTTTATTTGTAATGGGTAGCTAAACATCTTGTGATTTCCGGGTTTTGGAAGTAGATTAATTGAACTCTTATTGAATGTTTTAATCTTAGTTGAAGTTATTGTCTTGAAGCCTATTTTTGAGTACTTTGAGCTTATTCTTGTTTTATCACTTGGCCAATGATTTAACTTGTTTGATATATTGATTCATAATTCGAGAGATGAGTTTCAATATTAGATCTTGAGTACTTGACATGAATATTTGCATGAATCGAGAGGTTTGTAGATGTTTGTGAGGATATTTGATCTTTGGTGCTTTTGGGAGTTGTATATCTATTGTTGAGTAGAGATGCTAGCAAAGATATTTCAATCTACGTTTTATATGCATCTCGAGAGGGAGGATAAAATATCGTGGTGATCGCCTTATAGGTATATTGATAATAACTTTGGCTTTGATTAAATCGGACAACAAGAGGAATATTAATCGAAACCATAATCCGGAATCCGTTTTATTCTCTTGATAATTCCATTATTCTTAGTATCTTGTATTATTGTGGTTATTCTTGTCTTTACCTCCACAACAATCATCCAATTTCGATCGTCTAAATAAAAATAAGTCTATTTTGGTTCAATACTTAGCGCATAAATTTATTAGTCTCCGTGGATACGACCTTGCTTACCCTATTCTATAAACTACACCGTACACTTTGCGGTGAAGCTAAAAATATAAGTGCGAACAATTAAATCTTAGCCGGGAGGATTATCAAAAGCATTAAACCTTCTCGAGTATGCTTTCGACATAACGGGATTGTGACAAGACAATTCCATCCAAGTTCTAGAGATTTTAATCCCTAAAATAACATCGATAATCCCATATCCTTCATGTCAAAGTTCTTCTTCAACATGTTCTTAGTCTTCATGATTAAATCATGACTACTTCCCATAATCAACATATCATCTACATAAAGGCATACGATGACATAATCATTTGTAGTACCTTTAATGTAGACACACTTGTCACACTTCGTTGATCTTGAAACCGTTTGACTTCATAGTCGAGTCAAACTTTTCGTGCCATTGCTTAGGTGCTTGTTTTAGTCCATAAAGTGACTTAACAAGTTTACACACCTTTCGCTCTTGACCGGGTGCAATGTACCCCTCGGGTTGTTCCATATAAATCTCCTCTTCAAGTTCCCCATTCAAGAAGAGCGGTCTTAACGTCCATTTGATGTATCTCAAGGTTATGCAAAGTAGCAATAGCAATGAGAACACGAATGGACGTAATCCTCGTGACAGGAGAATATGTATCGAACAAGTCATATCCTCCTTATGTCTAAACCCTTTAGCTACCAATCGGGCTTTATACTTGTCAATAGATCCATCTCGCTTTATACTTCCTTTTAAGGATCCACTTGCATCCCAAAGGCTTGCAACCCTGCGAGATCAACCAACTCCCAAGTGTGATTTTGCATGATGGAATCTATCTCATTATTGATAGCTTCTTTCCGCAGAGCTTCGACTAGACAATGCTTCTTGAATAGTTCGGGGTTCGTTTTCTAACATATAAGTTAGAAAATCAGACCAAAAGACTTAGCTACTTTTGTCCTTTTATCGCGTCTTGGTTCCTCTTCATCATCACTTTGAGGTAACCTTGCGCTTTCATAAGTCCGTTTACTCAACTTTCTTCTTTCCGTTCTTTGTTCGGAAAGATATTCTCGAAAAATACAAAGATTCCTTGATTCAATGATCATACCTTCATTTATATCGAATAATAGCCGACTTGTGCACTAAAAAGCGATATGCACTACTATTGTTAGCATATCCAATGAAAGACAATCGATCGCCTCTTGGACCGATTCTTACTTGTTTTGGCTTAGGTATTTCGACTTTAGCCAAACACCCCCACACTTTAAGGTATTTGTATGACGGTTTACGTCCCTTCCATAACTCATATGGAGTTTCATTTTTACCTTTGTGTGGGATCTTATTAAGAATGTAGTTCGCAGAAAGTATGGCTTCCCCACACAAGTTTTGGGGTAAGCTTAGCAACTTAGCAACATCGCATTCATCATCTCCTTAAGAGTACGATTCTTTGCGTCGCAACACCATTTGATTGAGGTGAGTAAGGTGCGGTCGTTTGATGAATTATACCCGCTTCCGAGCAAAATTCTTCAAACGGAGCAACATACTCTCCGCCTCTATCACTTCGAATCATCTTAATTTTCAAATTAAGCTGATTTTCAACTTCATTCTTCTAAGTTTTAAAAGCTACTAAAGCTTCATCTTTGCTTTTCAAAAGATATACATAACAATATCTTGTGCAATCGTCTATAAACGTTATGAAGTATTTTTCCCACCTCGAGTTTGCACAAGTTTTAAGTCACACACATTTGTATGAATTAACTCGAGTGGTTTGGTACTTCTCGTTCCGAATGAAACGGTTGCCTTGGCCAATTTTGCTTCAACACAAATTTCACATTTGTCTTGTGAATCGGTTTTAAACGTAGGTATTAATTCCGCATTCACTAACCTTTAATTGTGTTGAAGTTTACGTGTCCTAATCTGTCATGCCATAAATTAGAACAATCCAACAAGTAAACGTAAGTAACGTTTTTATTCTTCGCCTCTTGGCGGAAAAAACAGACATTACGGACATTTTGAACAGGCCCTTATCAAGGTAACCTTTACATAAAATCCCACCATTCTTGGTCATTACAAACTTGTCGGACTCAAACACTAGCCTAAATCCGCCTTTCTAAGCAACGGACCGGAAAACCAAGTTCTTGCGGATGTCCGGGACATGCAACACATCTACAAGCGTAAGCTCCTTCCCGGAAGTCATCTTGAGCACCACCTTTCCAAGCCCAACGATGTTGGAAGTCGAGGAGTTCCCCATGAACAACTTTCTTCCATTGATCGGAGTGTAGGAGGAGAACATCTCCTTATCGGTACAAATGTGACGAGTAGCCCCGATATCTATCCACCACTCCCTGGGTTATCCACCATATTGGCTTCAAACACAATGGCGGAGAGATCGAGCTCCGACAAGTCTATTGGAACCGACTTGTCCTCCATCACATTAGCTTGTTGGTTGCCACCTTGATTTCCCTTCTTCGGGTGTCGGCAATCCTTCGCCATGTGGTTCGGTTTGCCACAATTGTAGCAATTTCCCTTGAACTTTTTGGACTTGCCTTTCTCCTTCCCGGAGTGCTTACGTTTCTTGCTAGTGCTCGACTCGGCAAGATTGGCCTTAGCCTCCATTCCAGATTTACTGGTTTTAACATCTGATTTCCGGTTGTCTTCTTCGATGCGAAGCCGAACAATCAGATCCTCAAGCCCCATCTCTTTGCGTTTGTGCTTGAGGTAGTTTTTGAAGTCCTTCCACAATGGCGGCAATTTTTCGATAATTGCTGCCACTTGAAAGGATTCATTCAAAAGCATCCCTTCGGACACTAAGTCGTGAAGGATGATTTGAATCTCTGAACTTGGTGATCACCGTCTTGGTGTCAACCATCTTGTACTCCAGAATTTGCCGACAACAAATTTCTTTGTGCCTAAGATCTTCCGTCTTGTATTTCTTCTCCAAGGATTGCCACATTCCTTGGGCGTCTTGAACGTGCTATGACATTGTATAGAGTGTCGCCTAGCCCATTCAAGATGTAGTTGCGACATAGAAAATCACTGTTATGCCAAGCATCCACGGCGATTCTCCGGTTGTTGTCAACTTTGTCTTCTTCAACGGGCAGGGGGGTCGTCGCTTTTAGAAACGAGCCAACCCCAAAGTAGTGAGGTAGAACAACATCTTCTCATTGCCAACGTTTGAAGTCGCGCGCCAAAAACTTGGGCGGTTTTTCACCGTGAGCGGGAAAAGCAGACCATGGGTGTGAACGAGATCGAATCGGATGCCATTGTCTTCAACATAAACAGATAAGAGAAAATTTTTTCGTCTTGCGATTGTTGGTTAAAAGTTCTGGTGAAGGTTTCTGTTTGAAGAAAAAATGGCTGGATTAGAGTGTTTAGGCTTAGTCGAGGCCTGATTTAGAATCAGCCTCCGCAAGACGAAAAACGCCCCAGCACGACCCAGACGCACGGGCGTGCGCCTGCCCGTGCGTGTAGGCGGCAGACCCTCGGCAGGTGTGCAAACTTTTCATCCTTTTCCTATGTGGGATGGAGCATCTCTCCTCCCCCACATTTTCCATTTTCCATATCATTTATTTGTATTAAGTGACTAACTTCTAGCATTAATTTCTCATTCACCCTGAATCGGTTTTGAGAAATTCCAAATGCTATTCTCATCTACTCTCTTAGTAGAATTTTTACAAATAATTTAATTCCATTTTTCACAAATGGAAACCACTTAATTAATTGGTCAAAATCGGGTCAACACCCAATTTCTCAAAGACCAATTCCAACAACAACAACACTAACTTTCTTACAAAATTACAAATACTCATGTCCTGTGCCCCTTGATGTTTGTTTCTATTTTACGAATTACAACCCAAGAGGGTGTATTAATACCTTAAAGTAGTTATTTATAATTTTGAAAATAATTTAACTCTTTTTTTGTTTTTTATAATTAGGCAGACCTCAGGGATAGTTTTTGTAAGTTCCCATAATTCCAATCCTGCAATCCCTGTTTTTCTTGATTTCTTTTTCTCTAATAAAAAAGAAAATATGAGGTTCCGGCTAATTACAAGAAACCTCAGGGTCCATTTGGATGGAGAGATTTTAAATCCAATGTGTTTGAAATGAATGTATTTCAAACTCAATGTATTTGAATTTGAAATCCATCTATTGTTTGGACGATGTAGATTTGTGTAAGAATTTTAAATCCATCGTAAAATTTTGATAAAACAATTTAAAAGCTCTATTCAGTTTCATAATTGACATTTAATAAATGTGTGCAAATGTGTGTGTACTGTGTGCACTGTTTGTAACTATGTGTGTGTGCAGTGTGTGTGAATCAGTGTTGCGCCGCCTAGGCGCCAATAAGCCGACCCGATTTTGTCCAAATCGGTAAAAAAAATCGTTTTGGCAGAAAATCGGCATAGGCGCCGGCCTAGGCGGGCTAGGCGGCACCAAATCGGAGTTAGGTGCTCTCATAGGCGGCTAAAAAATCGGGCCTAGGCGGAAAACATCGGCCAAAAATCGGTAAAAAATAAAAAAAATGAAAAAGAAAAATAGAAAAATAGTGTTGTTTCTAGGCGGCCGCCTAGGTGTTGGGCTACCGTCCGACTAGCAACTAACAATTTCTGCAACCATGGTATGAATATGCAAGTGTGCATAAAGAAAAAAAAAAGGACGGTGTTGGACAATAACTACTCCTTGGTATCTAAATTTTCAGATATTGAGCAACTGTGGCGATGGCGAAAACATGCACAAGACGGTGTTGGACGTTTTTAACGCGCTTTCGTCTTTCTTCTGGGCCGGAAAGGCTGTGATTGCCTTAGCAGCTTTTGCTGTAAACTACGGAGAATTTTGGCTTGTAAAGCAGCTACAATCGACTAATCCGGTAGCTCAATCCCTGGCATTTCTTGAGCAACTACAACCAGAAATGGAGCAAACGTTGATGTTCCAAAACATGGATAAGCTGATTAAGGCTGTCCTCAACCTGACAAAGTGCATTTGTGAGTCTGTGGATGTGCAATCAAACAACTACCTTAAACCAGACTTGCCTGAACTGAAAAGTATGATGGCTAAGATCCCAGAATACACTTATTGGATCATCAGGAGCATTGTCACTTGTCAAACACAACTCTCAAACCTCAATGCGTATGAGTATGCTTTCTTTTTCCTTTTTGCAATTTTGGTCCGATAAATTCTGATTTTGTTACTACTTTACGTAACAATTTTGATTCTGTGAAATAACTTTTTATAATTTTGGTTCTATAAGTTTTGATTTTGTGCGATTGTAGTCCCTACTATGTAGAAGTGGCAAAATCCAATCGGTCCGTGGGCGGCCCAGTTGAGGTTTGGGTCGTGTCGGGCTATAGTTTTCCACGCCCAAATTTAGCTCGACTTTTGGTCCGGCCTGAATATATATGTACATGTATTTTAAAAACGGTCTGGGCTGGTCCAATCTTTTCCGCGCCGACCTAGCCCATTACCAACTCTACTATTGCGTGTTTCAATATTTAATTTTGTTTCCTACAATAAGTTTATTCCTTAGTCAAAATCCAAAATACGTTAAAAGTTACATGTTTGGAAAGGGTAAAATTGTCAAAACCGAAATTGCCAACCCGAGGATTAAAATTGCAATTAAGCCTTTTTTTTTTTGTATGAAGCGGTTTTCCTTAGATGGGAAATATCAAATGAGCCAAATTGTATATTTGGTCCCTTAAAATAATATCATTTCACTTTTGACATATCCCGCAATATTCATTCTAATAAGGTGTTTTTATTCATTCAACTTAATTATGCTAATAAGTGGCGTTCTATTGTATTGTAGCTACACATCATCGAGCATTGAAGCATTAAACGTCTCAATTCTAGTTGACAAGGTCACCGGATTTAGTGACTCCATGCGGACACAATTGGATTTATGTTACCAGCAAGCTGGTGAGAATATATATATATATATATATATATATATATATATATGGATAATTACAAAATGTACCCCTTGACCTATTACCACAAAACCCAAGTAACTTTCAAAATTACAAAAAGTACCTAAAGTTTGATTCAAATAAAATTACTGCAATGATTTTATAAATATGAAAGGGGAATTTTGAAACCTTTTTGCTTATAAAATGATTAAATATTAAACAAAATAAAACTTCAGGGGTATTTTTGTAATTTCAAAAAATAGCTGGGTTTTTTTGTAATTAAGTCAAACCTCAAGGGTACTTTTTGTAATTAACCCTATAAATATATTCATAGAATTATAAAATGTTGCCTTCATTTAAAATGACATTTTGTTGAAGAATTCCACTAATCTGTAGAGGAGAACAGAAACGTAGACGTATATGGGAAGTTAAAGAAGCTTCTGGAAGTAACTAGTAACAAAGATAATGTCATGATTCTCAAGGCCCTGATTTCTGATCAGGAGGAAACGCCATTATATGATGGTCACACCAACACACAGGTATGCTAATTAATTACATCATTGTTCATTGTCAAATGTTTGTTTACCCACTACAAGAAAAATTATAAAAAGACCCATCAGGTTTGATTCTGTCTGTCTGAATATTACGAGAACAAATGAAATTGGAAGTTACAGATCAAAATTGCAAAGAATTAAATATGTTAAAAAGATCAAAATTGCTAGCCAACTATAGCTTCGGGACTAAATTTACATTTAAACCAATGTAAATAGTCACAGCTTTCACATCGTCACTTTTGATTGTCGACAACAGGTCCGGATTGAGGACTTGGGAAATAAAATGGTATTACTGTATCTTTCAGAGCTAAAACAGTCGTGCAGTTTGGAACTTTCGGTTCTTTCAGAGATGTATCTTACAACAGGGCAAAAGCCTAAAGACTATGAAATTGTGTGGATTCCAGTGATAGAAGAAAAATCTTTAGCGAATCCGGAGAAAAAAAGTTGTTTAAAGAGGTACAAAATACGATGCCATGGCTCTCTTTACGCGACCTTTCGTTGCTGGATCCAGCAGTTGTTAAGTACATAAAAGATGATTGGCAATTCCAGAGGAGATCAATGATAAAAGTAGTTTATCAACAAGGGAGACTGAGTAAGAACCATGATGCAATGCACATGGTTTTTATATGGGGTGTTTGGCTGAGCCATTTAGTAGAAAAAAGAAAAAGATCTCTGGGAAAAGGAGAATTGGAGTGTTGATTTGCTACTAAACAACATTGAAACTTCAGCCATTGAATGGGTATGGTATATAATTTCCATTAATTTCTATTTATATCTTGAAATGGACTAGTTTTAGATCAGTAGAGTTTTGAAATAGTAAAATTAATTATTTGTGTATATTAGGCAAAATTGTAAAATTGATCCTATAACTATATATAGCACGGTAGGAAAAAAAGTTTAAAAAAACTGTAACTATATATAGAAAACTCTCGATTTTGTTCATGCTAAATGAACAGTTTGCAAAATATTTTTGTAGCGATATGAATATCTCAAATGTAATACTAATTTCACTGTATTTCAATTACGTGAGACGTAGTTCCCGATTTCCAGTGAAATTAGGACCAGAATTGAGATTTTCATAGAGTTACATGACTATTTTGCTAATAGACATTTTGCAAGACCAAAATTGAGATGTTTATATAGTTACATGACTTTTTCGCAGAATGTGCCTTTTTTGCTACCGTCCTATAGTTAGTTACATGATCGACTAATTTTGCAATTTTACATAATACACAAAATTTATCTGTATACTTACCTATAGATTTTTCTTCATAGTGTTTTCGCTTGGAGTCTACTAAAGTTTGTCCGAATTTTTACTAATGGCAGGCCCGTGAAGGAAAATTTATTTGCTTGTACGGAGGTGAGGACACTGTTTGGATCCAGAATTTCACAACAGCAGTTTCAGATATATTCCAGCAATCTCAAGTACCAATAATGATGCTCTACTTGGGCACAAACGACACGAACGCCATCGTTGAGCAGAAAAATTATAGCAACATAATTTTAGACCCGATGAAGATCAAATTATTCTGGGCTAGGCTGGAAAGTATTCGGCAATCCAGGGTCCAAATCGGGGTTTTACCAGAGAGTGATGAGATTATAAAGGAGGTTTTCAAGATGCTTAGCTTTGGATGTAGTAAAAGGGGATGGGCAATTATAAGCAAAGGATCAAAGGAAATGGCTAAGGGAATGGGGGACATAATGCTGAAAGCTTTGTCTGAATATGATCAATGGAAGGGCAATGTGGAATTAAAAGGCTTTGTTAATGCACTTGAAGAATATATGGGCACAATTGGCACTAGTTATTTTTGCAACAAGTTTATCGTGCCTAAAACGAAGAATGGACTTCCTGAGAAGATGGATTGCTTTGAATGTCGACGTGAAATGAGGATGTCGGTAAGGTTTACGTGTTGTGGGGATTAGTTGGTGATTGGGGGAAGTTTTTAAGACGGGCGAATTTGGTTTTCGAAGTGAATAAAAAAATGTAAGTTCAAGTTATGAGAATGCATAATTCATATTTTGTATCGGGAAAGTATAGTGGACATGCTTAATTTCAATATAATCGGGATGCTCTGTTTAAAATGGTGTTTCATTACGTATTCCAATATCTTTTACGTCCCCTCAAGAGTTGCTCGAGGTATTTCTTGACTTGATCAAACAGCTATCGGTTCGATTTTGGGATAATTTGTCCCCATTTTTCAACATTCAATTTGGACCCTCTGATTTAACCCTTTCTAGTGCAACTTGTCTGTCTCGGTGTGTATAATTAGATGTGTTGAAAGATAAGCTCATAGTCATGCCAGAAGAACAACGACGACGAAACCCTGTTTTCAGGACAAATTTGCCAAGAAAAATGTGTTGGGAGCAGATTTGGGGGTGAATCCATTTTCCTGTTGAAATGACTTAAAATTTCCTTCAAAACATGGACCATGAGAATTGTGGGTCTCCCTTGAGGATCGAGCTCTCCCCTTGACATATATGTCTGTTCAAGGTGGCTCTTCAAGATGGCTCGGCTCATTTACCAGTTGGCAGTGTAATTTTGATTCGCATTTTCAATATATCTACTATCGTTTTGGCAAAAGAAAAAAAAAACAGTTATATTCCGTTTGATGCAGAATAGTATTTACTAATACTAATGGTGGTACCACCGTATTAACCTTTCTGGCTTTCTCTAATCTTTTAAATTTGATTTCTTAAAAAAAAATTGCGCAATGGACACAATTCATTTGCTTTTTATCGTCCAAGACAGTGACAATCTCGATCAATTTGAATTTACATATATATATGACTATCAGTGCCGGACTTGAGATTTTGAGACACGAGACAGACTTCACAAATTGTGGCCTCAAAATTTAATACATATTGATATTTTTTTATCAGCGGTAATAATATAGTATTAGAACATAAATTCAAACATAAAAACTATAGACAATATAAATTATCCAAGATAATATATATCACAATCAAATACTAATAAAATAAAAGATGTTCACATTATATTCACTTAAATGTTCACAAATGATTTTGGGGTAAGAGCAATGGTTCATGGAATTCATGTCAAGTATGCCCTGACGACAACTGTTCCATGATTTTCACTCATGTCGAATATCAATTTATTTTGCAAGAATTAATTAACGCGTATGTACATACATTGTTTGTCCAAGGATATGAACCAAAAGATTAGATAAGTGTAGGTCTTAATTATCATGTGATGACTTATGTATTACTATAGTCTCTCTTTCCACAGCTTCTTCATCCCTTGATAAAGCACCTGCACCTCCTGAATAAATAAAAACACAGAATATATTATATATTACCAGTTCAGAAAATTAGTATTTTTTTATTGACGGGTCTAGCTCCGTCCCTGAACATACCATTGGCATTCGAAAAGACAAGAAGGCGATCAGGCAAGGAGTGAGCTCTAGTGTAAGACGCCTTTGTCTGCCTTTGAGATTTTACACTTTGTAGATTTAGCAACTGGCACAGCTTCAACCAACAACTACCGTTCGTTTGTCTTGTAGCCAAATTAAGAGCTTGAGGACGTTGTTCATCTACAACAAGGGACACAAGAGTAATAACATTGATCTTGTTAACTATTTTTTTATTTTGTATCGAAACGAGTTAATTGTAATATTTCTATAGAAATTCAGGAATGGTTTTGATGTGTTTTTAGCTTATGAAGGGGAAAAATATAAGATGAACAAAGTTTTTGTAATTTTAAAAATATACGGGTTTTTCTGTAATTAGCCCGAACCTAGCTCAGGGTGGATTTTGTAATGATACCTATATTCATTTTAACATTGATTACAAATTTAATTTTTCATTACTTCGAGGGCTCACCTGGTGTAGGTAGTTGAGGCACCAAATCTTTTGCCGATTTCCCTTCAATCTCAAGACGTTTATTGTTCATCTCCCTTTCCCAAACATCAAGCACCCACAAGTACGATATTATTTCTTTCCTGCAATGACAATTAAGTTTCTCTCTTACCATTGTTTTTTTTTTTTTTGAATAAATGCAAAATATTATTAAAAAAGAAAATATAGTGTATTGCTTACAAGTTAAGCAACTAGCTTTAAAAAGGGTCTCGTTAAAACCTATCAAAGTAAAACTCGTTGAGAATAACCTTTGATAGGAAAAAGAGCTAAATTGAAAGATACATGTTCGAACTCCTGTTACACACCTTATAAAGGATTAGTGATACTCTCTTACCATTGTTAAACATTCTCAAATATTCAGAATCTCAAAAAAAAAAACATATATATATACTTGCATTAACATGAGTATATCACAAAGTCCTTCATTATGAGTGTTTATTGTTCATAATCGTTTGGCAGAAGTAAATTTATTATTTTTGGAAAATTATAAAAATTATTCCTAAAGTTTTGTCTAATTGGAAAAAAAAAAATCCAATTATCTTCGAAATTACGAATAAACCCTTTAATTACTATAACTACCCAGTTGAAGTTTGTGGTTTGTCTTACAATGGAAGTGTTTGCAAAAACTTCTACATTTGAAGAATTGATTTATTGTAACAGAAATAGAAGTAGTTGAGAATCAAGATTTAGTAGTGTTTGAAAATAAAATTAAAAGTTGAGAATCAGGAGTTAGTAGTGTGTTTGAAAATAAAATCAAAAAAATAGTAATTAAATGTGTTTAGCGAAAAGTTGTAAAATTGCTTATTTGTTAATAAAAGCAAAATCAAAAGCAGAATTTAAAGTACTTATTTCCCTTTTTTGGATTCTGATTAAATAAATTAAAGCAGAAGTTGACACTCGCAAACACTGATCAAATAGAAACAACATACCTGCTATGCTTGATTAAAATGGTGACCACTTGAGACCAACAAATGACAACAACATTGATAATCCTATAAACTGCTGTGGACAGAAGCATCTGTGTCCTGATCACATTTTCTAAGTTGTTAACCGCAAGTTGTGTTTCCTTCATGTCCATAACGCGATCGGACACGTCCAGTGTCAGCTTCATAACCTTATTAAGTGCATCGAACCATTTCGTCAAATCACTCTCCCCTTGTATGTCCGGTTGTTGTTTCAATAGTGTAATGGATCTGGCCAGCTGGTTCGAGTTTTGGACTAGCGCGACGAGCCGGACTTTGCCGTACATGGTGGCGAAAGCCACTACGGCCAATATTGCCTTGGTTTTTAAGGGGATTTCTGGGTGGGATTCGAGTATTTTCCATGTCTTGTCGCTGTCTGTTTTTCCATCCTGATGTGCTATCTATCACAAGATGAATTTAAGTGTTATGTACTACGTACCCCTGCGGTTTAGCTTAATTACAAAAAAACTTCAGAATTACATAAAAATCCTTAAAATGCTAGAAATGCCGCCCTGAGTTTTGTATTAACTAACAAATATCCCTCTTGACGATGCGATTTGTTGAAATGGAAATAAATGTCAATGAGTATTTGTAATTTTGAAAACTAAAGTTATATCTTATGGGTAGCAGTTTTTGGAATTAGCTCTAATTGATATGCATACATTTGGAATTAAGACCGAATTTACTTAAATTATGTTATGTATATTATGTCAAGTCAGCCCAACATGTAAACTTTACTCGCTATAGTAGGTCATAGGACTAAATTTCTTAATGTTTCCGACTTAAAGGACATAACTCAAAATTGAAAGGAAAATAAGACTAAATCTCTAAGTAGGCCAATTTACATGACTAAAAATAATTTTCTTTAACTTTTTCTGAAGTTAATTGTTGATTAACTACAGCTATAAGTTTTTTTCATAATTACTTATATACAGTACATACCTGTTGAGCTATGCTGCTTACATAACTCTGCATTACACCACTAATTATACGAGTCCCAGAATCAGTCCTCTGTGTAGTCCTTTTGGGCTTTGCTTCCACCTGCTCCAATATTGAAATTCGCCAAATAATTTTAGTTGTTTTTTTTTTTTTTTTTGTAATTCGCCAAACCTTAGGGGTAACATTTGTAATTATATCCCTAATAATTAGTACTATAAATTAGTCTCTTTGTCATATAACCTGTACTATTTAGAAATTTAGTCAGCTAAGTAATCATCTTTGTATTTTAATCCAATTTCTTTCAAAAATTCGGGCATCTAGTCCGTTTTTGACCAAAATTATGTAGTTTTATTGAAATTGCTGATTAGGGTCAGTGGGCCGCTTATGTGCCTAAATTTTTTTGGAATTTGGTGCATAATTTGGTATGTTGAATCACCAAAATTGACACATTAAAATTTGGGGATTTCAGTGCATAAGTGGCAATTTTTCCCCAAGTTTTGACATGTTTGTACCTCACCAGTCATAGTCAAAATCTGACTAAATGTCCAAATTTTTAAAAGTTATAGGACCAAAATTTATAAGTGACTACTTAGATGACCAAATCTCTGATTGCTGCTATTAATTCATCCGGGAAAAACAAAAAGAAGCCATTAATTTTACCTTAGATTCGGAGATGGATAATGTATTCTGATTCATGATGACATGAACGAGGTCAAGAAGATCTCTTAAGTCTGGCTCAACGTCGCTGGGAAGAGGCAACGCTGTAGATGCCAAGTTTATGAATTTCTGCTTGTCTAAGTACAAGCTATCACCTTCAAGCCCTAGTGTATTTGCAGCAGACATTTTTCTATTTTTCCTTGATATATGTGGTCTTTTTTTTTTCCCCACTTAATGTGTTATATATGTACATTTATTTATGTACAGAATAAAGAGAACTGAATCCAGTACTTTTCTTCCCAAGTGAGAAAAATATTGATGGAATCAGGTTGAGTGAGTTATGATATATTAATTTTTTAACTAAAGTATCAATTGATTCTTGAAATATGTAAAATAAATCAGCCAACGTGCTTCACGACTTGTCGAAAAAGTTCATTACAAGTTTTTTGTTTGAATAGCTTATATCAGTAAGAAATATTTGGAAAAAAAAATTAGAGTTTATATGATTGTTTGTTTGGTTTTTATCCGACCCGTCCTACTTTCATGTGTTGGCTGTTGATCTAGTGAACAATGGATAACCGTATGTGGTATCATGATGAATCTACTAGCTAGCACTTATAAAATCGAACATATTAAACAAATATATAGCTCATACTTTCCATGGGATTGAATGATAAATCTTACGTGATGCACGTCAATATATATGCACATCAATGCAATAATATATACAAGGAGTGTCTACAGATTGTTATATATGGTTGGATTATTGATTAATATACTAAAGCAAAATTCAATTGATCCAAAGGCGCTTGATATTGAAAGAAAGAAAAAGCAAACAATATATGTAAATGAAGAAAAAGAAACAGGAAAAAGAATAAGAATAAATAGATGGAGAATAAAGAGAAATCCATCTTCCTATTCCAAATAAAGTCAATTGGCAAAAACTTCACAATAAAATATCTTATATGCTAGTCTTACAAAACTAGCAAGGCCAAATTCCTCGTACATCACGTTTCCAAATTAGCAAAGTTGAGGTTCTCAATATATGCATGTCTTTTTGCCACGAGCAGAAATTTTCAAGTGGTATTGTTCATCATTGTAATGGTATTGATCGGGGCTCGAACTCAGATCTTTTAGTTTCTTTGAAATTTATCCCCTATCCTCCAACAACTACTCTCAACTTATTAAAATATATATACGCATGCTTTCACATATCAAGGGAAATTGCAAAACTAAACCTGATGTTTAATCTACTTACAAAAAAAATCAGTTATCTTTCAAAAATCATAAATACCACCCATGTGAATCACGAACACCCTTTGAGGTTTGTAATTACATAACAAATATACCTTCTCTTGAGCTGCAATTTGTAAGAAACAAATATCTTATTTGTAATTCTACCAGATAGTTGAGTTTTTTTGTAATTAGACTATATATCGAGTGTATAGATTGTACATAACCCTTTAAAGAATCAAACTTTACTTCTAGGAATTGTTTTTCTTTCCCTTCTCTCTCTCTCTCTCTCTCTCTCTCTCTCTCTCTCTCTCTCTCTTCTTTTTTTTTTTGTGTGTGTGGGGGGAGTGATGGGTGTGGGTGTTGATGGCAATCTTTTGTGTTACATTGACATGTCTATAAATTAAAAACAGGGCAACTCCACAAGGACGCCAACTATTACAATCTCATTACATTTCAAAATACCTATTTTTTTCCTAAAAGCAATGCTATATTATATCAGTTAGCCTTCACTCCAACTTATTCAAATTAGACAGAGCAACCCCAACAAAATGGGATCACCAGCAGAAACAGGAACAGGAACTTCCAATATTACTACAAATGGGATCATCGAAAAACAACTACTAAAATTCATCGAATCGGAAGTCGACACGTTACGCCTCCCCATGTCATCCCCTTACATATACAAAGTCTCCAAAGAGCTCCGCAACGCAGCCACTCCAAATTATTCGATCCGATATCGATTTCCATAGTAGGGCCGTTGCACTACGATGAGATGAGTCCGGCCCAAGAGCTCAAGAAATGGTTCTTGAAAAACTTCCTGGACCGGGTCGAAAAGGTTCGCGTTACTAAACAACGGGTAGCGGAGGTTATAAGCAGCTTGGAGAAACATGCTCGAGAAAGTTATAGGGATATCGATACAGGGGTGACAGAGTACGAGTTTTCGGAGATTATGCTACTTGATGGATGTTTTATAGTGGAGCTATTGTTGAGCCAAGATTACAAAGATTTTGGTACGAGTACACTTGTTGGGAATACGGAGAAAGTGCCGTTTCTTACTTTGCAGCAAGATTTACTCAAGATTGAGAACCAGTTGCCTTTCAATGTTCTAAAACATCTGGCAGATTTGGCACTTAGTAATAATAGCCAGGTAAGTGCAACAAGTTTGTATGTTGTTCTTGTAATTCCAATTTGGGATAATTACAAAAACTACCCCTATGATTTTGGTTAATTACAAAAACACCCAATGATTTTTGAAAATTACAGAAAAAAAAACCTTGAGGTTTGATTGTCTGTTAAATCTAACGAGATAATTGTTAATACTTTTACGAATTATAAGGCGATAACTGTAATATATTTACAAATGTAAAGGGAGTGTTTGAAATGATTTTGCCTATGATATACAAGGGTAAAATATAGTACAGATCAAACCTCAAGAGGTTTGTTTTGTAATTTTCAAAAAATTCGGGTTTTTTTGTAATTAACCCAAACCACATGGGTAGTTTTGGTAATTACCCATTGCAATTTTTTAATATGAAACTATAGGGGTGTGATGGTAAAATTGGACAGTTTTAATTTCATCTTTGAAAAACTCTGATATATTACTTAATTCGTCGGAAATTTCAAAATTGTTTGGAAAATCTCACGTAAATTGCAAGTGAACGCATAAAAATTGTGGATTTTCGAATTTCTGACAAAAATTAGGGTTATTTCAGTCAATTTACAGCCAAATATTGGGGTTTTCTTTTCCTTCGCTTTCTAGCATCTACATAAGCAGAAACTCTAATTTTGAGATTCGAAAATCCGCATTTGTTTGCTTTCAAATGCAACTCATGACCTGATCAGATTTTTCCAGGCAATTTTGAAATTTCCAAAAAAATTGAGGACTAAATTCGTGTTTTTTAAGATACAAGGTAATTTTGATGTATGAAATTTATAAAGATCCAATTTTTTCACACCCTACATGTACGAGACTAAAATTGAATATTTGAATTTCAAATATTAAGGACTAAATTTCAATTTTCCTTTTCTTGTTTTTTTCTAATTTGCATTCTTGGGGACCAGTCTTTTCACAGGGCAACACTAAGACCCCCGAAAACAAAAACCCAACATTAATCGAATTAGCCCTCAAGTTCTTCAACATCTCCAAGCCCGAAAGCTTCAAAATTGACAATCCCAGGCATCTTCTAGAGCTTGCCATGAATGCCTTATTCCACAAGACTGATCAAGATCCAAACCAGGATCCCTCGGCCCAAACAATCCAGGTCGACCGGAAACATTTCTGTCCGAAGCTAAAAGCGCATCCGACCTGGAAATCTACGGCGTCAAATTCCAGGCCGAAAATCCAAAACCTGACGGATATCCGATTCAGCAACGGCGTTTTCACAATCCCTCCACTCACAATCCAGGAATCCACGGCGACGCTTTTCTGGAATTTCCTGGTTTTCAAATGTCGTCGACCAGTTCCAGGATTTTCACGTCTTACGTTGTTTTAATGGATACGCTCATTAACAACGAAAAAGATGTCGAGGTGCTTTTACGCTCCAAGATTTTGTTGTCCAGGGATAATGATATCAGGGGCCTGGTTTCTCTGTTCAATGACCTGTCGGCGAATGTGAGACAGAAAGATTTCTATTTTGAGCCGCTGATACAGAAGGTGAATCGGTACTGCGGGTCGGGTTTTCGTCCACAGCGAGCGTATATGGTTCGGAATTACTATGATGCGAGATGGGATGTGCTGAATAATGCTCTTTTTTATTTTTACAGTCACGCAGACATTGTTTTCTGTGTTGTCCTATAAACCCAAAGGGCAGTAATAAATCCTGATTCTGCTTGTTTTGTTTTTGCTGTGAGGTTAACAAATAATATTTTATGTGAGTTAAATATTTTAATAGAATAAATTTTAGTCGTGGGCCCCATATTTATTCTGTAGTTGGTGGTAGAATATATTAATGAAAATTTGTTAATAGACCCTGTCACGAATTAATTAATGATATAGTTAATACTTAATACTTCCATTAGGGGTAATATATAATTGTGTCATGCAATAATACAGTAGATATGACAAATATTTATATTAATAAGAGTTCGTGCGTAAAGTGATCAGTCCCTATTATGCGGGACTGAGAGAATATTGATTGACATCTAGACGTGGGATTAGTTTTCAAAAATCCAAAGCTAATATTATTGGGATATTACATAGTAAAACATTGAAAAAAACCGTTAAAGTGAGATGAAAAATATACAACCCTAACACCTTTTGGGTGGAAGTTCGAAATATAAATTCATTTTTTTTTTACTATGGTTGGCCTAGTGACCACGGGTATTATTTTTTTCGAAAAAGGCTCGGTTCGAGTCTTTGCAATGACAGAGGCCGAATTTAAAAAAAAAAATGCCATTTTCTTATTTCCTATGTATTGGGCAACTCAATCCGAAAGTCAAAAATTATTTATTATGTTGGTTAATTATTTTACAACTTTTTCAAGTGCTCACGATTTTTTTTTTTCCAAAGTTAAGGATGAGTTGATTTTATACTCAATGGGATATGAATAATAGGATCGGTAGATTGTGAAATAAAATTTAACAAGTGCTAAAAAAACAAATTTGTGAGGCACTAAAAGTCAAAGAATCAGCTTGTAAAACTATAAGCAAAACTGCATCCAAGAAATAGAAGCGTTTAATTCAAGAAAATGTTTTTGTAGAGATCTTAAACTTCCTTTGATTAGTTCACAAGTTTCCTCAACATGGTGAGGGAATTAAATAAATCCTAATTGAACAAATTGGCATTTGTATATGTGATTGAAGATACATTAGTTTTCAAGCTTACATATTAGAGTTAATTACAAAGACTACCCTCAAGGTTTAGCCTAATTACAATAAAACCCAGTTATCTTTTAAAATTACAAATGCCCCTGACATTTGTTTTACCTTCTGAAATTGCACCCTCGAGAGGGGTTTTTGAAACCAATAGCATTCGATGTCGATAACAAAATTAATGTATATATATTAACTCTTCGTCACCACATTCTCTGATAGCAATTTCCATCAAGGTGTCAGCTTTAGAAGGCAAAACATCACAACAATGTCTTCTGGGAGCTTGAATCTGTAAGGTTTACAAGAAAAACAACAATTATGAACACTGTGATCTTTTTTTAGAGATTAATTATAAAAACTAGCCCAGCCAAATTACAATAACACTCAGCTATCTATCAAAATTACAAATATTCCCCTTGACATTTGTTTCGTTTAAAATGCACCATCAGAAAAAGGGTATTTGTTAGATAAATAAAAACTTTAAGGGAGTGTAACACTTTTACAGGGGTATTTGCAATTTTGAAGGGATAATCACAAAAACCACCCATAAGTTCGGGCAAATTACAAAAGAAAAAAACATAAGTTTTTGCAAATTACAAAAATCCCTTGAGGTTTGATCTCATCTTACATTTTATCCCTTCATAAGCAAAAAAAAAAAACATTTCAAAACTCCCTTGACTTTTATAGAAATATTAAAGTTACCCCCTTAAAGTTTACTTTAAGACAAAATTAAACCTCAAGGGTTTTTCTGGTTTTTTTGTAATTAGTCCACACCTCAGGGAGTTTTTTTTGGAATTATCCCTATTTTGAAAGAAAACTGATTTTTTTTTTTGTAATTAGGCTAAACAGTGGAAAAAAGGACAAAACTTTAAATCTTGTGAAAGTACCTGTTTGTTATCAAGCTCTAGCTTGTGTGAGAAAACTCTGATTCCTTCAAGCTTCCTCGGAGAGAGCCCTATCGACCGTGCAATTTTCGGAGCTCGTCATTCTGTAAGTGCTCGTTATTCCGTCTTTTCCAGACGACACATTGTGAAAGAAAAACACAACAGGCCTCCGGCATGGATCAGGATGATATCCCAATGTGTCAACAATATATAGATCGTTTACGCCACCGCCCCTTTTCCAGGGAATGTATGTTTCTTGAGTGCGAATAGCGTCTGGTAAGAAAACATGGTGTGGGAAAACTTGAACGGCGTAGCCCCAAGACACCGAAATAGTCCAAGAAAACCATCGATCGTAGCAAACTGTTTGTTGCATAATCCTCTGGGAATCAATGTTTACGGCTTGGAATAAGTGTTCCAGGGCCTTTATTGGTGTCATTTTCGGAAAATCGGTTCCATTGCCTCCCAATGATGGAGAGTAACCAGGGGCCTGACGGGATGTGAAGCCAAGAAACCAAACATGCTTCCACGAATATCCATCTGATATTACATCTCATGTTGTCAATTGTAATAGAAAAACTACCCACGAGGTTTAGTTTAATTACAGAAAAAACTCTGTTATCTTTCAAAATTACAAATTTAACTTTTTATGTTTGTTTCTATTTTTACAAATTGCACCTTCAAGAAAGACGTATTTGTTAGGTAAATACAAATCTCAGGGAGTCTTTGTAACTCTTTAAGGGGGTATTTGGAAGGGATAATTACAAATACTACCCCTGAGGTCTGGGGCAATTACCAAAAAAAAGATTTTCGAAAATTACAAAAATCCCCTTCACATTCGATTTTGTATTACACTTTACTCCCTTCATAAGCAAAAAACATTCCAAACATCTCCTTTAAATTTGTAAAAGTATTATAGTCATCCCCTTACATTTTAGTCCGAATCAAACCACAGGGTTTTTTGCAATTTTAAAACTTCCCTGTTTTTTGTAATTCCCCCAAAACTCGAGTAGTTTTTGTGATTATGCCTATTCGTAATTTAGAAAGATAACTGAAGTTTTTGTAATTAAGCTAAACCTCAGGGGTGGTTTTGCAATTACCCCCAAACTTTATGAATAACTATGATCCAGATTGAAACAAATAGACAGAAACAGAAAACCAGGTACCTGATGAAATCCAGGCTCGTGCGTTAAACTAACGCCAAGCTCGGCCAGACAGGCATGAATCCTGCCATCACTTCCGTAGAGATGTGGGTATCGATCCAAACACGAATCGAACACCTTCGCCAACACCTTCGCCAAAGGATAGCTTATAGCAAAACCAGCTCCACCAAAAGCCATCTCATAGGAGAAAATCTTATTTTGAGCAAAACTCTCCGAATTTGTCCCAATGTAGTACCACAGGCCATGATCATACTTAGACAATGTCTTCACCAGATTCTCAGGGAAAAAAACAGTGTCATCATCCCCAAACACAAACCACCTCACGTTCGAGTGGTTCAGGGCGACAGTTTCGACCGACACGACGGCGACGCGTATATGGTCGACCGGAGGCGTTCGATGCGTGTACGAACCGCGGCGTGTCCCGGAGACGCATACGGAGGGAGAGAACTCGCGTCGTCTCGATCAATTGTCATCGCTTTTTCGAGAAAAACGCAACCCCTCGTCCCGTTTGGCCGCCACCAGAGGCGAACGTAGTTCTTCGGCTCGACCAGGACTTCTCGTTCGAGGCGATGCCGAAACGACGTGTTCGAGCGAGGTCGGGGGCGATGAGCCCTGCAAGGAAGCGGAGACATGTGTTGTTCTTGTGTTTGGAAAGATGGAAGAGGATGTGAGGAGATATGTCATACATAGGAGGCATGAAACTAGCATGAAAACTATAAGGCGACTGGATGTAAGGGGTTTGGAGGGTATTTGTGGAATTTGCATCTTTTTTTGTATGTAGAGAAAGAAATGTGAGTGTTAAGGGGTTTTGCAACTTACAAAGAGAAATGGTCATAATGTTGGGCAGGTTTTGAAGTTTTGCAGCCAGCTTTGTTGACCCGCAATCCATGGCGGGTTAAGGTTGGGAGAATATGATACATTTCCACATGAACTGAGTTCCAAATAATGGACTCTGCACAGATGTTAAGAACATGGGTAAAGTCAACTACTTTGATGAATGTTCAATCAATATATATGATTTTTATAGACAAGAATCAGCTTCATGGGATCTGATATTTGGCTTGGAGATGATAAGGAATTGTATGTTGAAACGTGTCATGCTATAAAAGGAAGGTAATTGGAAGTGAACTTTTGCAGCCGACATGATACATTTTCCAGATGGTACTCAAAGTAAATATAGAAAAACTCAATTAAATAGAGGGATAATTACAAAAACACCCCTGAGGTTTGGGCTAATTACAAAAGAAGCCGGGGATGTTTCAAAATTACAAAAAAAAATCCCTTAGGTTTAATTATGCCTTAAATTTAAAGGTTTGAATGTAATATTTTTGTAAATGTCATGATATTTTCTTATGAAGGGGGAAAATATAAGACAGATTAAACCTCAAGGGAGTTTTTGCAGCAATTTTTAATAACTTCTGAGTTTTTTTTGTAATTATCCCCAACCTGGAGGGGGGTTGTAATTATCCCTTAAATATAAGTAAATAATACAAAAACTACACCAGAAAAAACCAATTAAATATAGGCTATTGCAAAAACCACCCCTAGGTTTAGCCAAACTACAAAAAACTCAATTGTCTTTTTATACTTACAATTACACCTTGACATTTGTTTTAGATATGAAATTGTACCCTCCTCAAGAGGGATGGTATTTGTAAGGTAAATACAAACCTTAAGGGGGTATTTGTAATTTAGAAAGATAACTAGACTTTTTCGTAATTAGGCTAAACCTCAGGGGTAGTTTTAGTAATTATCCCTTGAATATATGTTCATATGAGGAAAAAAAAATTCGCGAGAAGTTCATTATATTAGACAATTGGATTGTATTACGTGAAGACCATCTTGTATCCAACAAAATCCAAGCAGTTGAGATTGTCTCCAATCAGTGACATTTTGATAGAAAGACTTCTCACTGTTAGGCAGAGAATTTCCACTTTCTGTATCTAAACATTTTTAAATTTGTAAAAGCAAAAGAAATTACAAGGGGGATAAGAATGTTGTTCAAACCTTTTCTATTATACTGTCTTGTGGCTACATGGTGACCAAAGAACATCAAGTCAAATGCAAAAGACAAGTATAGAAGTTGTAAAGGGTACATGAAGAAGCAATAATAGTAAAAGAGGCACATCTAATCTAGAAATTACATACTATTGCTACACCGTAAGGATATTAGGCATTTCCCCCTGTAAGTTCGTGCCGATATTAGTTCCCACCACCTACCTGCCTTCTTGCTTGCTGGGCAACCTCAAAAGAGTAGTTATCAAATTATGGCACAATATTTCCATTTTGTGGGCAATCAGATTTCTGGCTCTTGGATACAGCCTTGATCGTAAGAATGACTCAATCGAAGACAACAATCTCTCTCTTTTCTTACGCTCCAAGAAAACAACAGGAGTTTCTCGTCTCTTTTGGTACCACTTTCATCAGCAATGGATCCAAAGAATTTGCTAACAGAGGTTTTCCCATTTCTGCCCCTTCAACAGCTTTATTGACCATCCTAACAAATGCAGAGGCCTCAGTCAAACAAAAGAAGCCAAACAGCTTTTTTAAACAACATAGAGGAACTATTATGCGATCCCATCAAATATTGTCAACCAGACGATATGTTGGACAATGAGAACTAGCAACAACGTCGTGAAATATCAGCCCATTCTGCATTGAATGCCTGCAAATCAATAATTCTTTTTTGGTTCTGGTTACAGTTCTACTAAATAAACACGATTCTATTTAGTGGTCATGTTGACCTTGTCTTCTAACACACAGGTAGGTTCAAATCAAAAGAAAAATTCTTTGAGTGTGTGATCATTGGTGAAACTTGCCAGGAGATATTTATGTATGCTGAAATATATGCAATTCAAGTTCATGCTGTAATCACCTTCATTACATGTTTGCTCAAGCAGAATCATTATTCTCTATGTACTTTCGAGGAGTTCTCAACAATCTTTTTGTTTCAGAATCTCTTTCTACTATATTGATTTTTGAAGGTCCTAAAAGAAATAGTGATTATCCACTACATTGGCATCAAAGTGATCTAGGCATTTTGCTACTGAGAACAATGAAAGATACCAAACAATAAAAACTGGTTAAACAGTACTCGGAGAAGACTAATATAAGTAGAAACCTGGTGTTGAGTAGAAGGCAACAATACCCAAAAAGGAATCTGTATTATATACTACAACAATAAAATATACGGAAATGTTTTGGCAATACAAGATTTAACTTTGTGCACTCTATTATTGGAAATCGTAATTTTGAACTGAGAGTAAAACTTACCCAGAACTTAAACGGAGCCACTGTGTCAACATATTACTCCATTTCATGTACTTGGTAAAATAGTATGCTTGCTTGTAAAATTGATTTTATGATATCATCAGCTCCTCAATGTCGAATTTCCATGAAGTAATGCGCTCACTCTTCAAGATTGATTTATCCCCGCATGGCAATGAGTTCATAAATCCCGCATCTTCTTATATGAATAGTCATTGTTTCACCAGAAAATGATGAAATATCACAGCAATGGCGACGCAGTGTTTTCATCTAACATAGAAAGAAGATAGTCAACAAAAAAACAAAAAACTTATCAAAGAACCAAGTTAAAGAAATCTTGAAGTAAAACATAGGTAGTACCTGTTCAATATCGAAATCCAGATTAAGAGAAAAAACACTAATTCCTTTTAATTTGTCAATAGCTTTTGTTCTAGAACAATTTCCGGTATTATGTCTAGTGTAATTGGTCCAGACCCCAGTTGTATTAGCAACTACAGTATGCAGAAAAAAAGACAACAGGCCTTTTGCATGGATCACTTGGGTACTCTCTCGTGTTAAACGTATAACGGCTTGAAGACACATTTTTCCCTCTCTTCCATGGCCTAAAAGTTCTTTGAAACAAGAGAACATCAGGAAGAAGTTGATTTCCTTCATATACTTGAAGAGCATAACCCCATGAGATTGAAACCGTCAATGAATTGCTATTGTCATAGCAAACAGTCTGCTGCAAAATCCTAGCAGGATCAACACGCACAGCTTTGAAAAGATGTTCAAGAGCATGCATCCTGCTCATACCAGGAAAGATTGGTTCAACAGCATCTATGTGATGTAGTGATGCTAAAAGTGATAAAGGATGTGCTGAAAGAAACCCAAATATATTTCCTCGAACATCAACCTAGAAACAATGAAGAACATTTTAATAAAAGAATAGCCAACCAACATCATAACTACAATCATCTGGCTAATAATCTCATTTTATTTGTACAATTAGCTATCATCAACATTCAGAACATTCTGCATTCAGACAAGTAAGAATCACGAGACAGAGAAAAAGAAAGAGAATTTGAATTCCTGAATAATTTCTAGTTCTGAACACAAGATCTCAAACTGCTAACGAGAATCCACAAGATTATAAAGCATAAAGATAAAAAAAAAACATTACTTTAACATCTCACTGGGCACAAGTAAGTCCTTGACTCTGAGATAGTTAATAATGGCATGTAGTTTGAGCCAATGGTTCAATTATATTAAAAAAAAAAAAAAAAAGAAGAAGAAGAATCACTTTGAACCTATCAGAAAGAAAAAAATGAAAACAAGCATAAAGAAGAATCACATACGCATTGGTTGCAACAAGTTTTACTGCATCAGCATATGTGTTATCAATCCAACTTATTAAAGAAGATACAAAGCAAAGAAGACATATGCATACAACAGTCAAACAATAAAAACATAAACACCTCAAATTCGTGACAACAATAACATAAGATCGTATCGTCATAACCACATACCTGATGGAAACCTGGTTCGACTGTCAACCGGACACCGAGCTCAGCCAAGCAAGCGAAAATCCGAGCATCACTTCCATACAAATGAGGGTACCTATCGAGGCAGGGGTCAAGCACCCGAGCCAAAACCCGAGCCAACGGCGCACTAATCGCGTACCCACCGCCCCCAAACGCCATATCAAAATAAAATTTCTCATTCTGTTCATAACTCTCAGAGCTAGAACCAATATAGTACCATTTATCGTGATCATACTTGGACAAAATCCTCACTACATTCTCAGTGAAAAATAACGTATCATCGTCGCCGAAAACGTACCAATAAATGCCAGGAACATCTAGGGCAAGAGCATCTTTCACGACGCGGGCGATCCGGTGGCCGGGGGAAAGGGATGAGGCGTTGGGTGGGATAATGATGGGTGGCAGAGAGGGGGTGGGATTGGGTGCGGGACGGTCTAGGAAGAGGAAGGTTGTGTTGAGATGAGAAATGGGACTGTGCCAGAGGCGAATGTAAGGGGCGCGGGAGGAGAGAGAGGCGGAGGAGGAGGCAATGGAAAAGAGGATGCGGTCGACGGACAATGGTGGTGGCGTAGCAGGAGGAGAAGATTCGACGGCGGAGAAAGAGGCGGTGGGCGGGTGGAGGAGGACATGGTGGAGGTAGATGAGGAGGAAGACGGAGAGTAAGGCCGATAGGAGGAGCAGGAGATCCTTGATGCGTGACGGGGTGGTGGTGAAAGGTCTTGAATTGGCCATTTTTCAGTTCTCACACATTACACACAGTGATCGCACTTTTTGGAATTGGGAAATTGACGAAGGTGTTTTACTGAGCAGGAAGAGAAGGAATAAGAAGAAAATTGTGGATTGTGGCCATGGGGCCTGGGGACACTTTTTGCTTTTTGGAATGGTAAAATGCAAATATTATATAAAAGTCTCCTTTTGTTGGAGTGGTAATTTTCTCTCTCTAGAGAGGGAACCCTAGTTTTGTGTTTGTTTTTTTCTTGTCTTTGTGCGCAGCTTTGTTCCTCTTTTCCTTCCAGTCTGTTCTCTCCATGGATACTCAAAGTAAGCTTTTGATTATTAGTTTAATAGGTGAATGATGGTACCAAGTAGTTTCTCTTATTAATATATAACTGTTCTTTTTATTTTTTATCTTTCCCACTAGTCCTGCATTTATTTTGTTTTTCTTAGATTTCTGCCTTCAACCACCCCTCTTACCTTTTTTTTTTTTTTTTTTTTTTAAGCTCGAACAGAACTGCACAGCGCCATATCTGAGACCAACATTTCAACTTCCTCATTCTTCTACCGCCAAAAATAAAACGCGCAGGATGTGCACGCACTTGGCCATGTTACGGCGACGTCTGGCGACGTGGGACCAGATCCTCCTGGGTAAAGAAAACAAATTATATTCGACCCCCAATCTACTAATAACGATCTCTCCCGAATCGAACCCACACGGATCTTTATTCAAGATGAGTTCCCACCAAATCTTCACACTACCGTATATGCCCCGATTTGATGGGTAGGGATAGGAACACTGACCTCCACCCCACAAACAATTTTGATGGAGCGAGGATTTGAACCCCGACCTCCACCCCACAATTCTTTGTGGTGGTAAGGGTGAAGTGAACCCACCTGGTTACCCCTCTTACCTTCTTTATTGTGTTTTGTTGTTTCCTTTTATTCCTCTTGGTCCCCACTTGTCCCCCATTATTATTTTTTGTTTCCTTTTGTTTTCTATTCTTCCAGGTGGCCAAATCTGATTCTTTTGGATATATCTTGAGGCTGAGAATCCCTTGTATTTGGACATCTGGTTATGGAAAAGCGAAATTTCAGAACAGTTAAAAACTTTTTCTCTTTCAAAGGATGAAACTGAAGAAATTGCTCTTGACAGTAAAGATGTGGAAAAAGTAAAGCTGAATGCGAGAAAAGTTTGTTGGGAAAAATTTTTGGAACAAAAAATGTAATTTTGCTGGTCTAAAAAGTACCATTACTGGTATTTGGCACACGAAGGAAAATTTCTCAGTTCGGGAAATAGGACAAAATTTCTTTCAATTTGTCTTCTCCTCTCAAGAAGATAAAATCAGAGTGCGGAGTGGAACAACCTGGAGTTTTGACAACCAATATTTGATTCTTAGGGATTGGTCCGAAAAGCTGGAGGAAAATTCAGATACCTTTAACTTTGTTGAACTTTGGGTTCAATTGTGGAAACTACCTTCCCACTGGCTCAGCATAGAAACAGGGAGAAAAATTGGGGGGAAATTCCCAAAGTTGGTGGATATTATAATACCTGAATCGGGGAGCAGCAAAGGTAGGCATATTAAGATTTTGGTAGAGGTTGATCTGAATAAACCTTTAATGAGAGGAACATCTATTAAGCTTGGGGATGAGTCTTGTTGGGTGGAATTCAAATACGAGAATCTTCAAGGCTTTTGCTTTTACTGTGGAAAGATTGGCCATGCTGAGAGAGGATGCCAACAAAGAAAAGATGACATTGCGAATAATAATCTTCTGGAAGATCAGTTCAGAGAGTGGTTGCGAGCGACAGATTTGGGGTTGAATAAATCGGGTCCTAGAAATTCGAGGCAAAACCCGATAGTTGAACAAACGAATCTGGAAACTAAGTGTGATGATGTTAAGATCAGTACTCCTGATACTGAGATTAGTGTTCAAGAAGCTAGCAATACACAAAAGGTGATTAAGGACAAGAATGAGGGTTCTTCAAATGCCATTTGTCAGGATGATACTTTGGAACGAAACGAAGGAAAGAATTATCAAGTGGAGACTGTTAACATTACCTCTATCCCCGAAGAGGACAATCAGGTTTTTGAAAATACAGTCAGATCAGAGGAGAAGGCAGCTGGAAATAATAAGGAAAATGATATGATGATTGATCAAGTTGAGAAGAGTGGGAACAAGGTTCAGAAAAAAGCATATAGATCCCCATTAAAGGAAATTCAGAATCGAACCAGTGATCAGATTAGTTGTAGAGATAGAAGGTCTAAACATGAGAGAAAATCTTTTTACAAAAGTGTTCAAGACAGTAATGGGAGCAGACCCATGGACACCAGTGAGGATAAACCCAATCTTAAGGCTGGGACTAAGAGAAGTTTCAATCTGGTGGATGAAGAGGAGAATAATCAAGTGGAGAATTGGAAAAAACCAAAAGTACCAGAGGGGGAATATGAGGAGAAGCTTATTTCGGAAAAGGTGGAGGTGGCCAGCCTAAAATGGGCCCAAAGTTATCAATGATTGTCTGCTCGTGGAATTGTAGAGGTCTGGGAGGGCCCTCTACTATTCCCCAATTAAAGGAGTCCATTAGACTCCACCTTCCTGATTTGGTTTTTCTGTGTGAAACAAAAAAGAAAAAAGCTTTTGTGAAAACTATTTGTAAAAAATTGCGCTTTGGTGATAGATGGTGTTGTGTTGACCCGATTGGTAAAAGTGGGGGTCTTGTTGTCTTGTGGTCGGATAGGATTAAGGTTATTGATATTGTCTGCTCCCAATTCTGTGTGCAAATCAAGTTTAACTGGGATGACTCCCTGGAGACTTTTTGGGTGATTTTTGTTTATGCGAGTACGGATAAAGCTTTGAGATTGGATCAATGGAAATTCCTTGAAGCCGAAAAAAGCAAATGGGGTTCGATGTGGATTCTGGGGGGAGACCTAAACGATATTACTGGAACAGAGGAGAAAAAAGGTGGCAGAATTAGGAGTGTGGCCAGTTGTGGGGCTTTCAATGCTTTCATTAATGAGATGGGTATGGGTGAATTTAAATTCAAGGGCCATCCATTTACTTGGGCTAATAATAGAGAGGGGGGAGGTTTTGTTGAAGAAAGAATTGATAGAATGTTTGGTTCCCCAAATTGGTTGATCAAGTTCCCTGATGCTCAAGTTCAGCATATTGAGAAACACTCCTCTGATCATTACCTCCTTGTTCTGGAAAATTCCCCTGCTAAGCATAAATATCATAAAAGATTCATGTTTGACAAAAGATGGATTTTTTGGGATGGGATTGATAATATTATTACTCAAGCATGGCATCAGGAGGTTAAAGGCACTCCATTGTTTCAATTCCAGAAAAGGATTGCAAACTGTAGAATGGAATTGATCAAATGGAGTAATCTTAAAAGGACCAACTCTTCAAAAATCATTGAGAATTGCAAAAATAAAGGTGAGTGAAGTTAAGGAGCGAAGCTTGGATAAGGATCTGTTTGAATGGAATAATCTTCGTAAAGTGCTTGACAAAGCCTACAAAGAAGAGAGAAAGCTTTTGGAGCCAAAAGGCTTTAAGTGAATTGGTTGAAAGAGGGAGACAAAAATTCAAAATTTTTCCACGCTTGCACTGTCCAACGAAGGAAAAAAAACTGCATTGATAATCTCGTGAAAAGGGATGGTTCTATCTGTTCTTCTACTAGAGATACTGAAGCTGAAATCACTGATTTTTACAAAGATCTTTTTCAAACCTCGCTTCCTAACCAGGATGATACCATTTTAGAGGGGATTCAAAAAGTCATTACGCCCTCGATGAATCAGATTCTGACTGGCCATGTGGACGAATTGGAAATCAAAAAAGCGCTTTTCCAGCTTCACCCAAATAAGGCTCCAGGTATGGATGGTATGAACCCTCTTTTCTTTCAGCATTTTTGGACTATTATTTCTGAAAAATTGTGCTTTGCTGTGATTGACTTCTTTCGATTCTATAAAATGCCTACAAATGTTAACCATACCTTGATTACTCTCATCCCAAAAATCAAAAATCCTACATCCATTGCTCACTTCCGTCCCATTAGCTTGTGTGGTGTGATGTATAAGGTCATTTCAAAAATTCTTGTTAATAGAATGAAACCTATACTCCATCATTGTATCAGTGAAAATCAATCGGCCTTTATTCCTGGTAGACAAATAATTGATAATGTGGTTTTAACTCACGAATGTATTCACTTTTTAAATGGTCATAGGAAAGGGAAAACAACATTCATGGCTCTTAAACTGGATATGTCAAAAGCTTATGATCGAGTGGAATGGAGATTTCTTGCCTCTGTTTTGATTGCTATGGGGTTTGATTGGAAATTTGTTAATTGGATTTTTGTTTGCATGAGTTCTGCTTCATTCTCTTTTAATATCAATGGACAAATTTACGGTTATGTTAAACGCCCACAGAGGTATTAGGCAAGGTGATCCCCATCCCCGTATCTTTTCATCATTCTTTCGAGGTTCTTTCTAGCTTTAATTAGACAAGCTAAACTTTGCTCTCTTTTCAACGGTATTAGATTATGTAGGAATGGCCCTGGTTCTCATCTATTTTTTTGCGATGATTCGATCTTGTTTTGTGAGGCTTCTTGTTTTCGAGGCTTTAAGTGTTCATACTATCCTTGAGAGATTCTGTCTTGCTTCGCTTCGCCAACAAGTGAACATGGAAAAATCCTCTGTCCTTTTTAGCAAAAATGCTCCTAATGCTCTTAAAAATGATATTTGTTCTATCCTCAATGGCATAACTGAACAAAATCACTCTAGATACTTAGGATTACCAATGGTGATTGGTAGATCTAAAAGAGAGATTTTTCAGTTTGTTGTTGAAAATGTGAGAAAAAGAGTTAATTGTTGGAGTAATCTGTTTCTTTCCTCTGCTGGTAAAGAAGTGCTTTTGAAAGCTGTCATTAATGCTATGCCAAATTATGTGATGTCTTGCTTTCACCTCCCTGTTCATATCTGTAAAGAAGTTTGTAAGATAGCTTCTACTTTTTGGTGGGGTTCTTCGGAGAGTGGGGGTAAGAAAATTTCTTGGGTGGCTTGGGATAAACTCTCATTTCCTAAATCTAAAGGAGGTCTTGGATTTCAAGATTTATCTCTATTCAATGAAGCCCTTCTAACCAAACAACTTTGGAGACTTATCACTCAACCAAATCTTCTCATTAGCAAGGTCTTAAAAGCCAAATACTTTCCTAGGGGGGGTCTTTTGGAGTGTGAGCCTAAAAATGGGGATTCTTGGTTATGGAAATGTTGGATTAGAACTAAGAAAACTTTAATGCTGGGATTGAGATGGAAGGTGGGGGATGGTAAATCTATTAAAGTGTGGGATTCTCCATGGTTACCTAAAACCCCATCCTTTAAACCTGTGAGTGTGGGAGAACAAGGAAAACAGTTTACTTGGGTGCATGAACTGCTATCTGCAGATGGGAAAGAGTGGAAAAAGGAACTTGTTTTTCAATGTTTTGGGGTGGATGATGCTAACCTGGTTTTGCAGGTCCCAATTGATCCTGATGGTAATAAAGATAGATTTTTGTGGCATTGGGATAAGAAAGGCCTCTTCTCTGTGAAGTCCACCTATGAACATCTGATGCAATTGAAGCAGTGGAATTTGGACAAACCTGAAACAAGTGCTGGAAGATCATCTGGGGGTTCTATGTGGCTCAAGTGCTGGAAATTGGATATTAAAAATAAACTTAAGCACTTTCTTTGGAGAGCAATCAACCACAACCTCCCAACTGCTACAGGTCTTTTAAAGAGGGGATTGGAAATTGACAGCAGGTGCAAAATTTGTGGAGAGGAACAAGAAACACTTGAGCATGTGTTTTTTCAGTGTGATCGTGCTCAGCTTGTATGGAAGCTCTCACCTTAGGTGCAATGGTGCGATCTATACACCTGCCGTTCACTTGTTAGAAGATGGTGGCAACATGTGTGTGAAATGAAAGACTGCAGCTTCACTCAAGATCGGATTCAGCTCAGTGTTTACTTACTTTGGTGGCTCTGGAAAACAAGAAATATTTGGATGTTTCAAAACATCAAATGGCAGGAAAGTGAGATTGTTAACAGAGCTTTTCAGGAATGGCTGGAATTCAAGGATCTGACTGGTACTAATAGGATGGTTTCTCAAGGTCGTTTCAGCCTCCAATAACCAATTACTGACTTTAACAACTTTGATAAAACAGTAGGACACTTTGACCTTGTGCTCAGTGCTGCTTTAATGAAGGATGGTAAAACAGGTTGGGGGGGCTGGCTCTGTGATTGGAATGATCAGTTAATTCGTGCGTGGACAACTTCTAGGGATTTGTTAATTCAACCAGTGGAAGCTACCTTGCTCGGAGTTCGACATTCTCTTTGTGTGGCTGCAAAATCAAAGGCTAAATCTCTTTCAATACAAATAGATGACAAGGATATTGTTTGCCTTCTCAACAACAAGAACCACTTTGAAGGTGTTGAAGCAAAGATAGCCGAAGACATCAATTTGCTTAGTTTTCTCTTTGATTTTGTTCGTTTTGTTAATCTTGACCGTAAGAACTTTGTCTCTTGTAATAGAGTAGCTCTTATGGCCCTTGATGTTGATGTTGATTTGGATTGGATTGACCATTCCCCAATTGGCTATTATCTTAGCCTCTTGTTTGCTAGCCAGTCGGCTACGTTGTAATTCGAATTTTGATTGAGTTTATTTTAATGAAATTTCTATCATTTGAAAAAAAAAAAAAGAATGGTAAAATGCAAAGTTTTAGCCACTAAAAGTTTTACAATAGTTAGTAGGGGTGTCAATTTGGACACAAAAAGGATAATCGATACCAACTTAATACTTAATTTAATAGTACGAGATACAATTCTTAAAGGGTTTGACTCAAAATCGGGTCGGACCACGATTAACACGCGAAATAAATAGATCGGAGTCGGTCGACCAGCGGGTCGCTTAATGATGACCTATTTAACCCATTTAAATTTATAATGACATTATTTTCATATTTTGTGATGTTTTAGTTAGTCATATGATGTTTTAGTTAGTTATATAATGATGGACAAATTATTGGATGCTTTTTCTAATAATTTAAGGTAATTTTTATTTATAATTTTAGTTTTTTCTCTTTTTTTTATTCCCTCATATTCAAAATAAGTGCCTTTTTGGGAAAAAAACATTTATTAAGGATTGCGCTAAATACCAAATATACCTTTAATTAATCATAAATGATACCTTGGAACAAACAATTTATGCATTAGTATTAGTTGGAAAACAATAAATTTAAGGGTAATTTGGGAAAATATTTTTCACTAGCCTTAAAAATGCGCAAAGGACATTTTATTTGAAAAAATTCAATGTGATAAAAAACACTTATTGTGAATAGGAGGGAGTATTTTTTCCGTGTTATATAGGTTTTTCGTGTCATGTTCGGGTTACCCATGTCATAAATCGGTCGTGTGTTTGTGTCGTGTATCTTGACACAAATACTAAATGGGTCGTGTTCGTATTCATGTCATACCCGTGTCAGGACGCGATCCTCGAACACGAAACACGACACGATTGATACTCCTAATAGTTAGTGATATTTTGTTGCATATAGTTAATTTATAAAAAATAATAAACAATCACGTCATATTTTTATTTATTTTCTAAATATAACATATCTTCTTAAATTGTTTCTTTCTAATAAATAAATAGATAACAACTCAAATTTCAAAAGAGACGTACTTAGGTTTTTTTTTAAATCAAGAGACGTACTTAGTTGCTCAATTATAGAAAAATATATTTCTCACCACCGAAAAGGAAAAACAACTTGGAAGACCAGAAAAATGTGTCGAATATAAATTTAAGTGCCAGTATAAATATTCAGTGTTGTTCTCATCTGTATAAATTTCCCCACTCTGATAATTATAAGGTAATACCAACGACTACAAAATCATCAAGGACCACAAATACATTCCAGTCACTAGTTTATGGAATTTCCAAAGGTCTCTTCAATGTATGAGTTACAAACTTGGAGGTTGTCTTTCAAGAATCTGAATAATCAGTGTTGGCAAAATCGGCCGCCGAGACAATTATGTCCAAATTGTTGGAAAAATCACCTTGTTTCAAGTTTGGGCCTAGACAGCCAAAAATAACTAACATAGATTTTAAAAAAAATAGTACCGAACTGCTGCAAATTAACGTCTAGCTATTTCTGCAACCTTGGAAATAATAGGTGCGAATTCCATTAATTTTGCATCATATTCGTTGAATCCTGATCCATCTACAGAAATAAACAATTAAAACATTCAGATCAATCTTTTGGATAAATGTGTACATACATACATTCAATGTGATTGTTCAGCAGAAAAAAAATAGTCAAGGATCATCATCATCTGTCTCATGATCATGCAATATCCAAGAGCCATTTTCCAATTGAACCATACCCTTATTCTTTTCACACCACCAGTATGTGGGAATCAAGTATTCATCTCTTAGAGCACTTGATTTCTTGTTCACAAGTGCAATATCCCTTTCAACTATAGCCCCGGCCTTGCTGTTGCCAGTGGATGCAAATAAGCTGCCTCCAAATTATGCCAAGTCGAAACGTCTCCGGGCTTCAGGAAAGGCGACATTGTACTATCAACCGTTAGCGCTACTCCAACACCCGTGTAATCGAACAATGGCGGTAAATGAGGGATAATGTCCGGGAAGTTGTAGACGTTTAATATGTGGAGATCGTTCATCGACCTCAACGCGCCCTAAAATTCCAGTCGCCCGACTAGTGGGCTACCGAAGTTGAAAGCTGTTACAGGACAGGTCTTGTTTGGTTGGCTGATTGGCTTGTTGTAGCTATTGCAAACAATGTCTGCTGCATTTAGAGTTGCAAGTGCTGCACCCAAACTGTGCCCTGCTACTGTTATGCTTATTTCTTCGTCCTTGTGTTTTTCCACCTGTTTTTGTACTTCTGATAGAACCTGGTAAATTGGAAAACCAGAAAGGCTTGAATTTTGTCACATAATGAATTTCTCAAGGTAAAAAAGAATTCAGTATCTGTTTTGCAAAAACTTCTGCTTTTAGATAAAGTTATTTATATAAATGAAGTGAAAAGTAGGTGGAAATCAGAAGCTGACAGTGTTTACAAATAGAATATCCATTCAGAAGATCCAGTTGTTGTGCAGATCCAATCTGCTTTGATGCGCTTTTATGGAAATTTGCGACTAATCCGCGATCAAATTCATTGGTACCAGATTTGTCCAACAATTGAAACAATTTTGTTTCTACTGGTTTTCATCTATGCTAGTTTTACCTTTGTAAGTCCGGTAGATTCATCTAATAAATATCAGGTTTGATTGTTTTACCTGATCACGCACACTCGTTTTGTTGAACTTCGATTCCCGATTATCCGAAGTATAAATCGAAAGATAGCCTTCGTGCACTCTAGCATTACCACTAACTCTCCCAACAATCTCTGCTGCTGATGCCAAAGGAAAATCCAAATCTTTCACCCATTCAGCAAGCTCAATTGTCCCCCTCCAAGCAACCAAAATGTCCCTTCTTCCCAATGCAATTTTCCCTTCATCGGTTGCCACGGCAACGTACCCCATCCAGTTCGAATCCTTACACCACGCTTCTTCGCACAACGACTTCACAATAAACGACTCTGGAACACAAATGTTCGACGTCGCATAAATGTACTTCACAGCTTCGTACTTGAACGGATTGCCTTTAACTAATCCGACCCTGGAAAAAAGATTCCTCCGCGAATATCTGCTGCTCCCTGCGAATTTAGACCGTCTGTTCGAGTTGAAAGTGTCGTACGTCGCTTGAGCCATAGCGCCGTAGTGGATTACATATTGTTGTAAATCACTGTCCAGAGGTTTCAAGAGGTTTTGCCAGTTGTTCTGGCCGCTTAGCAGCCTCCATCGTTTTGGTATGCTTTTTATGATCATCGTCGTATCATTAAAAGAATTCGAATAAGAATATTGTATTTGGAATGTTTATGTGCATACATATACTTGACAACAAACTAATTGCTCTAGCATATATTTTCCTGATTTGATCATATTTTCTGACCTTATTATGGTTACAAGTCATGAATTCTTGGGAATTATAATTTCAAGAGTTGACTAAATATGCTATTAGGACATGGCTAATTAAACACTTTTATTTTTCTTTTTTTAGAAGTATATTCATGCATATTTTGTGATCCAGATTGTTAGAAGAATGCTATAAGGAACCTTTAAGAGTTAGTTATTACACACTAAATGAACGATACTTTTACCATGGTTTTAGCTATCAGAGGTAGTTATATGTGTTTCGTATGTATAGTCTGATGGGATTAGGTCAATTGATGAACATAGTTTTCAATAACTAATTTCCTTGATCACATTTTGGTGGTATGATTTCCCAATAACTATAGAGTTTGCACAAACCTTGATCTATCTAATCTTAGTGAGTGTTTGCAAAAACCTCTACTTTTAGATAAGTGATTTGTTATAGCAAAAGTGAAATTAAAGTAGTTGAGAATCTTAAGTTGATAGTATTTGCAAATATAATCAAAAAGTTGAATAAGTTTTTTTTTTTTTTGAGGAATAAAAGTTGAATAAGTTAAAACATAGCATTTGTTGAATAAGTTGTAAAAGTGTTTTACTTATGTGTAAGAAAAACTAGAAATCTAGAACACCATTTATCTCTTGTTTTTAAATTCTAGATTCTGATTAAATTATCCAAAATTAGAAGCAGAGTTGATATTTAAAAATACTAAAAACTAAACGATTCTTTTTTTTTATTCGGAAGCTGACAATCACTTTTTTTAACTGTTTACAAAGGCTTAGACCATAAAACTTGCAAAAAGTAGGCAACCCTTGTGAGTCAACAATGTTGAGAGCTTAGCACTTTGCAAAATCTCACATCTTTTTTACCTTCAAACAAGTAAGAAAACCCCAAAGCTTTTAAGTTTCCTTGTTTTATTGTTCTCACATAGAGTTTTGATCAGTGTGAGGCGGGTTGTAAATCATGGGAGAAAAATTCACTTTTGGTTTTATTATATTTATCCCCGATGATTTTAGTCCCATTAAACTCACTTTTAGTCTCAAATCGATATTTTTCACCAAAAATAGTCCCATAAGACCGAAAATCGAAAATTTGGTGTTGCTCCGTTAAATAATTAACAGTAACCGTTATGATGACAGAAATGGTCCAATAGGACACCAAAGTTAAATTTTTAACGATAAAAATGGTGACATTGGATACCAAAGTGAAATTTTTAAGCAAAAATGGTCTCATTATGCTTTTTTGGTTAAATTTAATATTATTGATTATAAAAATTATTTTAAATTTTATATTTTGCATTATTTATTTAAATTAATATTGTGAATGTCCCACTTGAAAACTAAAAAAATCTTTGTCCTTCAAATATTTTTCTAAAACAAATTCTTTTACTTAAAATATTTAGCAAAACAAATAATTTTCTTATATTTTTTTTAGTTTAAATCACTTCTTTATTTTGAAAAATATATGTAGTTCAACTATCAGTAACATAAAAAGTTTACGATATTAAATAATTTTTTAATTTTTAAATATAGTTATTTTTATAAATTTTAGAAAAATACTATTAAAATATTTCAAAGATAGTTAGATTATAAATACTATTAAAATATGTTAATCTAGCTCACATTTTTTAATTTTTTAATTTTCAAATATTTTATTTTTATTTTTTATGTTTTTAAATCAAACTTTACATTTTCACAAAAATAAAAATAAAAGCAAACTTTACATATATACACATACATGCACTTTGGGTTATATGAGACCAGGTATCCTCGTGTAAGAACATTGGGACCCAAACAAAAAAATCAAACATTACATATATACACATACATGCACTTTGGGTTATATATGCATGTATTTGATCTCTTTTTTTCGTATTACACATTTACAACATCTACTTTTGAAAGTTATTTTTCAGAAAATTTAAATTTTATAACTTGAGTTATAAGTTTTATTATTTAAATTACTTTGTTAATTTTCTAATTAAAAGAAATGAACACGTATTGAATCTTTTTTTTTTGTATTACACATTCACAAAAAAAAAATAATTAACATCTATTTTTAAAAATTATTTTTCAGAAAATTTATTTTATATAAGTTGAATTATAAATTTTATCATTTAATTTACTTGTCAATTTTTTAAATAATAAATAAAAAATAGTAATTTTAATGATAATATATTTTTAAAATAGATATTAGTTATATTTAGTTTTTAGAGAAAAATTCATTTTTGGTCCCATTAGACTGAGACCTGATGATTTTAGTCTCATTGTTCTCACTTTTAGTCCCAAATCGCATGTTTGACTTTCAATTTGACAGGTTTGATCATTAATATTTTAATGGTGGGACCATTAGTGAGACAAGAAAAATCTTATAGGACTATTTTCAAGACATGAGACTAAAATCATTAGGGGTAAATCTAATGACACTAAAAATGAATTTTTCTCTAAATCATGGCATTGGGCTTAACACCACATGAAGTGTTAATATGATATATTTCAGCACATAACCGATCCATAAACTTAAGGGATAATTAAAAAGAGCTCTCTAGGATTTGGGCTAATTACAAAAAAAAAAAAAAGGGTTTTTGAAAATTTCAAAAAACCCTTAAGGTTTGAGTGTGTCTTAAATTTAAGAGGGCAAATGTAATATTTTGATATATGTAAGGAGCTTTTCAATGTTTTTGCACATGAAAAGGAAAAATGTAAGAGGATCAAACATAAAGGGGGTTTGTAATTTCCAAAAATTTCCAATTTTTTTGTAATTAACCCAAATCTCGGGGATGTTTTAGTAATTATCCCTAAAGTTAATTTATAATATTAAGGGTCACTTATGTAATGGTGAAGATTAACCGAAATTGTTGTGTACCGAATTATGACATTGTTACATGCTACATACTCAAGGCGAGTCGAAAAATATTTTGGGATGGATACACGAAAGTAGGGTGAGTTGATACACGAAAATCATATAAATTATATTAAAATAATTATAAAATGATTTTGGTTAATCTAGTCAAATTTCATCATAACGATCGACGAAGATATTTGAAAACAATATTATGATTTTATTCACCACCACGAATTATGTCTTGTTCTTGATTTATTGGTTCCAAACATGCATCAAGTTTGAAGACAAGTTTGTAGTTCAAACAAAATGAGGTTTTTTGGTGAATTTTTGTGAAATGCTTAGATCAACAATTTCCATGTTTATAGAGTATATTCGATTGATGCCGTATTTATGTGTTCCATATGGATTACTTGATTATGTGAGTATCAATATCAACCTATGAAGTTTAAAGCGACTCACGGGACACATATACGATACGATCACGGTGCAAATACGACATATTTTGAAATAACAATGTTTCAAGTATAAAAACCAAAATTCCATAAGTATTCAAATGTGGAATGTGATAACTCATATAGATATACAAAAGAATCTTTGACAAAATGAGCAATAGAATAAATTATATTTATTTCCATGTGTAGATATATTCATGAAGTATTCATGAAATATCGGTAAAGTATGTGTCGGATATATATTCGATGACGAAGACGTCATTAGAGAAGTGTCAATCTTCCTAGATATGAAATATCAATTTTATAACATACGATAGCCTCGAATTTACAAATATGATTCAATGCTTGAAAAAAATTTCTAAAAGCACAAAATCTTTTTGGAAGAAAAAAATAGAAGTTGATTGAAATAGGTGAAAATGGACCACTTTGAATTGATGTTATATTTTCTTTCATAAACCAATATATTTAATCTTTTTTAATTTTTAATATTTTTTAGTTTGTTGAGAAAACCCAAAAATGCTACAAAAATTAAAAAGGTATAAAATATTGTATTAAAAAAATATAATTCAATTTTTCGGCAAACTAAAGAGCATGGATCCTCTACATTTAGAGGTGTAAATTTCTTGTGCGTTTGGAGAGAAAAACACATATGCATCTATATACAAAGACGGGTGTTTGATCTTTCTACCTGTGAGTTGTCTTACAACCCCATGTGATTTTACCAAGTGTCATTCCACTACGACATATGCATGTAATTTTTTCAAAAAAAAAAATTAAAATGGGGCACATGTCACAATCCTACGGAAGTTGGACTACCCACTGGGTAAGATCTACTTACCCAAAGAAGAAATTTACACCTCCTAATGGAGATATTCATTTCCCAAACTAAAACCTTATTAAAAACTTAAATTTTAAATACTAAATAATCAAAAAGTCGTATAAAAATTTTTGCAGTGTGCCCCCTTTCCAGAAACCCACGTTTTGGTACAAAAACCGAAAATTCTATCTTAAACCCGTTCTTCCTTTGCTTTTCCCTCCCCGATCTGCTATATAGAGATGTTAACACCCAGAGAGTGTGAGCATTTAGCAAAAACCAGAGCTTAAACTGAAGTTTTCCAATTTCACATACCTAATAAGACAATCGTTTTAAGTTATTATTTAATTGGTAGATTTTTCTGTAAATCCCCATGGCTGATAATGCCAAGGAAGATTTTTTGCAGTTGATCAAGCGTGCCGGAGCTTTTCTCACCGTCAAGATTTCTAATCTACTCCGCCACCTGGTTTGTTTCAGTATTTTCTGTTTCGGGTTCTTTTTTTTTCTTTCGCCTAATCTTTATTTATTTCCCCTCTTTTTTTGTGACTTTTGTGCATTGGCAATCTTTCATTATGTGGGTTTCTCTCATTTATGAGATGAATTGGAACTTTATTTAGTTGCTGAAAACTGGGCTTCAGAGTTTAGCTTAGCATCCGGGTTTTTCTTTTTTCTTTCTTTTTTTTCCTGGTTCTGGTTGAATTTTGTGATTTGAGTTGCGCGTTGGTTGTGTTCAGTCGAAAAATTGCTGAAACTTTTATGGGTTTTCTTTGTAATTATATGAAAATCGTGAAATTTTGTTGTAAAAAGAATGACATTGCGAAGTAGTATTAGGATTGCATGTTTGATTGAATACTTCATAAATAACTGAAAGATGGTCATGGAGCAAAAATAAGGGCTTAAATCATGCTGCATGGTTATAATTGAAGACAACGACAGCTAGTTGCTGGAGTAAATGTTTATCTTTTAAAAACATGTGCTGCTTAATATTGGAAAAGTTTAAATCTTGTTGATGCCTTGAAGGGGTTTTAAAATAATCACTATTTTCCTTTTTCATATGTAATTGGAACGAATTCCACTCAATTATGTAAAAGAGGAAGTTAGTATTCTGCAGGGATTTTGCACAGGCCAAAAAGTCCTTTCTCTTGGCATAACTTTCCAGAAATGATTGCATGCTCTGGTTGTCTCCATAGAGACTGCAGTCAAATTCTGAGAAAATAAGAAATCCCCTATGAAAAACTAATTAGGTGTAGCCTTTTTGAATTGCGATTAAAATTCTAAACGAAAGGAAGGACAGAGTGTCATACACATGATGCTTATGAAAAACTTTGATCTTTTAGGCTTTAGCACCTTGCATGGAAAATGCTACTTTTTTCTGCTTGTGGCGATACATGTTGATGTGTTGTTTATCTTCATCTTATAACTTACAAATGAAAATTTAGACTAGGCCAGTCTTCTGGAATGGCCGTTTGTAGGATATCACAATGGAAAATTCTAAACGAAAGGAAGGACAGAGTGTGATACACATGATACTTATTGAAAAACTATCTTTTAGGCTTTAGCACCTTGCATGGAACATGCTACTTTTTTTCTGCTTGTGGGCGATACATGTTGATGTGTTGTTTATCTTCATCTTATAATTTACAAATGAAAATTTAGACTAGGCCTTATCAGAAGGTCTTCTCGAATGGCCGTTTGTAGGATATCACAATGGCGAATTGCCCTTGAGTTCTGTAAATTAATTTTTGGTCTAATGATGTATTGTTAATTCTTTCTTGTTGCAACCTTTTGGCATTGAGCAGTTAAGTTGTGATTCATGGAAAAAATTTGAAATTTTATTTTACCAATTGAAATTTCATTTTAACCAAACTGCAGGATTCACGATCCTTTGGGGCCATAGCAGGGCTAGCATTAGCAATAGTTTTTACTTGGAGATTCTTACGAACACCTAGAGGGCCACAAAGAAGGCAATCTAAGAGGCAGACTCCATCAGGTAGCAGTTCTGGTGTTAGTCGTGCAAGCGTGAATGATGTGTCCTCGGAGGTTAGCAATCCCCCAGAAGATTCCAGGACCCAAAATGTGGTTGATGAGTTCTTTCAGCCAGTAAAGGTAGATAATTATTTGCCATGATTTTTTCCTTTTATATTTTGTGTTTGAAGTGACTCAACTTTTGTTAAAAGAAGCTATTATCAATTGCAGCCATCTCTCAGCCAAATAGTGAGGCAAAGGTTGAGTGAAGGAAGGAAGGTAATATTTCGTGTACTAGGTGGTCTATTTTCATCCGATATGCACTGGACTTGATTTTCTTTTAAGTAGCAACATGAGGGCATTCCTATACTCGTGGATTAGAAATATGTTTACCAGGTTTTATGTTTATATGTATAACCTATTTGTGGATCTTTGACATGTTTTAATTATTGTTTGATGAGTGAACTTTGCCAGTGCTTTGCTCTCTTATCTGCCTGACTATTGGGGTGGTGAGATGAACCAGGAGCTGCTTTGGTCATGATGGCAGGGTGTTGGAAATAAGAACATGCATGTGGTGCCCCGTTTCCGTTGAATTACGTGTCACATCACGATCGGTATTTGGGATACCCTTTTGGATTTTGTGATTCCCATTTTCAATTAACTTCGGAAAATGTTACACATCGATTTTAATTATTTAATTAGGGTTATTTAGTTTAATTATTGGTTGTTTAATTAAGGTTAATTATTATTTCCTAGTTCGATTAGGTTTAATTAAGGTTAATTGTTATTTCCTAGTTTAGTTAGGATTCGAGTTTCCTAGTATTTTTAATTCTTATTATTGGGCTTTAAGCCCGTAGGTTAGGTTTAGAGTTATATTGCTATTTAAGTGAGTATTATTATTTCATATAGGGGACTTTGGAATTATTGTGTTTGTCGGCTTTAAGGTCAGGCGGGAGATCTCCCAGGAGAGACTTCGCGTTCTTGTTTTGTTTTCTACATTAATAATATTGATTATTGCTTTTCTTTGAATTCACTTTATCCTCGACTCTATCAAATGGTCCGACTGCTAGGATCTTTTATATTTGGATTCGAATCCATGGCCGCCACACGTATGGATTCTGGCGTTGAGAAGATAGAGAAGGGTGTTGAGGAGTTGCGGGTGGAAATGGCTAAAATCAATGCGAAAATTTCAAAACTGGATCGAATTGAGGAATTATTGGAGACTTTATTACGAGAAAAAGGATTGTCTATTGTTGGCGGCGCACATTCGGCGTCCTAGCTTCCCACGAATCACTTGGTTTTGCGCGACAAAAATCGGGAACTCGGCGGCGACAATAAATCGATCCCTCTCCTCCGGCCACCCGTCTTGTGCCGGTTGCGCAAACCAGCGGGGCCACGTTGTTGGCGGCCCGACATATGAAGTTTCCCATTATTCATGGTGGTGACTTCGTTACATGGTTGCCTTTCTCTCGGATTTGTCATACACCCAAGGCCAATAAATCCATGGTGGATGCCTTATGTAGTCGTTCGAAGGATGACAAGTTTGAAATTTTTCTATCTTCCTGGACTGATTGGCAGAAGTTGCATAAGGGGGTGAAGACTAATAGTAAATGGCGCAAAATTATCCAAGATTTAGAAGCGGCGACATGACACAAGACCCATATGCATTAATCAATGGCGTTCATTTTTGTAAAAGTCGTATAGTTTTGCCGTATAATCGGGAAGTTTGGTTTTTGACTTTCGCGGACAGTTTCCTCGATTCAGCCTTGAGGACAAGGCTGTTTGAAGGGTGGAGAGTTGTTACACATCGATTTTAATTATTTAATTAGGGTTATTTAGTTTAATTATTGGTGGTTTAATTAAGGTTAATTATTATTTCCTAGTTCAGCTAGGTTTAATTAAGGTTAATTGTTATTTCCTAGTTTAGTTAGGATTCAGGTTCCTAGTTTATTTAATTCTTATTATTGGGCTTTAAGCCCGTAGGTTAGGTTTAGAGTTATATTGCTATTTAAGTGAGTATTATTATTTCATATAGGGGACTTTGGAATTATTGTGTTTGTCGGCTTTAAGCTGGGCGGAGATTTCCCAAGGAGAACTTCGCGTTCTTGTTTTGTTTTCTACATTAATAATATTGATTATTGCTTTTCTTTGAATTCACTTTATCCTTGACTCTATCGGAAAATCCATTGGATGCTAAATAGGTCAAGATTCCATGTCCAAAGGGAAAAGAATGTGGTTGATTGCTGAACTTCCCATTTTTGCGGTGATATAATGAGTATTGATGTAGGATTGTGTATGGCTGCTCCGCTGCTGAACACTTTTTGTTCTTTATGCAAATGTGCTAAATAGGTTAAGATTACATCGTGCCTTCTTTTGGTGCATTTTGAACCCCGTATGGTCTAAAGGGTTCATAAGTCCTCTTATCAGTTATCAAGAACAACGGGCACAAAAAAAAAACAAATAAATAAATAAAAATCACATAAGTTGCATGGTTTGTCTGTGTTTCCACTTCACTGGTAATGGGGAGATCATAATTTTGCCTTCAGTTGTTGTGTCCTTGCACCGGCAATTGCATTAAGACCTCTGTTACTGCTGAAATTTTTATTTTTGCTATATTCATAATGTGGTGTTCGAGCTTTAACCTGCTTAAGATTTAGAGATCTAGCAGTAAATGCAATCTTATTTCGCTAAAATTTCAATGTTTGGCAAATGGATATCCAAACTATTTTCTTCTTATTTGACCTTTTTGTTGCAGGTAACATGTCGGTTGCTTGGTGTAATCCTAGAGGAAAGCAGCCCAGAAGAGCTTCAGGTTGTTCCCTTCTTTTCAAATCCTTAACATATGATATTATCATTAAGAAATCACTCATTCTTGTGCTTTACTTGATTTCCACCAGAAGCAAGCAACTGTCAGGTCATCAGTACTAGAAGTTCTTCTTGAGCTCACGAAGTTTTGTGATCTTTATCTCATGGAAAGGGTGCTGGATGATGAAAGTGAAGTAATGAACTGACTATCCTAGTTTATTTCATTTATCTTTATTTTAGTGTGAAACTATTTTAAGGTGATATGTATATGAGTATGGAGTAGTGGACCCCACCCCAACCAAAAAAAAAAGAAAAAAAATACTCATTGAATGGATTTAACGCTTTACTTGGCTACTTATCTGACGTTCTTCGGCATTTTAGATGTGTTGGTAGTATATTGTTCCCTGTAAATACTCTTAGGTTGCAGTTGGATGGTAGGATTTGGATTTGGGGAAAGGATTTGAATTTCAAATAACTCCATCTAAGATGAATTTGAAATCCTCCAAAATGACTCCAAAATAGCTTCTAAGGATTTGAAATCCATTGTATAATGACTTCATGCAAACAAATCTCAATGGACTTGTTATTACGGATCTTAGCTCCAAGTCGAGCCTTAGAAAACCAGTATTATGAATAAGCGGGGAAGAGTACCTTTCAGATTCCAAATCTCAATGTATCTCATTTTCCTCTGAAGCTTTTATTGGTTCTGGTATTTATGAAACTTTGTCATTGCCAATTTGTTGGAATTGCTTCAAAATCACTAATATGCTGAATAAATTTGTGCAGAAAAAAGTTCTCATAGCTTTGGAAGACGCTGGGTTTTTTACATCAGGTGGCTTAGTAAAAGATAAGGTAATGCCTAACTGTAGGTACTTTGTGTATAAGTTACGCTCCTTTCTGCTTTACTCCTGGAGATCCCTGTTTGAGTATTTCAGGTCGTGATCCTTTTTCCTTCTCTTCAGATCAATCCTTTAACAATGCATGTCTTTTGATTTTTTATTACTTAATTTTAGTCCCACGATAATAAACTAACAATCAATATCGTCGGGATGTATGTGATAAAATATCCTCTCCGTTATTTTATGATCGGCCACTTTAATCAACCAGGCACCTGGTTCATTTTTGTAACCTTTTCGATTAAATTGCTGCTTGTATTTTATTATCTAATACATGAACCTTCAGGTTCTTTTCTGTAGCACGGAGAATGGACGGGCGTCTTTTGTCAGACAACTGGAACCAGATTGGCATATCGACTCGAATCCTGAAATTATTACCCAGTTAGCTGTATGTACTTCTTCTCTTTAGTTTTGAATCTCTATCTTTATCCTGTTCCACTTAAAAAGAATTTGCTGTTTATTTTTCCAACTTAATGAAAGATTGGAGAGAGAATCAACTAATTGTGTATTCTAAATTTATGCGACGGATTTTCTGTGTTACATTATTAGCCAGTCATTAACAAACAGTTGCCCAAATACTTGACAATTTTTGCAATTGATTGTTGTAGAATAGTAGAATTCATCTTTCTCTCTTATTTCACGTTGCCTTATAAAAAAAAAAGTAAATTGGTGTTTATTTTTGTAGCTTTTTTTGATACAAGATTTTAGGGATACAATCCATTGTAGTTCTAAAACCAATAGCAAATTGAATTTATCAACACATTAATTAATTATGCAGGTTGAACTTTGAAGTGCTCCATAATTTCAGGAATTTTAGAAAAATACTACTTCAAAAAAAGCACCCTAAGATTTTGGAACACAACATCCTAAGGATAATAAGTCCGGAATTTCTGTGGTGTTAAATCATTTGTTGTTGCCTTCGAATGGAAATTGGTTTCTTTTTTTTTTGAATGAATCACCCATTGTGAATGGAAATTGGTTTCTAGCTGGTGGGAGTTGAATTATAGATGCGTGTATTTTGTATTTGCAGAAAGGCAGTGAATGATTTTCATTCTTTCACTTGTTTCTTTGAAATATTCATATACAAGCTCTGTTATGAAATGATGTGCTTCTTTTATCATTTTTCCAGAGATTCATCAAGTATCAACTTCACATATCTCCTGACAAGCTCGAACGACCTGCCTCCAATGTTTTCACGGCAACATCCTTGGAACAGTTCTTTGGTTCTGTTTGATGTGCACTTGTAACGGAAAATAATGTTTGATGTTCAGATGCAAAACATTTCAGTCTTTTGATCGAATGAAGTTTTTGTTACAAGGATAGAACTTCAGCTAAATCGATAGTCCGTTAATGTACTTTCCAATAATGTATAAATAATTTAGAAACAAATTTTTTCCTTGCTTGAAATTTTTTAAGGGTACCTTGTTGTGTCACAATCATCCAGACCTCCTTTTTAGCTTAGTAAGAATTCAATATGAGTCTTTGTTTGTTGGGAAATGATTGAAATATCTGTAGCAGGTTTATGATCCCAAGGATGAAACAGAAAGGTGTTCAATACTTTTTTACTTGTTTTTTAGGGAATGATATAATTAGCATTTCTGTTATGATACAACCTGTTATGTATAAACTTTCTTATACATGTCGATAATTTAGCTTGTATGAAATTTGAGGCTAAGACTTCAAATTTGAATTAGTACTGACTTATTTTTACTTTAAACTGAGATTTTTAAAAAATATTTTTATTTTATTTTTAGAACATAGTAACTTCTTATTATGAGCTACTTCTTATTTTTCTACAATAAATCACTTTCTTAAAAGTATAAATTTTGCAAGCACTCCTTAATATTTGGTATTTGATATAAATATATAAGTTACTATATGTTACCGGAAAAGTAGAATATGTTAAAAACTGTTTGGTGATTAAGTTGTAAACTAATTAAGTTGAGTAAGTCTCTTGTGAGACGGTCTCACGAATCTAAATCCAAGTAAAGACGGACCTCCTAAGGGCTCCGTCTTGAGAACATGAACCATGAAAATAAATTTAAAAATAATAATGAATCATGAAGAAACAAAAATAAACTCTAAAAACATGAACCATGAAGAATAAACCCGAAAAATAAAAATAAACCAAAAAATAAAAAATAAACCCTAAAAAAAACTAAAAATCCTAAAAACCCAAATCAATTAAAAAAAAACCCAAGAAACAAAATAAACCCTAAAAAAACAAATATAAACCCTAAGAAAAATAAAATCTGAAAAAAAAAAACCTTTAAAACTTTGTGTAAGGGCTCCGTCTCACGGATCTAAATTCGTGAGACCGTCTCACGCAAGTTTTTGCCAAATAAATTTGTGTATAAAAAAGTAGAAATGACCCACTTAATTTTGAAGTAGTAACTTAAAAAAAAAAGGTATATTTATATTCACAAATACATAAATATATAAAACTGCATGTAACAAATATTTATAAACATTTATAAGTACATATAATCGTACAAAATTTCTAATATACAAAATAATTGGATACTCATTATATAAATATTTTATATAAAAACCGTATGTATTTCAGTCTTTGTAGAAATACTTATATATTGTACACTATTTAAATATTTATATTTATTTAATAGAATGTTCATATGAGTTTATTTTCAGGAGAGAAATATGTCCAAAAGAATTCTACATATTTTAATGAAATAAAAATCAAAAGTAAAATAATAAACACAAATAATCATCTTTATACTTTTTAATTTTCATTAAACTATGTAAGAACAGAACTAAAATAAACATTTTCTTTAACCATGGCAAAATCATTTTCTTCTTCTTTTTTAGTAATTGCAAACACTACTTGGTGGCGGCGGGCGGCGGCACAACCGCACAAGTAGGCGCAGAGCATAAACGAAATTCTTTTTTTCAAAGTGTTCAATGGACGCCTCCATCTGCCCCATCGATGCCCAATTTTCCGGCCAAATCTCCACTCTTCTCGGCCCTCCGTCCCTTCCTCAAGTTCAGGTACACATCTGTACAAAATGTATATGCATAAATATTTAATTTTTTATGTTTATTTAGTGTGTATTAATGCTTTTAACAGGAATATTTCGAAGCGCTTGTAGCTGAAAGGCAATGCTCTGGACTTAGAGTGAAACCAGATAGCGAGCACGGAAAAGGTAATTTTTATTTTTTTATTTTGCGTGTTTTCTTTTTTTTTTTTTATAACTAAAATGTTGAGTTTGAATGTTAAGCGGTTTTATGTTTGATTCTTTGTTATTGAGTTGCTGCGAAAGAGCCCTTTTCATTTGTGGTACTAATCTTCCTATAATTTGATGCACATGATGGAGAAATGGTTAAAAAATGTTTTAAAGCTTTTACCTTTGTTGAAGATTTGATATGAAGTGGTAAAACTAACTGCAGGGGTTTATAGTGAGGTAGATTTTCAAGAAGGCGACCTTGTTTTGAAGGATCAAATGCTTGTTGGTGCCCAACATTCATCTAATAAGGTGTGGTGATATGTGAATTCATTTCTTTATAGTCATTTTTGTAGCAAGTTTCTTCATTAGTTGTTTATTATTTATTTATTTTTCTTTTTTTCTTGTTCGTGGAAGATTGATTGTTTGGTGTGTAGTTTTTGCTTCCGATTCATTGGCTCGATAGAGCTTCAAATTGGGAGGAAACTGTATTTGGAAGAGTTGGGGGTCTCTGCAGTTGACGAATGTGGGTCATCTAATGAAATGAGATGTAGTAGTTCGTCTGGAAAAACTCGTCTCCCACAAGATACTATCCAATCATTAATGAATGGGAGCTTGCGTCTGCCCTGTTCGGAGAATTTCCCTCTGCCTTCGGTTGTTCCATGCGTCGGAGGATGCGAAGAAGCTTATTATTGCAGGTAGATTACATGTTCAATCTTTGTTGTATAGACATAAAAAGTAGTTTTCTTTGTTTAAACAATGTTAACTACTGTGTTTTGGGGAACTTAACTTTCACTATCTTAAAATAAACAGTCAGTGTCTCTCTTTTAGGGTCAGAGCCTTGTCATATCATTTTATTGAGTTGGTTTCAGCTGTTATGAAACCTAATCATGTTATTTGAAGTGCCTTACTAATTACTATTTGCATGAGGTATGTGCACCTTTGATAATAGGCAATATGGCTGTTACATTTTACAGCTAAGTTAATCTATTTGTTCAGATTTTGATTCATTACATGGCTTTTAATTGAACTTTCATTATTATAGTTGAAAAGCTCAAATATTAGGATTTTGGACTAACCATCTGATTAGAGCAGTGTGATATTCAAACTCGCTCTATATTTAAATGCAATTTTATTACTTTTTGCAACTCATTTCAGCATCTCATAATAAGATTAACTTTTGTAGCAAAACTTGTGCCAAAGCTGACTGGGATTCATTCCATTCGTTACTTTGTACTGGGCATGGATCTTTATCACCAAATACAGAAGCGCTTTTGAAATTCATGAAGCATGCTAATGGTAAAGCTGTAAATATTTCAGTGAATTCATAACTGTCCTTGAGTATAACTTTCTTATTATAATTTTTTACCTGAATAACATGTTTCCACTATCTCCGTTTTCCAGAAACAAATGATATCTTCATCCTTGCTGCTAAGGTAATTGTTTGATGAGTTATGTTTTGCATTGTATTATTTTAAGAAATTCTTCTTCAGTTATGAGAAAGTTTAATATTTCGTAATGATACTGAAGATTGTGATTTGAATAGTAGATTTAAATGAATGCAATGCAAACTGCTAGTTGGTCATTTATACACAAACATGAGTACTGGTGCCTAAGTTCATTTTCAGGAACTGCTACAGATTGAAAGTATATAAATAATGAGTTGATTGGTTGTCAGCCGCCGAGGGTGTGAAAAAGTGTGCCAAGAGAGTGTTTTTGTTCCCGAGAATATCATTTTCAGCACACTTCTCGTGTACAAACTATATAAGCAACATGATAGTTTTAACCACATGATGAATCTGGAACAAATTTTTTGTTAGTATAAGGGTAATTTATACATTATAGTTTAAACTATGCTAGATTTCAGAAAATCAATTTCTCTGAACTCAGAAAATATTGAAAGAAATTACATCTCATATATTTTGTCAAATTTAACCAAGTACTTTGTGTGAAATGATCTGCTTTATCTATTTAATTTGAGATATCTCACTGGTCATCACAATTTTTATCAGTAATGCATCATGACCGCCTACTTTTAGGTGAAAGCATGTGCTTTATCTATTTAACTTTAGATATCTCACCGTTAACCATATGTTTTATCTTCTCTTTCAGGTAATTTCATTTACCATATTGAGATACAGAAAGTTGAAAGCAGCAAATGTTGAACAGCAAGAGAAGCGTTATACTTCTAAACCGTGCAATAGTTGTATCTTCCCTTTGCTATTGGAGGCATGGAAACCAGTGTCCATGGGATTCAAGAGAAGGTATTCCAAAAGTCTTTACCTCTCAAAGACTACTCTAATTTTATTTTATCTCATATACAACATTCAGAGCTTAAGTTGTTCTCTTATGTCAATCATGCATTCGACAGGCACAAAATGCTACGGAAAATAAAATTGTGTTATAACAGAGTATTATTAGACCCTCTATCAGCCACTACAAAACGAGACTATTCCTGAAATATTCCGAAGCATTTTTTCACGTGTTAAGTATCCTCATATAATTACTTTTAGGCTCGTGTCAGTTATCCTTTTTTTTTTCTGCTTATTTTAGAAAGTTCTAATAACTTATGAGCCCTGACATCTTATAAAAATATAGGAATTTATAAAGTATCTTAGACAAATGTAAACACTACCATAATATTTGTCTTTGACACTTGGACACGAAACTGGTCTTATGTCAAGAAATAGTTAAAATCAGCCGGCATTTGAAAATAAAATTTCTGGGTTTTTTTTTTATCTGTAGGTGGTGGGACTGCATTGCTCTGCCAGAAGACGTTGACTCTTGTGATGAAGCCGAATTTAGAATGCAAATAAAGGACTTGGCATTTGAGGTAATCCTCCTCATAGAAATATCTAATAGAAAGTTCGGTAGATGATTTAAGGTTTTTTGGTTTATCCTGATCAATTTGTCATGGATTGCTTGTATGGTTTCACCCCAACTCGTGCATAGATATTTATATGTACGATAGCAGATGACATTCCATATAATCTTAGGTTCCCCTTCTCTAATGTTGCTTGATACTTCAGAGCAGCTTGACCAATAAAACAGGATAGAGAATAATGACATTCATGCCACAACTGCTTGAATGAAAATATGGGTACAAATATATTCAGAAAAATATCGCCCATTTTACCACAACTTAGCCTCTTTGCCTGAAATGCTATGAGCCTGTAACTAGTAAAATTCTCTAACAGAACTTATACTGTTTTGGGCAAATCTCTTTTGTAGTCCCAATAATTTGAAAATCATCATCATCCCCTTAAGTTTTAATTGCATGTTAGTTTCTATTGAAAGTGGTGATGTAATTTGGTGGAACAGTTGTATAAATCATTACTCAACCCTAATGGGTTTTTATACAATGTACAACATAATTGCTAAATTCCCATAAGAGCTAACACCCTCCCTCAACCTGAAGCATAGACATCATATGCTCCAACTTGGTGCGAATATACCAAGTACAGAAGCAAGCACACTTTTTTTTTTTTTTTTTTTTGGAAAAAATAAAAACTAAAAATGACAAGACGGCAACTTAGCAGAACTTTCACATGAATGTCAATCAAAATGATATGATGTAACATAACAAGATGGCTGTCTATGGATGACAAATGAACTACCACTCATTGATCTTAACAACTGAACCCAACTAACTCAGGAGATGATATATGTTTGAACAATTGGACGATAATTCCACTTGCAATACCTGCTCTGACAACTATGCCAATGAATGATAACTGTAAACACAACAACGTTAATTGACAAGGATGGCAGATCAACGGACGTGGATGGCGAACATTGTCTTTAACAACTAATAATGCGAGTGACAACTGCGGTTATTAAACTGGTGAAACAACAAAAAAATCAGTATGGCAACAAAGGGAATGGAGAACTAACGACTCCAACAAGAACAAATGACATACCAATTATTACATAACAAACAACTTGGTATACCTTGCTCTTTTCTGGAGTACCTTTCAAAATAAGAAGGGGCAGAGTCCGAGAACTTACGCTCTCTGTATTAGGATGGTAAGCAAGGGAACATTTTAATATAAGCTAAGAGTTAAAGTGCTTTGCTATTCTGATTTTTCTCATGACTTGAAATTTAATGACTTGCTTTGAATTGTTCAGTCACTGCAGCTCCTGAAAGAAGCCATATATGACGAGGAATGCGCGCAATGTATCCTACTTATTAATGAACCAGCTAACTTATTATTGAAAAGTAGTGTAATATATGTTTTTGTCAACATCTGTAGACCTTAACTTTCCCAAGTATTTTCTCTTGACATCTATGGCCATATTATTGGCATGTTTGAGCTGAATAACCTGTAAGTCTCTCATTATTCTTATTTAAGTTGATGAATCATGTCATTAACTTTTGTTTCTGCATGATACATGATATGTAAACATGCTAACCCTCCTATATAATAGTGATTTGGTTGTAGCATCGCCAGTTGAGGATTACTTTTTGTATGTTGATGATCTTCCACCCTCCCAAAAGGTTAGGAGACATTGTTTTGTTTATGGTGATTACAGCATGAAAAGATATTATAACATCACTGAATTATAACTCATTTGCAGAAAGAAGCTGAAAAGATAACAAAACCTTTCCTTGATGCTCTTGGGGAGGATTATGCAATTTCATGCCAAGGTATGAGACTATTCCAGATCAACTTTTTTCTAAAATCATCTGCCGACTGATGATCTAAGCAAGCCTATAAGTTCATAGCTCATGTTTTCTGTGTATTCTGAAGTTCGAGCAACTTTTCAAAAACAAAATAACAAACAGATTGAGGACATCAATACGGTTTTAGTTCATAAGGGAGCAATGAAAAAATCACTTGTTGCAAGACTTGTTCTTCAGATATATTTATTGGTGTCCTCATATGTTCATTAGTCTACAGGGCTTTGGGTCATATAACATTGATTCAGTAATATCATCTCAAATTCTAGATCAAGAAAAAAAATCTAAATTTTGGAGCAATTTTCATATCACTGTATGACTCAATCTAACAACATAAATAATATAAGCTCATAAATTATTTATTTTATATGATAATTATTACCAAAAGAGGTAAGAGGAATCAGTTGCCCTTTTATCCATGTAAATAAATTTTATATCACTGCCTGTTAAATTAGTAAGACTCATTTTATGAAATTTTGACTTGCGTTTTTGCAAATTTGCATCAGGCACTGCATTTTTCCCGCTTCAGAGTTGTATGAACCACTCCTGTATCCCTAATGCAAAAGCATTTAAGCGAGAAGAGGTACGTATCAGAAGTACTGTAATACCCTTGGTATAATTTTATGCATTGTATTCGTTTGACAGGCCCCTTTGGTAGCACGGTATGCCTCATTGTACATGATCGCTTCTTTACTTTTAAAAAATTTTGGGTTGCTTCAAATGACAGACATATCATAAAATATTACGAAACTGAATCCGAATTATTGTCATTTTACATGGCTAACAACCTTGCTTCATGAGTCCATCTGTCAAAGTGAACTGCTTCTAAGGTCGCCGTTTCTTTTATTCATGATCCACCAAAGGATTTAATGCTTCGGACTGTTATTTGTTTAATCAGGATAGGGATGGCCAAGCTACTATAGTCGCTCTACGACCCATTCTAAAGGAAGAAGAGGTAACTGTTCATTCTGAAATACAGCTAATTCTTCAGGATCAGGCTTTGTTTTGATTAAGAAAAAGGGATAATTACAAAAACCACCCTGAAATTTAGCCTAAATACAAAAAAATCCTGTAATCTTTTAAAATAACAAAAAAAAAAAACTTCAAGGCATTACAAATAGGAAATACCTATGTGATGTTTATATTTGTTTTACAATTACCCCGAATAGGTGCAATTAAGTAAAATAGAAACGTATGTCAAAGGGTTCTGGTAATTTTGAAAGATAACTGGATATTTTTGTAACTAGACTAAACTTCAGAGTAGTATTTGTAATTATCCCTAAGATAGATGCTTTTTATGTGGTCTCAAGCAGAAAAACCCTTTTTCTATTTTCACTTTTCAGGATCAGAACTGACATGTCCGACGTTTCAATTTTTTTCTATTGTCAGATAACTATATCGTACATAGATGAGGATCTTCCCTACGAAGAAAGGCAGGAATTACTTGCTGACTATGGCTTCAGATGTAAATGCCGCAGATGTACAGAGGAAGGGCCATAAGACAAGTAATCCATCGTACATTGCCTCAATTACCTTACAACTTGGAAAAAATTGGCCATGTTTCAAGGGTTTTTTTCAATGTACCATGAAATTCTTCCAAGAATGATTTTTCCAGAGTTTCAGTTGGCATGATACAGAAATGCAAGCCAGTGAGGATTAGTTAGTGGTTCATTTCTCTTAAGAAAAATGCTACTGAAGATCAAATATTCTAGTTTTTTCATATGCTGTTTTAATGTAATTCTTACATTCTTCTTTTCCTCTATTTGAATTATCCTTCAAAAAGGGGGACAATGTTTTTTTAAGGTTAAAGGGAGACAATTTTCACTTCACTGTAAAAGAACAGTATAAACCCGAAAAGCGTTCGAACACATTTGACAAAATTTAAGTAGGCATCCCAAATATTTGTAACAATCGAGGGACAAAATCGAACATACATTTTCAACAGAAATTGAAAATTTATTTGTTATAATTTATAAAGTTTATCTAACAATTATCTTCTTTTTAATTGAAAATTTTAATATTTCATTGGAAGTCTTTCACTTGCTCGTTTTGGGAAAAAAAAAAAAAACTCCAGTTTCCATCCAAAGTTCCAATAGAAAACCAATGGTCCAATACATCATCCTTCAAAATTGAATATTTAGATATAAAGCTTGGTAAATTGTCATTCGAAACAGTCAATTATTGGAATAATGGAAAACATAGTGCTAAGGTTTTAAAAACATAGAGGGTTTTCTATTTTAACAATCTATCCAACAGCGTTCTCCTTCACATCACCTTTTTCTAAAAGTATAAGCAACCGAATCAATAATAATCTTAATTTGTATGCAAATCAGCAAACCCAGATGAATGATATAGAGAAGCTAAATAAAGCCTTGATATGCTGAGAAAATATGAAATTCACTGATCCCTATACCATGATTATGGAAAGAAAAAATTAAAAAAGAACCCTACAAATTTTATACATCAATTTGGAAGTCTGTAGTACCAGATATTACAAAAATTTGCTTTGCACATCACATTAACGAAGATCACTAATATCAAACGATATCAACTTCCACCGTCTCCTCATCAACTCCATCGACGTCCACATTCTCGTCATCACCTTTGTACTGCAAGCAAGTCAAGTTGCCCATCTCAGGTTACAAGTTTTATAGTAGCTGAGGAACATGAAAATGAAAAAGAGGTTTCCAGGTTCAGGTAAATGATATATAGAGAGAGAAACCTGCTTTTATTTGATTTTTCAAAGATATATCCTTATATGTTTTACAAAATTAAAGATAAACGAACGCCACAAGTATCATAAACTGAAAATTCTCAACTTGGAAAAAATGGAGTGTCTGCAAACACTAAAAAAAGGTTATTATCAACTTTTAGCTGAAAAAAGTCACTTTTTAAGTTTGCAAATGCCAGCTCTTGCTTTTGCTTCTGGTTCATTTAATTAAAATCTAAACGATGCGGGTGGGTAATTCTGGTTTCGGGAAAGTGCTACTGGTATTTTTGTAAATAGAAAGAAGTTTGCTTTTGGCATTCTAATCCTCAAATTTGGGAAATAATATATTGGCCTACTAATAATAAGAAGGGTGTTTTTGCCTTTCTATCTAAAAGCTCATTTTGAAACTACAATTTTTCCAAACACTTCAATTTTGATTTTTTCAGCTTTTAGCTTCTATTTTGCAAACACTACAAACTTTTTATTCTCAACTACTTCTAGCTTCTGCTGCAGTAAATCACCTTTTCTAAAAGCACAAGTGTTTGCAAATGTGAGCAAGATATAGATATGCATGCTATGAATGTCTGTCTCTTGACACACACACCAACACACACACACACACACATATATATATATATATGAAAGGTACGATTTCAAAACCTGTAAATAGACATTTGGAGGGATGGGAGGCGGCGGTGGTGGCAGAAATGGTAGGCGCGGGCTTTTAAATGTCACATCTGTCTCAGCTCCAGTAGAAGCAGCTCCAGTTCCCTGAAGCTTATCATCCACTTCCACAATATCAACATCTTCATCTATTGCATGAGCAGCTATACAAGTTGACGGCAGTGTAAGGCCTCTCTCAGATACCTTGTACTGCAAAAGTTCCATGAGAAACAAATGGAATATCAAGGCACAGTTTGCTAAGCTTACGAACCACATTCCTGCAAGTTTTGTACACATAATTATACCAGTAACTCTCTCAAACATATGTAGTACAGGACGCTAAACTGAAGAGACACAAAAAGATAATCAGTGGTTTGGTAAACAGAACTAATCCCAATTAAAAGTGCTACTGGTATTTTTGTAAAAAGATAATCAGTGGTTTGGTAGGTTTGGTAAACAGAACTAATCCCAATTAAAAGAAAAACTCAAATGTCACTGATTCCATAAAGTTGAAAAGAAAGAAGAAAGCAAATGATATTCTATCTATCTATTTCTATCTATAGTCCAAATATAAATGAGCCAATACCCTTGTTAGATATGACATTTTATATTCCATAATCAATCCTTTACAGTATAATGGTGAATTGTTTTTAAGCTTTTCTTAGATGTAGTCTTACATATATCATATTATTTATGTTGTTTGATTGGAGTCCTTACCTTATATGATAATTATTAGCATGCTCCTTATGCAATGGTCTTGAACGCTTTCTTGCCACAACTGCTGAAAAACAGCAAGAGCAGCAAATTGTTGCTACCTTGTTTTCCTAAAGGTTATCCAAGTCATTTATCCACTTCCTGACCAGGCTCAATGTTCAGTATTTTACAGAAATTTTGATCAACTAATAGGTCTCATATTTATTGTAGGCCAAAGAATTACTCTTTCATATCTGTTACGTCTGTTTTTCCGAAACCCTGTCTATTTTCAAGATTCTTCAGTGATTTGGAGAATCAAAATGCTATGTCTCCTAATAAATGAACCGGTAGACTCGTGGACACAGATTGATAGGTATGGAGACTAAAAAGAACAAATTCCACTATTAATCCATACATGCACATTATCTATATAAAACAAAATAGTTTCTGACAGAAAATGCTGCAACAAATACACTCTGAAAGCAATTTTATTAGGAAACAAAAAGGGGGTACCTTGTCAGCAGAGGCAATATCAGCAGACTGGTTTATTCCTATCCTGGACTTGTCTTCATATGCCAAGGGGCCACGCCCATTATATGCATCAACATCTGCATTGATCAACTGGTCATGATTCCCAGACTGTCGAAAAGCTTTCCACTCTAATTTTCCCAATCTCAGTCATTCCCCAACTGGATTCACTGAACAAAGTAAAATTGTCAGCTAAGAGGCATGCATATGTGAATAAATGACAAAAGACAACAGGGTATCCTCAAAGTAACTAAAAAGAAGTAATACAAAAAACAATCAGCAGGCCTAGAGACTCTTGACGAGGAGGAGAACCCAGTTTAACTCTGAAAGCAATCATCTTATTGTTTAAACAATACATATTACTGTAATCTGAAAGTCAAAATGTACCAAGTTTTGAAAGATCAAATGAAAAGAACGGGTAGGTAATGACCATACATGTGAAAATTTGAGAAGGTTCAAATACAGGCAGCACTTGAAAAGTCAAATTTAGAAAGTAATCTTTAAGCTATTAGCCGATATATTACATGTTTTAAACAAAAAGCAATTATTATGAAGGAATATGTATAATTACCACGAAAAAGTAATGATCTGAGAAATGAACAATTTGAGCACTAGCAAGAAGTAAGGAAATCCCTAGAAGGCAGCATCTAATACAGAGATTTCACACCAAATTGTTGAACAAGTCAATGCTAAGTCTTCGCCTTAGCTATATTATATAGAAACATGCAATGTTTTTGAAATCATGCAAGTAATGCTAACAAATCAAAAAGAAGTCCCGCAACCCAAAAGTGTAGCTAAAGTTACTGACCAAGCATGCCTACAAAGAAATCCGAAACTCAGGTGCACAGTAATGGCCATGCCAAACGTGGTATGTTTGAAGTTCTCTAGCCGTGTGTAGCAACTCTTAGATAGTTCTTGAATAAATGTAGAATCAGCTAGATGTCTATAGAAACATATAAATGGTGTGAGGCTTCTCGATAAGTCACCTTTGTAAAATATCCAGTGAAATAAGTTGAAAATATCCAGTGTAGAATCAACTAAGATACCATGTTTATTCCCGTTATTTTGTGTTCAAATACCTGCCTAAATGAAGTGATTTTTGTATATATTGCAAAAACGTAAAATATGTGAACAAGATATTGAAGAATTTTACTCCAGTCCTTCAAGGAGATAAATTTACTGGAGACTCGAATATATAATGGCAGCAGAAACAAAGAGACATGAACCGTTTCATTCATATTCCAAATGACATGATAGAAAATCTTTGGCATTAATACATTTCAGCACCCAACAATAAGGGAAAATATGCTTCTGTTGTTTGTACTGTATGTTAAAACAAAACCACATCCTGCTTGCTTTACTTAAATGTAGAAAGTAAACATAACACAGGTTTCAAAAGGTTGGTAATCCTATGATAGCTGAGAATACTACAGAAGTGAAAAATATGCATTACTTTACCAAAGGCTATATAAGTTGAATACTAAAAGTCTTGTGGGTCTACCTGGATTTGATGCATCATGAATTTCCAGGAAAACTCGTGACCTTTTCCTCTGGGGGAGTAATTCATTTGAACCCCATTCATTGGGCTAGAACCACCAGTTACATCATCACTCATCGTGTTGATTCTTGAATCATCTTCAATGCCTGGAGCAGCAGCATCTAAATCTAGTTGCTCACCCAACTTCTGAAGCTGAGCATGTGATCTATAAAATCCAATTACACGGTAACTCATTATAGAATCTCAATTCATAAACCAGAAAAATGAGGCAATAAAAGCGGAATGGAAAATTTATTTTCAAGCAAAACCTTACCTCTTCAGCTCATCTTGTAACTGCAAGTGACGATTATGTGCTTTAATGAACTTCTTAATATTTGTGGTAAACCTAGAAATAAACAAAATCAGAATGAACCAAAACAAGGGTTCAAAACAAAAGAGATGTCAATCTCCTTAACAACCAAGGGGTTTAAGAATTCTCGTTAAACTTAAATTATTAAAGAACAATATTCATTGAAAATTTATTTAGTGAGAACTGATATTTTACGAAATTATTTGTGGATAAGAATCATGCTTAGAAAATAAACAATAAGAAAAATATCGTTATTAAGCATAATTAGCCACTAATTCTACAAAAATGATATCATTTTGCATTCAGAAACCAAAACATTGATGCGATTATGGCTGCTAAAAAAACTCTAGAAACAGCATTTGACATCCTGGTGTGATTTTTAATTTATCAAACGCAGTAACAAACTCCCAAAAGATTTGTCAAACCAAAATCCATAAGTACTAAAGATTTTTAGTACCTTTTGCGCTCCTCCTCCTCTTTAGAAAGTTGCATCTCAAGCTCATGTATTTTCAAAGTTAATGTATCGGCTTCCTTAACCTTATCCTCCAGGTACATCTGTTCCACAAGCACAAAGATTACAGTTCTAGATAGATAAGCAAAATGGACTGTGAATTTGTGATAGACATCTTAGAAGACATATTCTTTACGATAAAAGATGAGGTGGGAGAAACAAAAAGATAAGAAAATAGATGGAAATAATATAGGTCATGAAATTTCACCTAATGAAAAATATGATACATAGGATAAACGAGAGCGTAGACACACATGAAATTTCACCTAACCACACTATATATAGATAGGAATAAAACTGTATGTTATGAAATTTCACCTAATAAGCAATATGATACTAAATAAACGAGAGTAAACAAAACACCTAGGGTGAAAAATGCTACTCACCCTAATATATGATATTTTCAATCTGAAGAGCAGACATGCTAAAATTTTCATGCATCCACATGGGTAACATGTATAAAGAGTGTAGAAATATCTACCGGGGTTGGAGTGAATAGATTGAGAGAGGAAATAAGATTGGGGAGGGGGACGGGGGGGAAGAAATAGAAACGAAAACTATCACGATCTTTTGACAGATCACAGATGTAAGAAGGCCTTTAGGTTTATCGTATGAGTGAAGAAGATGGGCCAGGGACAACAATGGGCAAAAAAGACTAATGTAGCCTTGCCACTCCCATTGGCTCAGCAGCCTATCCTTCAAGCCCCATCCTACCACCTTGGATACTATTTCTTCTATTTTTAAACTGAGATGAAACTACACAAGTTGTCAGAATTTGAAAATGTTCTTTATATATTACAGAAAATATAAATTAGTTTCATGTAAAGAAAGCTGTAAAGAGAAGACCACATTGCGATTGAAGTTCATGTAGCTGGCAGCACAGGATGGGTGTAGGTAAAATTGGATGTGGTCCCTTGAGGTCAGGAAAATCCCACCAAAATATGGTTTAGAAACCGGTTGTTCATCAAAACTAAACTTTTCCCAGAAAATCTCATTCACAGGAATCATTTAAAGCAGAACAGGAACTGAAAGAAAAGTATCACAAAAAATCAAATCAATCCTTTTCCAGTCCTCAACAAACAAACCAACTTTTCGTCAATAAAAGGGAATTGAAGGCAGGAATCAGGATATGTGGGTTCCATACTTTCATCAGGGTTGAGAAAGAGGCAAAGCTGGTTGGAAGTGGCGACAAAGTAGGTCGCAAGTTGGGGATGAGGCAGCGAAGGCAGGGATAGCCTGGTTAGAAGTGGAAGGAGGAAAGTTGTTCACAAACTGATTATTGTTTGTGTTTGTGGTAACATATAAGTGACCATTAGAGAGCAGTGGGTAAAGGCTGGCGCAAAGAACTGGGGTGAGAATGGAGGAAAAGTAAGGAGTTGGTGATGGTAGTTTGAGGGGACAAATGATGTGCGAATGTGAGAAATGAGTCAAGTGACTACAATGTCCGGTCAGGTTAATAACTTCTGAAACAATGAAGTCGTCTATTTTTCCATAAAACCAAAGAAAGGAGGAAAAATAGAAGGAATGCTACTTGACTGCTTTCGGTAAGTGAGGAAGAATATTCATTCACACCAACCCTAAAGAAAATTGACATCATGGCATTTCATTTTGCCACAACTGCAAAGATACAAGAGGAGGGCAAATAACCTTCAGCTACTACAGCCACAAACAGATGAAACTAACCTCCAGCTGAAGTTTGTCACTCTCCAGGATCTTAATTTCAGACTGTATTTCTCTCAGCTGCAGCTGCACATAATCCAAGAGAAGAAAGATGAAGGTGACAATGATGTGATCACCAGAAGAAGAAAAAAAAAGGAACCCTAAATGATGGCCAAGATTTATCAGCTACTTCTGGAAAATCGAAAAGCCTGTATCCATCAATCAAACCTGCTCATTGATACGCAGTTTGGTATCAGAGGATGTCTGTCTTTTATCATTAGTTTGATCTTCAGTCCCCTCTGACATTCTGCCAGAATAATCACTATGGCCATCCAAATGCTTTCTCTTCCTGTGATTTCTGTCGCTGCAAAATGAAATGGATTTGCAGATGTAGAAGAAAATTCAGAGAAGGCAAAATTCAGTGAAACCTACCCCAAAATACAGAGCAAGTTTTCAAGTTAACATAAAATTCTTACACATCTCGAATACAAGAAAACATGCAGCCCACGTATGGAATCTACTAATAGTCAAACCAGGCAAGAAATATGCCATGAGTAATATGATGACACAGTGAAAAATATCATATTAGCAAACAGAGCAAGTTTAGATAAGGGACACTGCTTACACTTAAAAAAATTCTCAAAAACTTACTATCACATTTACAATTAAAGAAAGAACAATGATGGACAAAACTGCATCCAGGTTCGCGCGCACGCACACAAACACAATATATAAGTCATTTGAAAGCAATTTAATCTTTTCGATTTCATTAGATAAACCCACCGAGGTCAGAAACATTAGGAACTGCCAAGTTTAAAAACCTCTCCCGCCCGCCCCAAAAACTCAGTCATTTGGGGCGAAGTAGTCCATCTGATTTGGAGCTTAAAATAAAAATCCAACCTTCTCACAAATAATAATAAAGTTAGGAAATGGAGAAAATTATGGAAAATAAAATAGCAAGTGGTGAAGTTGTAACACTTTTAGCCATTCATTAAGTTTTTACATCAATATGTGTTATCAGATTACATGAACAATTGAAATCAAACACAATCACCATTTCCAACACCTCCAGTCCCATCTTTAGGACCATGCTTGACAACTTTTATCAAATTTACTTCGTCTTTCACTAAATAATGTCTTTACATTTGTGCAGTTGTGCTTTCTCTACTGAAGTATAAAAGCTCGGAATTCTCAAGTGCCTTCTCCTTTGAAGACAAATATGGGTGCTAAATAATAGATTATTACCATCTCAAATTATCCAAGTTCGACTTTCATTGATCCAATTTCTACTATCTTTATGCATGTAGAAAGAACAAAAGTTTTAGTCTTTCTTATGTACGAAGATAGAAATAAGTAGATAACTTAGATAGATAACGATGAAGATGTTATTTGAAGAGCAAAGAATGCTAAACAAGTTAAAATCATAGAATTATGGAGTTCCCTTTAAATTGTGACATTGTTATCTGGTTTGAGTATTTCTCATAATAAAATGAGAAATAAATGGGCAAATGTAAAATGAAGCATTGAAAGCAAAGAAAACGAGAAAGCAAAACAAAATTTAGAAGCCATCTTCTAACATCATACAGCCATTCACACAGAAAAAACAAGAGGTTTCCATGTCATATAGCAGTCTGATATCACCATACAACCAGGATAAGACAAAAGCAAAAACACTTGAATTGAACTTACATTCTTTTCCCAAGAGAGCGAGGACTATCTCCTGCAAATATAGTAGAACAAAAATCAACAGTCAAATGTAAAGTCGATGATCCACGAAGGCCACAAAAGTGCAGACCGTAAAGATGTAGGTATCTTACCACGAGAAGAATGTCTTGCTTTGGGATCTCCTCTTCCTGGTGAGTTGTTCAATGGAGAACGCATTCTGTCAAGCCTTTCTCTCAGGTCTCTTCCCTCCCTATACTCCTGCCTTCCTGCAATTTGGACAAAAAGCATTACCACCATGGAACATACAAAGGCATAATCTCAAAGCAGACACAAGCAGAGAGCGCATAAGCCAGTAATTAACATGAAGTTAGGCTTACCATTACAGCGAACAAATGAGTAACATAATTATGAACATTTTAAGTGCCTTCTTGCAGATTCCATATGAGCCATAGAACTAATGGCTCTTCGTACAAAGATAGATAAACATATACCATGAGCTTTTTACAGAAAGATAATCCTTCGAGAATCATGGAAACAACTCAAAGATAGAAATCCTCTGCCCTTGTGTGAATTGTGATACAATATATAGCAATGATGCAGAGTTCTTCTTGTGTCTGTATGAAAATAAATAACTATATCCTTCCACGTGCAATATATTGGCATCAGTAGTGTACAGTTCCCAGCCAAGAAAGCCAAGAGATCCCTTCCCATTTATCTTTTGTGGAGAAATCATAAGAAAATACCACATTCTCCAAGAATATGCACACTGCAGAATAAAGTGGGATAATGCATTTGGATGGCCCTTTGCAGTGTCATTCATACAGAAATCGGATGAAGAAAATACCACGTTCTCTACAAACTGCAGAAATACCACGGACCTATTTGATCCTCTTATAATACAGCTGTTTCAAGATGGATTAGGATAAACCAAGAAGCCGAAAAAAACAACACCAAAAGTAGCATAAAGATAAACCAACCAGCATAATCCATTCTGATAAGAGATACTAAGTCAGTGAACTGGTAATGATTCACAAAAATCCGAGCAAGCAGTAGCTGCACAAAAGTTTCTTAATGTTTCACTGAGATGCAAAAATATCCAAACAAGGCATCACGCATAAGCATCTTCATTCATGCGGAGATGACTAAAACACAAAATGATTTCAAAGCAGGCAGTAAAAAGCCTTAACTATTAGTTTGCAACACGAAAATACAATGAGTAACGAGGATCAATTACTGTATAAACAAGTAAAATCAATTCCACAGTGTTACATACTAAGTTGACTCTTCGTAACTGCAATCAGCAGAGGACATTATGCAACTTTTCCCAGTCTATCAAAATCAAAATAGTTCCATCCATATTCAACTATGTACGGATCCTACAAAATTCCAATACAACGGATATGAAAACAACTCAATCATGGTAACCTTCTAACGGGCCACATGCATAAACAAAGATGAATAAGTAAAAGGGAACAATAATTACAAGCCAAATTAGCTGGAAGAGAAGAATTTCTATTACATACATACGAAAAATTCTACACTAAATGTTGATATAATTTTCTCCAGTTTTCCAGTGCCATCTACTCAAACATGGCGTAAAATGAAACGAAATCACACATAAAATATACATTTTTGGAGGGGAAATGATCATAAGAACAAGCACCGCCCTTTCCCTAACTATCAATTCAAGAGAAAACAAACAAATTGAGGTCATGGAACTGAAATTGACAAAAGAATTGTCAAAAACTAAAACTCTTCTAATTCCCATTCTTAGGTTTCCATTACTTCATATCAAAAGTTGTAGTGAGATAAAAGAATAACACTTGAGTTTAGTCCAAACATAAACAAACGAAAAGAAAAAAAGAATACCGTTAAAGGAGCCGCGGAGCTCGGCGGAGCCATGGGCAAAGTTACAGTACTGGCGAGAGCAACGGCCTCTTTGGTACAGCACACACAGCTTCGTCTTGTAGAGCTTCCTCTCTACCATCTTCTTCTTCTTTCTCTGTGAATTTTGATTAGCCTCCTCGTCTCCAATTCTAATCGTTGTTTAATCGCGGTCGCGGACACCCTAAATTAGTAATTGAGATATGCAAATGTAAATTATAAACCTATAGAATTCTGGAGTGGCATAATTTTTCTTTTTTCCTTGTCCAAAAAAATAGATATGTTTTAATATTCACCCTAAATTCGTTGATACTTTTTTTTGTTTTTTTAACTCAACTTTCAGATTTGCATTTCTTTTGTCTCATCTCCAAACTTCATTACATCATTTTTTATTAAAAATTCTTTTATTTGAAAATATCAAGATTATTAGTGCCATCATAATTACTTCACGTCATAATACGCCGTATTATAATGCTTATAAATGATTTATTAACTTATAATTTGTTATTATAATGAATTAATTAAAAATATATTATATGTTTCTATGGTATCAGCAAGTGAACGTTGGTTTCTTGATTTGTGCATAATTATATTACTAATAAAGTTCCTTCTTTTTATCTTGTGCAACCTCAATAGATTAATATAGTTATTTTTGCTTTTAAGAATATAGTTATTTTTGGCTTGTCGAATTTAACATACCTTGGTTTATATCAAATAATTTTTAATTTGAGTTGGAATACAATTTTAGTTGCTTAATTCAAAAGTTTTGTACATATCTTCCACAATATCTTTCGCTTGTTATCAGGGCTTGTTATCAGGTTTTTCCATTAGTCGATAAATAATACTTAATTAAAAGCAAATAAGTATCTACGAAAATCGGAAATTGTTTGGCAGCTTGGTCGTAAGATATTTATAGAATTTAAGCATGTGTTTGGGTTCGATTCCTACCTCATTCCCTCCCAAGATATGTACTAATAAAAATAACTTAACTAAATAAAGATGTTTCATTTCAAATAAATTTAAAAATATAGTAATTTTTACTTGTAGAATTTAAAATACCTAGGGTTATATCAAAAAAAAAAAAAACTGATTTGGAATACAATTTTAGTTACTTAATTCAAAAGTTATGTACATATATTCCGCAATATCTTTAACTTATTATCAGTTTTTTCACAGCTCGATAAATAATATTGAATTGAAAGAAAATAAATATGTGAAAACTAGAAATCGGTTGGTAGCTTGGTGGCAAAATATTTATAAAACTTAGGTACATGTAAATGTTCGATTCCGACCTCATTCCCTCATAAGATATGTACTAAAAATAATAATTTAATTAGATAAATAGGTTCTTATTCAAGTTGGAAGTTAACCGTAGAAGGATCAATATGAGTTTTATGTGTCAAGAAATAGTGAATTACTTTATTTTTAGTTATTTATTTAAAAAAAATGAATATGGAATCGAATCCCAATCAATCGTCATGACATCATAAATTTATATTACTGAAGCACAAAATTAATCACAAATCGATAAAATTATTAGATACTCAATAATATATAACGCGGTTTCCTATCATATAATATGAAGAAAAATGGAGTTCTTTTAAATTAATAATATAGCTTATAATACTCAAAATTTGTCACAAAAAATAATCACTTGTACTAAAAAAATTTGCTTCACATTTGATTCGGCCTGGTTTGGGAGACCTACCACTTGGTAAGGAGTGATTAATTTAATATGAGGTAGACTTACCTCTACGATTAGACCTCTCTGTGCAGGTAGACCTACCTTCATGGATAAACCTACCTATATGGGTAGACCTACCTCCACGGTAGAACTACCTCTATGGTTCGAGCTATATGTCTTTGACTGCAATACATTAAATTTGAAATTTGACACATTATGATGTGACATAAAATATAAAGGTGAGAAGACATGACAAACATTAAATGTGAAAAGACACATTGATGTGACATAAAAACATAAAGATGGGATAGACCGCAAAAATAACTACAAAGTTTGGTAGATCTTAGAGAAGTAAAAGCAAAATCGGTAGACTATGAAAAAGTAACTATGAGACAAAGGGGTAAACTCTCGTTTTAAAAGAGATTTTTCATTATCTATTATTTCTCAAAAAATAAAATACACTACTTTTTGTTTCATCGACTTGACCGTCAGTCTAACACCGAGTTCTCTCCTAGTCTTTTTGCAGCTAGCAAAAGATCAAGTCCGAACTTTGGAAGGATCTTGGAAACGAGACCTTTTCTATATTATTTCTAAAAGAATATTCCTTAACTTGGCTATATCTTACTTAGGAAGTCTTAAATGTGACTTTAACTTCCACAATACCAAATTTTCAAGTTCTTGAAAGATAAAGGTACCCAAATGTAATCCTTTTGTTCCTATGGTCAAGGTCCTAATCGAATATGAATTTTTCTTTCAAATTATTGGAAAAATTAGTGGTTTATAATCCGAAATGGTTGGAAAAACTTTGGCAGAGTAAAAGTCTCCTCTTGTTGGAGTGGTAATTTTCTCTCTCTAGAGGGAACCCTAAGTCTTGTTCCTTTTGTTCCTTTTGTTCTTTTGCTATCTTCTCCCACCTCTTGCGCCGCCCAAGCATCGCCTTCCTTATCGCATGGATCAGTTGGGAGCTCTCAGGATACAAGAGAATAAGCTTTGACATGTGCTATTTGGTGGCTTAGATCTGGTCATTGTGGGCATTTGCACGGTGTGGATAATATCTGTGTTTAGAAAAGTTTTTATAAAAAAAAAAAATCTGGAATTGTTTTTGTAGGGAAGTTGTTTGTCTTGGAACCTAGTGGTACGTGTATCCGTCAGGTGGCTTGATGGAAAAAGATTTAACAGAAAGGTTGAGGACTTTCTCTTTGTCGAAAGAGGAAAAGACGGAGGTTTCTTTGAACTCGAGAGGATGTGAAGAAAAGTAAATCTGAGTGTGAAAGAAGCTTGATTGGAAAAATCTTTGGGACAAAAAGGTCAGTTTTCTTGGATTCAAAAGCACCATGCTAAATATATGGCAAACGAAGGAATCCTTTGTCATCCGTGAGATTGGTAACAACATGTTTGATTCGTTTTTGTCTCTCAAGAGGATAAGGTCAAGGTTCTTAATGGAAAAAAGCTGAGTTTTGACAATCAATATCTCATCTTGCATGAATGGTCCGATTCTATTCAAAAACTCCGAAATTTTTAATGTCGTGGAATTATGGATACAACTCGGAACATTCCCTACCATTGGCTTAGTGTGGAAACAGGAGAAAGATTGGAGCCAAATTCAATAAACTCGACCGATATCGTCATTCCTGAGTCCGGAAGTTGCAAAGGCGGGCACATAAAAATTATGGTCCGTTAATATGGAAAAACCTCTCCTACGAGGAACCAACATTAAACCGGAAGACGAGGTTTGTTAGATTGACTTTCGCTACGAAAATCTATTAAACTTTTTTATTGTGGACGGATTGGACATTCCGAAAGGGGTGCAACTTGGAAAAGATGATCTCGCGTTGAATTGTCTAAACGAAGATCAATTCGGGAATGGTTGAGAGCAAGTGACTTGGGACTTAACAAATCGGGGGAAGCATAATCACAAATCTGGGAGTCTTGAACCCGCAAGATCGCGATCTTCTGAAGAAATCGAGAGTAGAAGTAATCCTGAGGAAAAAAGGATCCAGGAGCTAATGCACCTAGCAAGTTATCCTGATAAAGCCGAGGCAAATCCTCTTAAAGGAATCATTAGTGTGAGTGACCGACCCCAAGAGAGATGACTATGAAAGTGAATGAGAAGAGACATAATAATAATTTGAAAAAGGACCAGGTTGATTTTGACAAAGAGAATGAAATCTTTGATTGATCATGGAATGGCCAACAAAGAAGGAAGATTTGCAAAAAAACATGAGAATTCCCTTTCTCGATATTTCCAATAAGCGAGAATTTTAGTCATGAGGATAAAATGTTGAACAACATGACAAGGAAGGAGGAAATTGAATTTGCTTAATATGAATGAGAATGGGCCCAAGCCCATGGAAATTCCATTAACAAGTCGAAATGTTGTGATGGGAAAAAGAGGAACTTTAAACGTATTGATGAGGAAGATACTGAAAAAGCGGAGAATCATAAAAAAAGCTAAAGGTCTTGTTGAGAGTGAAGGGACAAGTGTCGACAAAAAAAGGTGGAGGTGGCCGGCCTTTAATGGGCCCAAAGTCATCAATGAAGGTTTGTGTGTGGAACTGTAGAGGATTGGGAGGACCCTCTACAGTTTCCCAAATCAAGGAGTCCATTCGGACCCATCTCCCAGATTTGGTTTTCTTGCTGTCAAAAAGAGGCATGGCTGTGGATACAATTTGCAAAGTTTGTGGTGATGATTTTGAAACTATTGAGCATCTTTTTTTTTTCAATGCACACGAGCACAGTTGGTTTGGAAAATTGCCCCAGTCCATTGGTCCAATACCTCACAGAAATCCTTTACTATGGCGGCCTGGTGGCATCGAGTGTGTGAGATTAAAGATGGAACGGTTACACAAGACCGCATGCAGCTGAGTGTCTACCTCCTTTGGTGGCTATGGAAAACACGCAATGTGTGGATTTTTCAAAATATTTGGTGGAAGGAATCTGACATTGTTACAAGTGCTTTGAAGGAGTGGACTGAGTTCTCCTCCATTGCTGCGGCTGGTTCTAAAGGCAGTAGTGCTCATAAAAATACTCAGGACATTGGAAATTCGATGTGCTCTTCTTCAGGTATAGTAGAATCTTACTTTGTTAAGATTAGTCTTTTTTGATGAGGGCTCAAGTCCGTATTGGGGCCGCATGCTTGATGATAAGGGATGTTTGATCCGTGCTTGGACTACTTCTAGGGATAATATTCGTCATCCAGTGGAAGCAATCTTGCTTGGTATTCGGCAGGCTCTTTGTTGGGTTCCAAAATTGAAAGCTCAAACAGTTACTATACATATAGATGACAAAGATATCGTTTGCAACCTCAACAACAAATTTGCTTTTGAAAATGTTGGTGCAAAGATAGCTGAAGACATCTACTTGTTAAGTTTTTTTGTTTGATCATGTTGTTTTTACAATTCAAGACCATTCTAGATTAGCTTCTTGTAATAGACTAGCTCGTATGGCCTTAAATTGTGATGTTGATTCGAATTGGGTTGACCAATTCCCCAGTTGGCTTTGATTTAGCCAATTTGGTCTTTAGCCAGTTGGCTACGTTGTATTTCCGTGTTTGTTTGAGTTGCAATAAAATTTCTATCGTTCGAAAAAAAAAAAAAAAAAGAAAAACTTTGGCAGAGTAACAATACAGTCTTGGTAAGTTGAGACAAGAGTTTAACTCATTGTCTTTAAGATGAATTTGCCACGTATAGTGCTAACGGTTGTCTAGCAAAATCTGAATTATTGCGACAAAAGGTAGCCGTGAACATTCTTATAGAAACTGAGGAGGAAAAATATGTATGCAAGAATGCAATTGATGAAACTAAACACATTCTTATTTATAGATTCTCAATGGTTGCATACAAAAGATTCTAAAATGGACATTCCAAAAGACATTTTAATGTTTTTCTACAAAATTTACAACCAAAACATGCTATATGGCACAAACAAATATTTTCATTAGGCCAAAATACTTCTTTTTAGACTGATACTTTATTGGATAATCGCTTATGTAAAACAATTGCCCGATACTTCTCAAGCACAATGAGCGATTTGATCTGCCAATGAATAATCGCTTCTGCGTGCGATGACTCGAACATCTGAATAACTATGGGTGCTTTTCAAGGGCAACGAGCAATCATTCAAAATATTGTGTGCTTTTGATCGAACATACTAGCACGCAGATCATCTCTATTCCAAAAGCTTTTGATGCCCCTGAAGACCCAAACCAAATTCTATCAATCTCGATATTTTATCCAATCTTCTCATCTTTCCGTTTTCCATTCATTTATTTTAGGAAATTGTAATTTTAATTCTATAACTATAGGTGTTTGCAATTATAATAATAAAAAAAATCATGATTTGCAAAATAGCCATCAAACTTTAAAAAACACAGTTTTAGTCTTTTGATTGTTGAAAAAATCTACATGGTTTTTTTGCAAATCGTAATTTTTGCAAGACTATTATTGTCAACTCCTATAATTACAATACTGGAAATTACAATTTACCCTTCTTTTCAAGTATATTAATTGCATGATGTTTATATGAATTTTCATTTAATAGTCATTTCTAATAAATGATCTCACATAAATTAATGGTGAAAGTTGAGTCAAACCCAACATTCACGAATCAACTTCAACACAAATCTCATTAGACGTGTTTCGTTTAAATGATTTTATTTTAATATTTTAATATAATTATTTGGTTATTAGTAAGTGATTTCATAATATATATAATAATGTCATTATTTTCTCCCCAGAAAATGTAGGTGTGTTATCAACTGCTCCCATATATTTCATTGAAAATATTTATTTATTAAATGTCTATATTTAAACTGTTTTGGCCTAAAAAGATTTCTCCATATTTAATGTCAGTAAATAGTATTGATGTAAATTTTAGACAAATATATGATCAAACCAATGCCAAATCTTAATTTTATTAAAAATGATTAATTTTTATATCTCACCAGAAATATCACTGTTTGAATAAATTTACTGAAAATATATTTTAACACTATATTGACTTATTAAAAGTTACACTTATAATATATGTTTGTTCCCTTCCTACCTTCTTTCTTCTTAAAAAATCTTTTCTCTTTCCCCCATTCCCTAATGGAGGAATCACCTATATTATTTTTTATTTTCCTTCATGGGAATGATTTTTGCCTTTGTGTGAAAAATGTTTTAATTTAATGTTTGTTAAAATTATAACCAAAAAATTCACACGAAAAACCATTCACATAAAAAAAGAAAATAATTTAGGAGATACCCACATTCTCTCTAAAGGAGGAATGAGGGAAAGAGAGAAGATTTTTTTAAAGAAAGATTACAATACGTTTAACTATCTTATCATATTTGTTTTAACAAATTTAATCTTAATAATTATTTGAAGTCCGTCCCACCCGATGAACCATTAATTTAACATATTAATGAAAGTGCGTGCGTTGGGATTGAAGATATATTTAACTTTGTTATTTTTTTGAAGTTTATTTCCAAAAAATCTTATATTAAACAACAAAAAAACCCAACAAATGCAATTCAACCAACCAATTAAAGCAATTTATCAACATTTTCCAATCAGTGGCTTTCTTGATAATTAATGACTACCATTCTCCAAACAAGCTCAAACTTCTTAATCAGGCATTATCCAAACTTCATGAATTTTATAGATATATATATTATATCAAAACACCAAACAAAAATAAACAACCTTTCAACAGAGGGTTAATGTAGCAGGAGACAGGTAGCATGATGCCATAAAAAAGACACCGCGCTGTTTAAAACTGACAAATTTTATATATGCTTCGGAAACTTGAACATCTCCCACTCATTCAAAAGAAAGAGTTCACCATTATGAAGCAACCCACATTTCACTTCAAAAAAGTAAACAAAAGGGTAGGCTGAACTAACATCAATTTATGATATTGTAGCCAGATCACCAAGCAAACTACCACAAAATTTATAGATGCTTATATTATCAAATGGGTAGGCTGAACTAACATCAATTTATGCTTTCACTGACACGTCAATTGGGAAGCCAATAAACGTAACGCCTCAGAAAGCAATAAGGCCATGTTTGGATGACGAAATTTGGTAACCAAGAAATGAAAAAATTGTGTTTTATAAATTTGTGTGGTGTTTCCGGGATCAAATGACATGGAAAAAGACATCGATCAGGATAGCCACATTTCACACTGTGGCGTCCGAGCCATTATGCCAAGAGGAACAGATTATCCCCAGAATTGGTAATGGACGCATTTTCAAAATCACGTTTTTATGCAAGCAAATTGAAAACAAATAATATCGAGGACATTGAAAAATTTTGAGGAAAAAGAAAACCAAGGTAGTATACATTTTTGCAAATGTTGGAGCATTTTTCATTACATAATCATGTAAAAATAATTAATTATGGAAACCAGAGCAAAAAATCTAAGAAAAGTCTAAATAGTTTACCTTTTTGCAAAAGATAGTAAATTTCAGGCAAATTATTAGAAAATAAACAGTTGTTAAACAATGAGAAAGAAAATAGTTGATATATTAAGATTAATTAATAAGAAACAAATATAATGCTCAGTGGAAGGAGAAGTCGTTAATTAAGTGGGCTCACGGATGTTAATCCACTGCCCTAAAACACCCAATGGTGTCTAATCTCATCATCGCATAAGTATTCACAATCAAGTAAATAATCAAATCAAATCAAATTAAAAAGAAAAATAATTTACAGAGTGAGAGGTAAAGAAAAAGGCTTCAGTGTGTGTAACAATCAGATCCTTGATTAAAATTAAATTTTAATCTCACTGAAATCCGCTAAGATAATTATTTTTTCATCACAAGCCCAAACAGATAGATAAAATCAAAAAAGTTTAAAAAAGGGTTTCAGAGAAAATGAAAAAAATTGAGAAATAGGGGTTGGCGATGGTGTGCTCAGACAGCCAAGGGTTAGTCTTCAAATGCAAGATCAGAAACTCTAGTCCACATATATTGCGTCATCACAGCACCCAGATTAAAATTAATATCAAGAGCAGAAAACTCAAATCTCAGAAAAACAAAAACCCAACTCTAAAACGAATGAAAAGTACCAAATCTCGTATTGAAAAACGGAGGGCGGAATTGGGAAAGGGGTGACAAAAACTACTGCGGCAGAGAAGAAGAGAATTGCAGATGAAGTTCCCCGCTGCAAATATACTGAAAGGGAGCTGTAGAAGAGCTGTATTTATTCATGAATTTTGCGTGGCTAAGCTAGGGTTTCGGGGGCCGTGGGTGGCGGGGGTTTGTTAGGGTTTTATGCTAGATTTGGTGTGTAAAGAGAATGGGCTGAAGATGTATGTGGGCTGATATACTGGATGGTTGGATTAACCATGTCGGGCTTTCAATTCAATGGACCTACTTATGTGCGGACCCTAGATGTAAGCCTGCGTGGTTGGCCTATATGGGTATGAGTTTCAATATGAAATAGAATGAGAAATTGCACTTTTTTGGTCACATGAAAAAGGGTCAAATATTTTTAGTTCTACACTTGCATTTTTGATGCTCAAATGAATTTTTAAGCATATTTAGTCCCATATGATTCAAAAGTTGCAATTTTAGTCCCAACATTAATGGAAAACTTAACTGGCCGTTAACTCTATTCTTACGGGACAAAAGTGTATTTTATCCGAAAGATAATTAAAAAAAGAAAAAAAAACTGAAAAATTATCAAACATTTTTAAAATTTATTTCAAAAAATTTAAAATTATTTTCAATTTATTAAAAAAATAAAAAAAGTCCAAAAAATTTAAAATCTAAAAATTAAAATATAAAATATATGATGATTTGTTCAAAAAAATTGAAGTTATTTTGCGTGGCCAGTTAAGTTTTCTGTTAGTTTTGAGATTAAAATTGCAACTTTTGAATCATATGTGACTAAATGTGCTTCAAAAATCATTTGGGACCAAAAATGCAAATTGTGGGACTAAAAGTGCTTGACCCCTTTTCTTATTGGACCAAAAGTGCAATTTTCTCGAAATAGAATTATAGAAATAGGTTTAAACTTTCAAGTATATAATATAATCCTTTTTAAAGATTTTATCCTACAAAATTTTAATTCTTCAAGCATTTAGTATAATAAAATTTGATATTATAATATTATAATGCCACTTGCATAAATTTTGTAGAAAACTTGAACTTACTAGATTTCATAAATCTTAACTTGGCGTACTCGAAACATAAATTAATTAGCTATGAAAACAAAAATATTGCTTCTTTTTTATTCCACACAATTGAAACTGAAAAAACTGTTTCTTATTGATTGGGGAATACGTTGGATTATGCACTACTTTGGTGCATAGTCTGCACTATTTTGACACAAAATTTGCATTTCATCTCCAAAGCATCTATGATATTTTCTCGCACTAAAAAGAATATTTGATAATCAAGATTCCGTATTCCCACACGACTAGTCCTCAGGAAATAGCCCCGACCACTCAGGAACTGCCCGATGTTATATATATGTTTTCGGTACATTTAAAGTAGAACAAAAGCTAAAACACAACCCTTCACAACTTTTCAACAAATATTATTCTTTCATAAAAGTAGATACCAAAGAGCAAAAAGAAAAAGTCCCAATATAACATGCAACACGTGAAATGATTTTAGTATATCAGTTTGTTCTCCGCAATCATCTTTCTTAATAAGCTTTGGAATCTCACTTTACATTTCAGGAAGTAATAAAAATTGCAAGAACATAATTGCTCCCGGCATACGCATATGCGGTAGTGAAGATTTGGTGGGAACTCATCTTGAATAAGATCCGTGTGGGTTCGATTCGGGAGAGATCGTTATTAGTAGATTGGGGGTCGAACATAATTGTTCTCTTTACATAGGAGGATCTAGTTGTATGTCGCCGACCGTCGTAACACTCTTGGCCAAGATGATGTGCACATCCCGCGTTTTACCTTGGCGGCAAGAATGAGGAGCCGGAGTCATGTTGTTCTCCAAAAGATAGTCGTGCGTAAGCGCGGAAGTTCTGAGCTATCAAAAAAAAAAAAAAAAAAAAAAAATTGCAAGAATACAACATAATTAACTTAATCACATAACAGAACATGCCGATCCAACATAACACATCACGCAAAAGGCTCTTATAAACACTTACACACAAAGCAAACGAAATTGGAAAAAAAAAACACAAAATCTAAGAATTGACAACAGCACAATGCTTCCTAATTTCACCAGCCGACCCTGTTTTAACCCCAATCCTTCCCATTTTCTCCATAGACTCAGCAAACTCCTGAAAGAAATTGTTGAGAGATCCCCCAGGATTCCAGTAATAATCGACCTGGTTCTGGAATCCGTTAACAGCGCTGCATCAGATTCGAACAAGCCCCTCCGCTTAAGCACGAGCGTGTAATAACTGAGGTCGAATGTCCTGAAACTTCCAGGATCCATCTCGACTTTAGTCGTGGAATTTATGGACCTGCACTTGTTGGCCTTGAGATTGGCTGCGTGATGTACTCGCTGTCCAGGGCCGGGTCCTGGTCCCCCACGCCCGTAAAATTGTACAGGCGGTTTGTGAACGACGTGCAATGAGAAATGCCGATGGTATGTGCACCTGAAAATATCGACGAATAATTACATAAAGTACCCGTGAGATTTAACCTAATTAATTACAAAAAAAGAAAGAATAGTTACATGATGAAGGCCTCATGTTGATGCTAGTTAATAATTTTTCTTTGAGTATTTCTATAATGAACATTTAGTTAACTTGTTTAAATGGATTGAACGAGGAAACATTTAACTTGGACCCTTTGGAAGTTAGTCATCTAAATAGTCACCTTTAAATTCTCGTTCAATATATTTAAAAATATGGACTGATTGGTGCTAATGTATCTAAGTAATTTATGGATTTTAATGATATGACTCAAAAATTGTCATAAGGGGATTTTAATATTTTGGTCACAATTTTTGCGTGAAATTACCAAAACCCCCCATTTTTCGAAAATGTTTACATTTGACGGGTCATAGTAACGGTTTCCGATAAAATCACACAATTTCGGTCAAAATAGGGCTAAATGTCCATATTTAAAAGATTTTGGACTAAAATTTAAAGGTGACGACCTAGGAGACTAAATCTCAAAATATTAGTCCTCAAAATACTCCAAGTTACAAAGCCAAAGAAATTATTTTCCGGGATTGAATGATATCAAACGTAATAAATGATGTGTTTTTATGATTACTCAGACAATTAGACAGATTAACTCTGTTTTGCTACTATAGGAACATTCAAAAACCAGACAGAGGAGCCATGTTTGGACAATTTTTATGATTAATCAGATAATTTTTCAAGCCTGATCAATTTAATTGTAGTATATTTTTAATTCTGAAAGTAGTGTAGCTCACCGGATAACACAACCAGGTCTTTGAGATTAAGACCCTTATTAGCAAAATCAGTCTGGAGGGTGGAAAAGTTACTGAATGGAGCTGGAATTTGTGCTAAATCTTCTGAAGCATTTGATATCACCCCATCTCTACGCCCTGTCGGGACTCTCCAGAAAGGTCCACCCTATAACAAAAAGATTATAAATCAATAATCATCAATAATTATGAAAAGTAAGAGTGTTATAATTTATTTCATGGCGAAAAATTGTTTTTGAATATGCTCACAGACTCACAGTGGCCACAATGGCATCCCTTGCAACCAAAGAAACGATATCGGCACAGGAGACTACGCCAGGGCATTCGGCTTCCAACAGGCTTTTAATCCTGTCGATGAAATCGTAACCCCTGACCGTTTGATTTGGTGGCGCAACTTTTTCTGTTTGGTTTCCCGTGCTGGATGTGACGTTTAAGAGCACCGATGCATCACATCCCTGTCAGGTTTACAGTCGATAAAATTTGAGCTAGTTGATAAAATGTCAATACACTAGAAAATTATATGCAGCACTCATTACAAAAAAAAAAAAAAAATTCAGTTTACCTACATAAATGATTTTGTCACTGAGTTTTAAGGTGACTGAATATCGCAAAATTAAAAATATTGTTTTTCCCAGACTAATTACCGACAAAATCGAAAATCATTTTCGTATTTGATAAAACGAGAGAGACTTACCTGACGAAGCAATCGTGGAAATGCATTCTAATCAAGGCTGCCGCAAGAGAAGGAGCATTCGGGATGTGCTTATTGACATAGTCTAGCACAATTTTCTCGGCTTTCGGACATGATTTCGCGTAGAAATTCATCTCCAAATCAGCACGAGTAGAGGCCACAAATAGTCCTAGAAGCAACAACATTACAAATTTCCCCATTTCTGATAAACTCTATGGACAAAAATCTCACTTTCTCCTTAATTTAAGCTACTTATCCTGTTTGGATTACTAACTCCTTAATGCATGGCCAAGATTATATAGGCAATTTGGATTTGGTTAAGGAAGATAGGGACATGGCATTATTAATAATATTAAAACACTAACTAACATGTGCTGATCAAGTACTTTTATCACACTTTAGCTTAATGGGGTGGTTTAAAAAAATGTGTTAGTTATATTTCTTATTGGTCAAATTTGTGAAATATGATGCTCTGTCCTAGTCATATAGTATTTTAATTAATGCAAACCTTCTCCACGACAAATATTCGCTCTTTTTCTTTTTTGAAATTAGGATTCTTGCACGTAACCATAATTAATAGATTACTCTTGAAGTTATGAAGCAAATTCCGTTTTTATTTTTTATTTTAATTTTCTTGACGATGATACTTACTGACTATGTTTTGCAAGATAAAGTTATGTCATAGATGAGACAATTATTGAAAAATAAAAGTAGATTAGGTCATTGGCGTGGCTGCTGAGGAAAAATTGTCAACTTTTTTGTTTTTAAATAATAATATTGAAAGGTACCTACTACCATGGACCTTGAGAAACCAGCTCATTCGTATATCATGATGGACTTTTCCGAGAAAGAAAGAGAGAAAATGAAAGGAGAAATTGCTGTAAATTAATTTAATACATATTATACTTAAAGAAAATAATATATATGGGATTATTACCAAAAAAAAAAAAAAGATCATGTTAGAAAATATTGAAGAAAAACTTGTGGTTTGATGCTGTGTTATATGTAAGGTGGTGATTGCAATATTTTTGCAAATGCAGTGTGTTGAAATATTTTTGCTCATGGGGTAAAGTGTATATATAATCAAACCTCACGGGTTTTTATAATTTTCAAAATTCTGTGATTTTTTTGGTAATTAATCGAAATTACATGAATAATTTTTGTAATTACCCCTATATATAGATGCAATCATAATGTAATTCTGTGGGAACAGAAATATATATACAATGTTACTTTTTATTTTTTGAAAATCAATCATCAGGGACTTTTGCTGGAATTAATTCTCGACAGGTAGAAATTCCAAAGTATTGAACTTTAGTCTTTAGTAGGATGGAATTAAGAATAAGAAAGAAATACCCTACTTGTTTCTTTATCCATTGGAATGCGATTCTTGGTTTTAGTTAATAAGCAAATTAAAAAGCCTATGACCATGAGTTATGTAGTACCATACATTTTAGTTTAGAGATGTAGTACTATACAGTTCATAAATAGGGATGTGATATGTATCACGCTAAAATTACCTCTATACCCTCAATAATAAGACAAACCGCCAAAGTGAATAGGGATGTGACATGTATCACATCAAAATTACCTCTATACCCTCAATAATAAGACAAACCACCAAAGCAGGCAAAGATCAGTGAGTGTCATATTCGGGTAGCGACTTGACCCGAGCTCATGGGTGGGTCGCTCCATGACCCGATACCGTTGATTATGTTGTGTCATAACAAGAGGTGGACTTAGCGATCTTAACATGTGGAACTAAATCGTGCGACATACTAAAGTAAAAAATCTATAAATACCACACAATTCTCCTTGGTACAAGTATCTCATTTATTGTTAGTCACCCATTTCTTGCTTTCTTAGTGACCTTACATCATGTAATCTTTAGCATCGAATGGCCTTAGTTGAGGTCTACTCACTAATTTAACGTTAACTCTTTTTTACGGTCCCGAATCAAGTACCCGGACTCGAGATGAAGCGACACGTCAAGTATATCTTGTTAATTCACCCAAATCGGGATGCATCTAGGATGCGAGTACCGATCGTATTGAACACGATATTTGCTAAACACTCGAGTTTCTTTAACCAAAAAACGTAAGTATATCATTAAACTCGACACAAATATACAACTCACCCACCGGCAATAAAGCCCCTTGCACATGCATTTGTCAAAGGAAAAACACACCCCTAAAAAGAAAAACGAGCACTAAAAAACAAAAACTAAAAAAAAAAACTCCCCAACCGGAGACTACAACACCTCCAACAGAGGAATTAGACACTCCCCAAATGAGACTACTGTTTGAGACACACAAACACATCCCGAGCACGAGTTACCATCATATCTTGCAAGACAGGACATACGTGACCCGTCTACACACTTCACCCTTCAACCGAGAAACACAAAATCGCCAAAGAAAAGAAAAATACAACAAAACCACAAAAAAATACTGAGGAAGAAATCAAAATAAAACAAGAAAAAAATGCGAAAATAGGCCTCTCCCTCTCCCGATCTACCATCGCAACTCATTACCACCGCAAAGCTGGTTGCTAAGAGCCCAAGAAAATAAAATGTTACAGCCCATGAGCCAAATTAAGAAATAAAATGGCTGTATTTGGACTTAAGTCCAACTAATATAGTAATATTTAAAAACTTTTTGCATGGATCAGTCATGTAAGTTGTAACTCATGTTACCAAATATATTAGGATTAATTACAAAACTACCCCAGGGTTTATTCTAATTACAAAAAAACCATTTATTTTTAAAAATTACAAATACCCCCGATATTTGTTTTAATTATTTTACAAATTGCACGTCAGTGCATCCTCAAGAGGAGAATATTTGTTAGGTAAATACAATCCTCAAGAGTATTTGTCGTTTTGAAAGATAACTAGAGTTTTTTTTTAATTATCTTATTTTTTTAATAAGTTGGGAGTATTGGTTGGAGGAGGGGATGAGTAGAGGTGACAAAACCCACCCGACCGAGGTTTGGGGTGGGCTGCAAAATTTTAGGCCCGAAAAAGTCGGGCCTATTTGGGCCGGCCCAAATGGCCCAACGGGCCGGGCAAGCCCGACTTTTTCGGATCGGCACGAAAATTTGTACATATGTTTTATGCATGGATCACCAAGCATTTTCGTGGCTTGACCAAAATCGGCTCGGGCCGACCAGATCCGAAAATTTGGCAAAAGCCCGACGACTCGGGTTTGGTCCCCCGACCCATTGCACAATCAGGGAAGAGAGAAGATAAATATCAAAGGAACAACACTCTAACAAAGGATGAATGATACCACTTGAGCCACAATCTCGCAGTAATTACCTCAATATATTATAGTGGTAATGGTATAAAATAACCATTTACAAAATGTAAAGATGAAAAATAGCCATCTTTTGTAGACACATCTTTTTTAGCCATTTTGTGGTGTAAAATGACATTCATACCATTCTAGCATATTTATTTGATATTTTGATTATTTCTCTCTCATTCACTTATCTTTATGTATCTTCTTACTTTTTCTTTCAAATTTTTTAAAACATCGAACATGTATTTTCCGTTTTTAAATATGCATATGGGTGTTGAATTATAAATATCAAAAAGAGGATTAATTTGATATATTATACATGCAAAATGCATTTAAAACGAAAAAGTTATGCAAATTCAAAGTTTTTTAGAGAAAAATAAAATAATGGTTATAATAAGTGAGAGAAGATTAAATCGTAACTCGATATCGAGTTATGTAACTGATATCCCAATTATTGAGTATCGATTATATTTTACTCGATAGATGTATTATATCATTATCTTCACATTTCTTCACATTACTCGATATCGAAGTTCAAGAACTTCGATATCGAGTTATGTAACCGATATCCCAATTATTGGGTATCCAGTTATATTTAACTTTCGATAGGCGTATTATATCATTATCTTTACATTCTTGAGATACAAGATCTCGATGTCGAGTTACACCAAAAGTAACTCGATGTTGAGTTACACATGTAACTCGCCACCATCGCCTTCTTCCCCTCTCTCACTTTCCGCCATTAACAACATCCCAAGCTCTCCACCAACACAAAATCTACTATAAAACCCTAGAATTTCTACAAAAACTACAAATAATCCTAACAATCATAAACTAAAACGACTAGCCTAAACAAATCAACAAAAAATATGATTCGATCGTCGATTCGGTCGCCATTGTCCAAGTCGCGATTTTGTCTTTCTTGGGGTTTCTTGTGTTGGTTTCGAGTGTTTGGTATGTTTGGATTTGTTGTGACTCGAAAATGGGGCTTAAACTACTAAAGGGTAATTATGTCATTTCGCACACCAAAATAGCTAAAAAGATGTGTTTGAAAAAGATGGCTAAAAAAAGATTTTCAATTGGCCAAAAAGGCTAAAAAAAAAAGAAATCGACTCTATATTATGAACCAAGTAAATCACACATAAGAATATCATTGTAACTCATTTTAATAGTTGTTCAAATGCAATTCATTATTTCAATAGTTTTCTTACACCTGATATAACAAGAAAACAATGCGCGGATCGATTAAATATAGTTGATTTTAATTACCAAATTTGTAGCTCATGTTGTATACCACCCAACTTGTAGCTCATGTGGTATTACTCACTCTGTAAGAGTATTTATCGGGGTTGAACCACTGTAAATTTCAATTTCTTTGAAATTTATACATTCTCTTTATTAAAGAAAAATTACCAAGAAGAAAAAAAAAAAAAAAAGAAAAAGAAAAGAGAAGAAGAGAAAAATGGAGTGACAAACATGTTTACTCACTTTATTTCACAAACTTACAACAAGGCATTATTCACCTACAAATTAAACATACAAAAGAATCGACTAAATAACAAATCACCTCACAACTCTGAAAAAACAATTGATACGCAAACACTGACATTTAACCAACAACAAAAGTAAATGAACTCAAACAATTAAAGACACAAGAAGAACAACAATCCCACAAACAAATCAAACTAACTAATTAACAACAGAACATATCCTCCTGATTTGACCCGCTGTCCCCGTCAGCACGCCGATCCGGCCCATCCTGACCATCGATTCAGCAAAGTCCCTGAAGAAACTCGAATCCTGCGACGAAGTCGAATGAAGCCGTACATAAGCACTGGTCTCATTGTTGTTCAGCAGTTCTGCATCGGTCGTGAAAAGTCCCCGTCTTTTCCTGATAAGCGTGTAATAATCGGTGTTGAAATCCTGGGAGCTGCCAGGGTCCATCTGGACAATGCTGGTCGTGTCCGTGGCGAGCATCTCCTCCTCAGTGCCGCTACGTAGTTGGGATCCATGCTCGGATCCGCGTCGCCTCGGCCGGTGAAGTTGTATATGCGGGTCGTGAAGCTGGAGCAATGGGAGACCCCGATTGTATGCCCTCCTGAAAAATGTCATTTATGTTAGGGTTAACTGGGATGGAGCTAGGGGCTGACGACTGCGACTGTTCTATAAGTAATTAGCCTAAATTTGGACAATTTGGGCTCAATATTGAGGTTCACATAACAATTAGCCTGAATTGCCCCAATTCAGGCTCAATTTGCTAAGAATCTAAAATTATTATCGTAAATTGAATTCGTCAAACTTAGTGTCATTCTTTGCCAATATGGTATAATTAGTGTTCTCATTTTATAATTAAGTCTTTTTTTATAATTTATTTGTTTCTTGATTATGGATTATGAATTACCTGACAGGACAACAAGATCCTTAACACTCAAACCCTGTGCAGCAAATGAATTTATCAATTGAGTGACATTGAAAGATGGAGGCGGGAGATTGGCCAACGCCTCATTCGCAATCGACACATTTCCATCTCTTCGTCCCAAGGGAACTCGCCAAAATGGCCCGTTAATCTATAACAAGTACATAAGAAAAACACGACATATATGTTACTAATTAGGAAATATCATCAACTAATGAACACGACATATTTATAATTTTATAAAAATACATATGTACGTATGATTTTCTTGAATATGTGAATACCTGTGAAACTGCATCACGGGCAACTAAAGCCAGGATATCTGCACATGACACTCTTCCAGGACACTGTCTCTCCACTGCAGTTTTTACAGCATCAATTACTTGAAAACCTCTAAGGCTCTGATTGGGAATTGCATCCCTCTCAGCTGTGCTGTTTCCCGTCGAGTTCAAAAGTACGGATCCGTCACAACCCTATATATGCATAATGTTATTAAAATGGAAGAGGTATATTAACGTGCATGTGACACAAACACAAACACGAATATAGACTAACAACAAAGTAATTAAGAGAACATCAATGTGACAAAAAATGGAAGAGGTATATTAACGTCGCACAATATTATTAACGTACCCTAACGAAACAATCGTGGAAATGCATTCTCAACAACGCTGCAGCAAGAGATGGCGCACGAGAAATGAACCGTGCAGTCGTCTGATTTACGATACTCTCCACATTAGGACATGTTCTCCTGTAGAAATTGGTTCTCAGGTTTTGTGCATTGGCCTGATGAAAGCAGATCAAGAGTAGAAAGCAAAGCAGAAAAAGCTTTGGAATAATTGCCATAATAAATATTGATTTGTTTCTCTTAGGAAAGACTAATTTATGACTTAGGTTTATGTCATAGGGAGACTTGAGCCTCTTTAAATAGTAGGAGGTTTCTTGCATCCCTTGTCATGGCAGAGAAGTGCTGTTAAGGAATATATGTTTCAAAATTAAAAGAGTTGACTTCTAATTAATGGTTTATCTCTTGTTGTAATGAAATTATTGTTATGCTTGGTTGGATATTTCTATACAAAATTGCTGAAGATGTATGATTCCCAAGAGGGCCAAGACTGAATCCTTACCAACCATATTTTAAATATTTTTTATGTTATATTGTCTTTTTGAATTATTTTTCTTTTGTTTTTCTTAAAAGAAAAATTAATTATGAAAGGAACTTAGTGAAGACAAATGTGATTTACAATTTGGGGGTGGCAGCATGGTTTCAAATTTGTATACATGAGTCTGCGTTTATTCTACTCGTGCGGATGGTTGTCGCGTATTTTTTAATGATGATCACTTGCCTAATTATGAAAACTCATAATTTATATACGATGGAAAATTAATACGGTAATACTTATATACGTGACAATCATCCATGCGATGCGGTGAAATATGAAATGAAACACTATTTTGGATTAGACGATCTCATCCGATTTAATAGTCGGCTATCCTCATTTATTCGAGGTGGGTGTTTGAATTATACCCCTTCGTTCCCTGACCTTGTTTCAGAATTTGATTTTCGTAATTTTAATATAAAAAGGTAATATCATTCCTAAACAAAAAAGAAATAAAAATCCAAAAAACAATGAGGGTCATAATAAAGCCGATATTGAATGAAAAAAGTTCCAAATGTACACCAAGTCCAAATTATGCGAAACATCGTACTCCTCTATAATACTTTAATTTACACACTTTTAATTATTTTTTTGTATAAAACTGACGGAAATTTAATTAATTGATTTTAATATCTTGACACGGAAATAAGCCAATAATACATGGTGTTCGTGTCCAATTAAAAAAATTATTATTTCTATTTGCCCAACTGCATATGCTAAAATTATTGAGGTTGACCTTTCAAATTTTGGGGCAAAACATATTATGTTTATTTAGTTGCAATTTTAGAATATTGGTAATTTTAGTTTGCATGATAGAGCCATTAAACCCAACTTGATTGCTTTGAAATTGTTGTTTACATTATCAAAGTCTCAATTATTGCTATCGGTGCTAATGACAGTTAAGAAATGTTCCGTAAGGTCAAACGATTACAATGTTTTGCAGGCAAATGTTTAATTATTTTCTTCCTATATAATGTACTTTATATATATTAGTATTGTAATAGGGCAAATTTAATAAAACAAACAAAATAACATGGAAATTACAAAATTGGTTCTGTAATTAAGGAGGTGTAACAATATTGGTTATGTTCAAATCCAAAAATTTGATTAAGTCGTTTAAGTATTGAAATCGATCAAATTGCGTCATATTTTGGTATATTAACCGGCATTTGAAAATGACCGGTTTAGACTTGCCCTATTGTCATCCTTATTAACAGGAAAACCCATAATTACTACCCAACACCCCTTTAGTGTGCACTTAGTAAATCATCGGGTTTGATGCACTAGCCCGCAAGCTACACTAGACAAGTCCTATGCAATTGACTCAACCAAGTGGTGAGAATTTTTACGCATTGGGCGAAAGCTTGACAAAGCAATGCCGCATGGAATGTTGTTACGAGTTCAAATTTTGTCAGTGCTATCAAACTCAATCAATTAGCGCTGAGTAGATGTGAGGTTTCCCACATGAGACCTTTCAACCTAGCTCAATAACTCACCCTACACCAAGAAACCCAAGTTTTGAATAAATGAGAAATATTATTAAAAAGAAAAATATAGTGCACTCGCTTAAAAACCAATCAACCAAATTTTTAAAATAAGGGTCTTGTTAAAACCTATCAAAGTAAAGCCCAAAATCTAGGAAAAACCTTTAATAGGAAAAAGAATACCCCATAAAAGAAACAATAAAAATAATTTAAAATCGCAATCTAAATGATGGATGCCTATTTCTAGAGGAATTTCAAATGACATTGTCATATATTTTTTTTGACGCGTCTTGAATATCATCTTGATGGTGCGATGTATCCTGTGGAATGTCGGTCCGATACTCAAGCCACAATTGCCGATTAACCACCCAATAAAGAGCTAGATTATCATATTTTTGTCAAATAGAAAACTTGACACAAATTTTACCCACACTTCGCATATCCACTAGCGTAGCAAATATTTAACCAAACTTTTTACACTCTAGCTAATTAATTCCCAAATTAAAACTATTTGCTTCCACCTTGTATTATGCGTTACTGGATTTTCTAATCATAATTCCTAAAAAGAGAACAACAAATGCACATATATGTTTAACTTTCAGACAAAAATTAAAATCCGCCTTAAGTCTCTTATATATGTATATATTTAATTAGGTGTCTTCACATAACCCTGGGTATAAAGCAAACCATGGTGATTACTCATTTGTTGCAAGCTAGGAAACCAATCATCCGATGATAGAGATAATGTTAAAAAATTTGTATCACATGTAATAACAGAATAATACTATGCTTCACAATTTTCCAACATAACCTCTTCTTTCTTCTTTTACAAAATTAATTTTGACTTTGCTATAATGTAAACTACATATCAATATATCATATGAGATATGACACATATGTAAGGTATACAGTTTAAAATCCCCATTTCTTGGCACGTTAGTGATATGACACACACACACACACACACACACACACACACACACATATATATATATATATATTTGTATTCCACTCCTCCCCAAACAATCCCTAATAAGACAATACCTCTATTCAGAGAAATATTATTTCTTTTAGTACATAGAATTACTAAATTTTATTTAAAATAGAGTTCATATCTATTTTTTTAAAAAAATTGAAAACAATAATGTGTTTCAACTTTATTTCAAATCTCAACAGCTCTATTTTACACCAACATTGCCAGATCAAAAAATTTCTTCATTGAATTATCCTTGTCCTTTTAGAGAAAGAAACTTAATGAATTGAATTGTGTAAAAGAGTTATTTCAAATTGATAAATTGTATCATTGATGATTTCAAATTAAAAATTGGACAAAAATTGTTTTCCTGAATTTTATATAAAGAATTATAGTTTGGATAATTTGAATTTATAAAATCAAACAAACTAAACTAAAAGACTATGATTTCTCAGTGTTGATCAGGATTCGAACCTGAGTCTTTCAATTTTTTTGGAGATTTATCTCCCTCTTAACTCATCCCAAATTATTAAAAAACTTTCTTAAACTTATGTTTTGAAATTCTTTTACTATGGGAACAAAAATACATTTAAAACGTAACCTTTAAATTAAATATCAAACAAGTAACAAGTTTCTTAATGTAAGAAATTCAAGGGTAACTTTGTACAAAAATAACGTACTTTAATGGTGTTAGAGTAGTTCTTCCTAGAGATATTATTGAAGAACTTGTTTTTGCTCTTAGTAACAATATTTCCTCTAATTAAAGCAACACATAAATTTGATTTTTCCTCTTCATTTTTCTTCTTCTTACAACCAAAATACCTTTTTTAAGGCATAAGATATAAGACGATGTCCAACAACTAGCTTCCACACTTTTATTATTCGTTGCGTTTCAAAACTAATTTATTGATGCTGTTGATCAATCAATTTAATTTTGAGTTTTGACGTACAGTTTTTCGTAAATGATTCAGACAATCATTTTTGAAACTGATAGATTAATATTAATAATGAATCAAATAGTGAAATTCATAACTTGTGTAGTAATATAAAAAGAATAAATTCGAAAAACTTAATCAAAAAATTATTAAACATTTTGATTTCAACAAGTATGTCTTTGTTGCCAGATATTTTTATACTTATTCAATTTTATTCTGCTTTCTTTGCAAATCTTTATTCCATAAGCAAATGCTCTTGAGTGTTGAGTCTTGACATAGTGACATTACAAATGGCTAGCTACCACGTATAATATGGTGTGCTTATTTTAATTTAGTATTTGAATATGATATGCCCGAAAAGGAATTTAATATTTTGCCCCCTTATAATGAAAATGTTTTTCCTTTTACTATGATCTGCTTCATTTTATGAGGGGTCCCAACCCGACCCGACTGGATCGGGGCTCACTTGAAATATCTGAGCCGCAGAGCTGTATGGACATAAGGACTGAAACCTATAAATAGGTACTGTTCACTGTGGGAGTGCTTGCAATCATTAAAAAAAAACACTTCTTTGTTTTTTGCTGAAAAAGATCATATTATAGTGTTTGCAAACGTCAACTGCTTTTCTCATGATTCTAATTTATTTAATTAGAATTTAAAAGGAGCAAGGAGATGAGTGCTTTAGGGCGATTATGCTTTCGTTTTGAAAATTTTCATTTTGCTTTGAGAATAGTGGTGAAAAAAATTGGAAGAAAAATATGAATTTTGAGAGTGTGATTAGGTGTGAGATGAAAAGTAATGATGAAAGTTGATTTGATTTAAAAATAGTAAAATGATGATTGGATATGATTGATAGTTAGAAATGTGAGTGAGTAAATAGTGAAATTTGTGAGAAAATGTGTAATAATAATTGGTTTTTTGTGAAAAATATGTAGATGTGATTGATAAGAGAAAAAATGAGAAAAAGTGAAAGTGAGTGAATAGTATATTTTTCGAAACTTTTTATAAGCAATCGCATGTTTGGTCAAAAAATTCTCCAAATGAGCGAAAATAGAATCTCCCTCACATCCAATCGCGCCCTTAGATTTCTACTGCTCCTAGTTTGATTTTTACAAACAAATAAACATTTTTCTATTTTTTTCACCAAACACTCTCAACTTTTGATTCTTAACTTCAGTATCTATTTTCAAACATTACCAACTTTTAATTCTCAACCACTTTTAATTCTACTTTAATAAATCACTTCTTGTAAGAGCATAAGTTTTTCCAAACACTGCCTATGAAATGGTAAGCAAACATGCATATGAAAAATTAATGTCAAAGGAAGTAGACTTGATTGCCAAGGTTCATCCAGTGAAAAATTTAAGTAATTTGGCCTCTTTAAACTTATGGTATGGTAAGATGTCAAAGATTGGTATTAGTTCAAGAACTTTAAATTTTTGGGATTTCGCCAAAAATGCTAATTTGGATTGGAATCACGATGACATAGACAACAAATTGGGTAAATATTCAATTTAGAGGGAAAATTGTCACATGTTCATTTGTGTATGTAAGTTTGACAAAAAAATATAAAAACTAAACAAAAACGATAAGTAAGTATTGGAGGATCTAGCCAAATTTTAGGGACCCTGGTCATCGAAATTCAATTTTTGGTTCCGTTTACTTGATTTTTATTATTTTTTCTATTCATTCCTCAAATTTAGGTATACGGTCGGCGAACACGTAACAATTTCCCTTACAAATTGCGAAAAAAATCTCCAATTTGTTATCCATGTCATCAACAACTTCCGAAAATTACAATTTTATGGAAAAATTCGATTTAAATATCCAATTTTTATAAAATTATTGAACTAAGATCAAACTTTGCCAATTTAGCGGACCAAAAGTCTAAAGAGACCAAGTTACCAAACCAATTTTATTCCTAATTTCCCTATAAATCATGTTAAGTGCTTTTTCTATTTATTATTATTATAAGTAAAAGGGTGAATTATAAAAGCTACTCCTAATCTTTAACCTAAATACGTTAATCATAGGTGCAATTTACAAAATAAAACGTATATGTAATGAGGGTATTTATAATTTAAGAAAAATATTGAGTTTTTTTAATTAGACTGAATTTCAATAAAAATATAATTAGATTGAATTTGAAATCTTTAACTAATTAAGGAGGTCATGTAGCTAGTATGATGAAAGAGTAAAAACAATTGCCATACATCATGAATGCGAAGAAAAACTTCACTGTATATTTCATAATTATGTTATACAAATGAACGATTTCACACAAGAAACAATAATTAAATCCTTACAACAACACGAGAACCAAAAAAATAATAATAATTCACCCGTCGGGTATACATCCAATTTAACTCATCAGAAGATTAAAGAAAAAAAAACAAGTGGTCAAAAGTCAAAACACACAAAAAAATCAATCACATATTAATTAACAAAAGCACAAGTTTTCCTAATTTCACCCTGGTTCCCTGTCAGGACTTCAATCTTTCCCATTTTCACCATTGATTTGGCAAAATCCTTCAAGAAAGTTTTCCCATCAGAATTTGCTTGTTTCCTGACATAAGCCCTGGTCTCACTATCAGCGAGTAGAGCCGAATCAGATGTAAACAGGCCTCTTCTTTTGGCCACAAGAGTGTAATAATTCTTGTCGAACGTTTTGAAGCTGCCGGGGTCCATCTCAGCGAGTGTTGTTTGGTCTCCTGGGCGACACTTGCTCTTCAGACGAGCGACGTAGTTGGAGTCCAACGACGGGTCGCTGTCGCCCCGCCCCGTGAAGTTGTACAGGCGGTTGGAGAAGGCGGTGCAGTGAGATGTTCCTATGGTGTGGCTTCCTGTGTATACACAAGAAAAAATGTTCAACATCTTTGTAGAGGGTTTTTGGTACAAGAAATTTTTAAAGTGTAAATTCGCCTTTACTTTTAGCCGGTTTTCTAAAAAGCGCTAGGCGCTAGTTCGGGCAATAGATTGGGACCTAGCACCTAGGTGGAGCCTGAGCGGGGTTACAGGGCCTAATCGGAAGAATAACGTAGGCGGACAATGAGGGGACTAGCGCCTAGGTGAGAACTTTTAGAACAATGTAGTTTTAGCCATGTGCTTTCAAAAGATGAAAAATAATCATGTTTTTGGTACAAGAAATTAGAAAGTGTAAACGGGCCTATACTTTTAGCAATCGTGTTTTCAAAAGATGAAAAATATAGTCATGTTTTTTTAGTTATTTGGACCAAAAAATGACAAGCCATACTTTTGTATCTTTGGTGAGTTACTTAGCCAACGTGAAAAACATGGATGCCTAAAGAAAATGACATAATGGACAATTGAACTCAAAAATGGCTAACAAACATGTATTTGAAAAATATGGCTAAAAAATATTTTTTCTTTTGAGAAGGGCTAAAAAATATTTTAGTTATGTTTTAGCTGGTGTTTTTTGGAAGTTAATTTAATATCGGCTAAATTTTAATTATAGTCCAACAACTGTATGGAAGTGGCAAATTTTGGCCCTTCAGGAATCATGATTTGCAAAAAAAAAAAAAAAAAAGACCCATAATTTTCTAAAACATCTCGATTGTAATACACACATATCATTGGAAGTTGGAAATTTAAAATCAGTAAAATTGATATGTCCATATTTTTTGCCAAACTCACTAACATGAAAAATTATCCAAGTGAATTGACATGTTGATTGGAATAAAAACTCAAAAAAGAAAAAAATAATTTTTATATACCACATATATATTGAAACAATTGCATTACCTGACAGAACTACAAGGTCCTTTGTGCTCAAACCCTTTGAGGCAAAATTTGTTTTCAATTGAGTAATGTTGAAAAAAGGAGGTGGAAGTTCAATCAAGGACTCGGTGCCGTTTGAAACTCTTCCATCTCTTCTTCCCAAAGGTACTGGCCAGAATGGTCCATTCAACTGTACTCAACAAGATTACATGACCAAATTAAATACACATAACAATTATAATTAGTACGTACCAAAATAAGTTGATATATTTTCAATCCTCATATATATATGCTATTTCTTTAACATTTTAAACAAATGCAATTTTTCACTTACAAGTAAAACTGAATCCCGAGCAACCAAAGCTAAGATATCAGCACAAGAAACAACACCAGGACACTCCTTTTCCACCGCGGATTTCACTCTGTCGATAGAATCGAACCCTCTAAGTGATTGATTGGGAATTGCATCTTTCTCGGCTGGATTGTTTCTTGTTGAGTTTAGTAGCACAGAACCATCACACCCTGAAAACATATATAACTTGTTATTAGTACATTGATCAACATAGTACTCTTTAAGGAAAAACATCTACACAATTTATTATTGATCAGTCTCAAATTGATGTAAACATTGTTAGCTTTAGTATTGAAAAATTCAGTTATCTTTTAAAATTATAAATACAATACCCGTTGAGCATTTCTAATTATACTCGATTGAAGTTTGTTATTGTTTTACAAATAACCTCTCAATAGGTGTAATTTTTAAATTAGAAACAAATGTTAACAGAATATTTGTAATTCTAAAAGAAAACTGGACATAAGACTAAATCTCAAGGATAATTTTTTTTTTAACCATAAAAATGTTACGTACGAGTAGTGGATACTAATCGATAAAAGAATCAAGACAGAGTAAAATGTAATATGGGTTGATGGATCATTAATTAGCAAAACATACCCTAACAAAACAATCATGGAAATGCATTCTGAGCAATGGAGCTGCAAGAGTTGGAGCAGCAGCCATAATACGCGCCGTTTCGCGTTTCACGACTTTCTCTACAGATGGACATGTTTTCTTGTAGAACCCAAGTTTCAGTCCTTGAGCATTACATGAAATGTTGAAAATGCCAAGAAAGACAAGAAATACAAGAACATGCTTAGAGAAAGCCATTTGATTTCCTAAGTAGACAATCAAGCTAAATGTTTGCTATGTTAATTCTTGTTTGATTGGTGTTGTGATCTGAAGATCATGTGTGTTTATATATACATAATCTGGTGAGGGCTTTAATGGAATTTGTTGTACAATAATTGTTACTTGGGGTAGTGACTAATTGTTGGTGTCAAGTTGATTTGATAAAATCTTAGTTATGGTTGACTTAGCTAGAGTGCACGTTATTAAAAATCTTCATATGTGTTGTATTTTATTAGTTCTCACTTGGAGTTAGTTATTGGCCAGCTTTTATATAATTGATAATATTTCAAGAGGTGATTTTAGTATAGTTGATCTTTACATGCAGTAATTGCTTTTTCAGTAATGGATTGTATCAAAATTCGGTTTGCATGCCAAGAGTCTAATTTTTTTTTACGAAACACATATTATTGGGTTCGAACACTTTTCATATTATTATGTGACCAAAAGTAACTTCAGATTAAAACTGCCAAATGTTTTTATACTGGTCTCAAGTTTAAATCGTCATCTCTGCACCACTTGGTCGAATTATCATGCTGAATTTTCCTAGTGCAATTTACCTGGCTAGCGTGATTTGCAGGCAATTAGGTTAAGCCTGATGGTTTACCCAGTGCCACCTTTGGGTAGTGGCCGCGGGTACCCTGTTATAAAAAAAAATAAAAATTGCCAAATACTTTTATACCAATGTTCAACAAACATATATTTAACATTCCCGTATTTGTTAATTGGTTTTTTCCTAGTTGTAAAATTTTATGAGAGTGGTTGTTGAACATGGTGTAAAATTTCCAGAATAACCATTATTGTGATTTCTTCAAATCAATTTTGTAACAGATAACATAATAACTGAAGTTCATCTCTTGTTCCACTTTTTTATTTCTTGTACTAATTATTTTACTGCTATTATGACATATATAACTGATTTCTGAATTTAGTACACATAGTTATATCGTGTGAAGGTTCAATACAATCCAAAAGCAGGTAGATCTAGTGAGTTATATTATATGTCTAAATATAATTTCAATTTGGTCTAGTTAATTACAGATAAAAATCCAACTTCACATGTTACCCTGAAATTGATGCATGAACTACCATGATCTGAATGGAATCTTTATCTTTTTTGGTCAATCAACATAGAACATGGTACAACTATGGTATTGCCAACCATATATACAAACATCATACCTGTAATAACTATACCAGGTTTTATCTAGGGGAATATATGTACGTATATTTACTATTACGCATTTATTAATAACCCCTTTTTGTTGGGGTCATTTTCTTTATACAAGTTTTTTTGGCAACTTCATGGTTACTGAGAAGCAATAACATATGTGATGTAAATTATAGATAACATTGTTCTTTTTCTATGTTGCTCTGGATGCTCAATTTGCTACAATAAGATGTTAAACATTCACTACAAGAAAATTTGATTTCTGGCAATTTCTTGTGAAATAATTTTGTTACTAAATTGACAGTTTACCTACAAAATACTTACGAATAAAAAATATTATTTTCGCCCAAATTATACCGACAAATTACCGACAGATTACACGAGTTTTCTATTTGCCGACGTGATTTTCTCGTAGGTATTTACCAACGGTTTTAGATTCTCAGTAGGTAAAATATTTACCTACATTAATGATTTTACCTACAACATTTTACCTACACTTTACAATTTTCTTAATACTTACCTACTGATTTTTACCGTAGGTAAACCTGAATTTTTCTTGTAGTGATTTTATATATGACTAGTTCATTATTTTGATTATTGGACAAGAAAAATTTGGTCAAATTTCGCTATATGAATTTTCAGAAAAATAAAATCTTTATGTTGATTATTTTCTCATTCTATAATTTGGGACAAATTCGTTCTATATCGAATGAGCATGTGGATGACTCGTGGTTTAAAAGTAAGCCGCCAACCTCTTTCCCAAATTCGATCCCCATATTTTTTAGTGAAATTAACAAAAACAGGTATTATTCGATCGTTATGCGACCATTTGTCATCCTATACCGGGGCCATTCCCTCTCCTCCAAGAGCCATTTTTCAAGATTGAAATTTAAGTTCACCAAAGCGAACAATGCCTTTTGGATGAATGCATGCTATTCCGTGCCACTTGATGATATTTACGTTCCTTGATACAACTCGTAAACGCATTACCTACATTTTCGTTTTGCGTAAATAAAAATAGATTAAATTAACTAAACAACATCAAAAAAACATTCATCATATTAAATGTAATATTTATGAATTATACTATGATGTATTTATGTGTCTTGCATCATCGAGCGCCGCATGTAAGTGGATAGTCATTCATCCACGCCAAGCACCTTCTTCATCCCATGTTATGAGGCATTAAACCATGAGATTAACTATTTTCTTGCATGATCCATTTGAATAAATAATTAGGACATGATTAGCACAACCATTACTTGCTAACCACTCTGTAATTAAACAATTAACTTGCCCGATTAATGATTATTTGGTATTTAAAAAAGTAATTCACATTTTATAACGTCCAATAGGATATTGTGTAATTTTGATTATTCTATATTAGTAGTCCATCATTAAGGATACTTAAGGTTAATCGATGATTCGATTTCATAATCTGTCGACATCGGAAAGGGCGGCCTAGGATTAGGTTGTCAACAACGGATTAAGGGCGGCCTAGGATTAGGTTGTCCTAAACTTGATGTAATATGTATGACATGTTCATTATGTACGCACAATAAATCATCATGCATAGTATTAGCCCTCTCAAAAGATTATAGGCTAAATTACACTTTGCCACTTGAAGTATGCGAATTTTTTCCATTTTGCCTCCTAAACTTCTTTTTTAACATTTTACTCCATGAACTTAGTGTTTTTCTTACACTATAGCCCCATGTGGAAGTGGTAAAGTTTTTTAAAAAAATGATAAATTCAGGGGTAAAATATCACCAAAAAAATTAAAAGGGCAACAACAACAACAACAACAACAACAAACTAAGCCTTAATCCCACTACGTGGGGTCGGCTATACGGATCATATCGCGCCATCGTTTACGGTCATAAGCCATATTTTCGTTTATTTCTAGGTATAACATGTCATGTTTAATAGCTTCTTTCCAAGTCTTTAAAAAAAAAAAAAAAAAAAAAAAATTAAAAGGGCAAAGTGCAAAAATCCGCATCCTTTAGGGGTTTAGTATAATTGACCCACGATTATAAGTATGACCATAAACCATCTTCACTAATTCAAAGTCACCGTGCCAATATAATTATAATATTTTAACCTAAGTAATTATTAGATTGTCATTACTAGTCGAAATGGAATTTAGTGTTCTCTTTATATTTGAATTGCAAAGTTAATCAACAATTTTATTTATTCTTAGTTTCCTATTATTGAATCTTCAGTGTTGACACTTGACACTAATGCAATAACTGTCATTTTATTCTGTGATTTTAATCTTGATATTTTATACTGTGATAATCGCTGATGGAACGCTAATTATTATTTTTAACTATTAAATTTGCATTTTTTTAAAGAAAATTAACAGCCTAACAACCAAAATCTCTAACAGTGCTTTATGTACTTACAGAAAGCTAAGATTAATTATTTTCAAATGATAGACAAGTCAACTACGAAATTGAGAACATGGGTTGGGGTTTGATTAATTAATTGGAGTCTGTGGTTACCACGTCCTTTGGTTCTCTACGATTAATTATATGTAATTAGGTAATTAACAAAAATATAATATGAGAACTTGCAAATTTAGAATGTTCAACTAGTTGTATTATCATAAAATGTGGCACCAGAGTAGATAAGAATATTATTTAGATATATATGCATAATGAATTCTAATTATTGTACTTGATAAAATATATATATACACACGAAGTATTTCAAATGAGACCAATTTCCTGGGGTAAGACCATAGAGTTCAATATCGATCATTGATTGAAAATTTTAGATGGCTAAATTGTACCCCTATTTATAATATATAGTTTAAAATCAAAATCTTCCAACGATCCAACCCAACCAAAATAGTTTGTCGACAAATTACAATAATTTTTTTAGTGTTAAACAAGTCACACTCGAACCGATCAAAGTGATTCTTTTTATATCTAGTTTAAACCCTTAAAGTTGGAATTTTGTTATATATAGAGGTGGCAATCAGGTCGGGCTAGGCCAGCTTGGTACCGGCCCACAGGGCCAGATGACAAAACTGGGCTAGACCGACACAAAATTCCATGCTTTTTCAACGCCCAACTTGGCCCATATAGTTCATTTAACCTCGGGCCAACTGACCAATTGGGCGATGGCGCGTTAGGTCCGGCCAAAAGAGGCCAGGTCTTTTTGGGCACGAAAAATCTTGGCCCGATCTAGCCTAATATTCTGGCGACCAGACCCGGCCCGGCCCGTATAGCCGACCCGTGATTGCCAAGTTATATATATGTATTTTCAATTTGTTTTGTTTTAATATGTGTAGTTTTTAATGTATATTTCTTGATTTTTTTTTATAGAATTTCGACTATAAAATATATTATTTAATGGGGGCAATATTTATTTTTGCAATTTGAAGTTTTATTAGAACAAACATGTTTGAAACATATTTGAAATAATCTTGAAACAACAACGTAAAAAAGTTTGGAAATTTTGGCGGGAGCTTAAATATGTGTAAAAAAAAGGGACACGGGAGCATAAATTTGTCCATAATATTGAAAAGCGTAAAAAGATATTATTGTCTCCGAAAAGTGGAGTAATTGTGTCAAAAGTCCCAAATAATGCGTATGCTTTTGTTCCGAGCCTAGAGTATACAAAAGATTTCATGTGAGTGGGCCTTATTGGGCTGTGTAAGAAGTGTTTTCGTGAATGGGCCTTATTGTGAGAGATAGACGGGCCCATAGTGAAGGCACCAGTGTGAAAAAGAAATCTCACGTGAATGGGCCTTGTTGGAGTGTGCCATAAGTGTTTTTCATAAATGGGCCTTAACGTAACAAACAGAAAGGGCCTATAGTGAAAGCACCGGGGAAGAGAGAATAAACAACTGCAGGATTACGATTAATGGGCTTCAATAAAGATGGACTGCGCTATCATATAAAATCAACTTATTCATAAATTCTTCAGCCAACAGGTAACTACTATATAACCTCTTTTAGAAGGCTCAATTTATTTGACATGAGAGTAAAAAGAAGTATCATGTATATATAAACCACTACAAAAACCTCCATTTAATCGATGGGATAATCGCTATAGACAATATGCAACGAATCAATTACGTTGCTTTTTATTGTACTGCAATTGCAATAATGGGCCTAGTTTGGCGATTATGAGCTCATTAAAGAACTTAATCCAAAAAGTAATTATTAAAGTGTATTGGCCTATTGGGTTAGGTAGTTAAAAAAAAAAAGAAAGTCTATTGGGCTAGATAGGGCCTCCGTTGGCAACTTGGCATGCAACGTAATTCGAACGATCAAGACGCAGAGTAATAGTTGTAAAAGTAGGAAGAGAAAAAACAGGAGCCGAAAGTTCCATGATTACAGCTCACAACTTGAAAAACAGAGCAAAATAAGCTCACGGGAGAAGAAGAAGCAGGCCGCGAAAAAGGCCCGATCACCGTGCTCTAGATACCATGTTAAATGCTATTAACAGTAGACATAATGAAGAAATAAAAGGAGCTCAATTGTATTGATGTGTTGATGAGATATTTATACAAAGAGGAATGTAAAGAATCAGGCTAACAAGCTACGGAATAACTAACTGAAAGTTAGTTATTCCTAACAACCATAACCGTCTATATCTATTGTGTATATATCTAATATACCCTCTTCAAACGGAACTAGGGGGTGAATGGAGACATAATGTCGGAACATAAGAGTTTGAAACCGAATAAGAGACAAAGGTTTTGTTAACACATCGCCAAAGTCGGATTCGGAGGAACAAAACGAACATCCACCACCTTATTTTGCACCTTCCCTCTGACAAAGTGTACATCAATCTCAACATGTTTGGTCCTTTGATGGAAAACAGGATTAGAGGCAAGAGAAATGGCACTAGAGTTATCACACCAGAGAACAGTGGGGGATTCAATATGCACACCAAGTTCTGAGAAAAGGGATTGGATCCAAACAAGATCAGAGGTGGCATTGGCCATGGATCTGTACTCTGTCAGTGTCGCTTCTAGCCACAACCTGCTGTTTCTTCGAGCTCCAACTGATAAGATTGGACCCAAGAAACACACAGAACCCACTAATAGACCTCCTATCATCCTGAGAAGCAGCCCAATCTGCATCAGCAAATGCCTCCAAGTTCATGCGAGGAGAAGAAGTAAACTTAACACCCAAATGTTTAGACCCTTTAAGGTAGCGGAGCACTTTCTTACATGCAATCCAGTGATGCTCAGTAGGTGCATGAAGAAACTGACTAAGCCTATGCACAACATATGCAATATCAGGTCGTGTCATAGTGAGATATTGGAGACTCCCTATAGTGCTTCTATATAGACTAGGGAGTGAAAAGGGAGGGCTATCTTGCAAAGACAATTTTTGGCCTGAGCAATAAGGAGTAGAGCTGGCCTTACAATCCACCATATTTGTTTTTGCTAGAAGATCTGAAACATATTTGGGCTGATTCAGCAAATAACCATCAGCAACCTTATGAGCCTCAAGTCCCAAAAAGTAATTAACCTCCCCCAGATGTTTAAGAGAGAAAGCAGCATGTAATTTCTGAATTAAGCCCATAACCAAAACAGATCATCCCCAGTAAGAAGAATATCATCAACATAAACCAATATCATAGTAAGCTTGCCCCCAGACTGATGGAAAAACAAGGAATTATCTGATGTAGAAACAGAAAATTGCAAAGATAACAGAAAATCTTTAAGCTTTTCAAACCAAGCCCGGGGAGCTTGTTTGAGGCCATACAAGGCCTTAACCAATCTGCAAACATGAGTAGGCTTTTCAGGATGAATAAAGCCCTCAGGCTGAGTCATATAGACCTCCTGCTGCAAAGAACCATTAAGGAAGGCATTATTAATGTCTACCTGTTGAATGCTCCACCCCCTTGTCACAGCCAAAGAGAACATAATTCTAATGGTGAGAGGTTTAACCACGAACTAAATGTCTCAAAATAATCAAGCCACGATATCTGTTGAAAACCTCTAGCCACAAGCACGGCCTTAAGCCTCTCCACCGATCCATCGACTTTGTGTTTCACCTTAAACACCCACTTGTTGGATATCAAGTTCATATCTGCAGAATGTGGAACCAAATCCCAAGTATGGTTCTGAAGAAGAGCCTGGAATTCCAAATCCATGGCAGCCTTCTATCTTGGATCAGATAAAGCTTGACAGACAGATGATGGCTCAGTGATATGAAAAGATGAGGAGGTGACAGCAAAAGCCTTAGGTTTATATATACCATTCTTGGACCTTATGACCATAGAATGAGAAGTAATGACTGGAGGTGGAACAGGAGAAGGAGGAGATGCAGGTGGAGCTGGTGAAGATGAATGAGTAGAGGAAGAGGTTGAATCAATGAGAGGTGCAGGACTCAGAGAGGGAGAGGAAAGAGGTAGAACAGGAGAGGGGGAAGGAAGAGTAGGAAGAGAACTAAGAACAAAAGGAGAAACGGGAGGTGCTGAGGAAGAAGAAGCACACAACTGAGGGTAAGGAAAATCACTCTCATTAAAAGCCACAGTCCTAGCAATGTACAACCTGCCTGAGGGGTGAAGACACATGTAGCCTTTATGATTTGGACTGTATCCCAAGAAAATACACTTGGAAGATCGAAATTGAAGCTTGTGATTGTTATAAGGTTTAAGATATGGGAAACAGGCACAACCAAAAGCTTTGAGAAAAGAATAATCTGGAAGTTTGTGATATAGCTTTTGATAGGGAGAAATATGTTGAAGCACAGGAGTAGGAAGGAGATTTATAAGATATGTGGAAGTAGAAAAAGCATCCCACCAGAACTTTAATGGAAGCTTAGCATGAGATAACAAAGTAAGACCAAGATCAACAATATGTTGATGTTTTCTTTCTGGCATGCCATTTTGAGAATGTGTATGAGGACATAGATTTACGAAAAGAAATGCCAAGAGATTGAAACTGAGGAGATAGTTTTCTATATTCTCCCCCCAATCACTTTGAAAAGCTTTTATTTTAGTACAAAATTGTCTTTCAACCATATAAATGAAATGTAAGACAGTGGAATAAGCATCACTTTTAGCCACAAGAGGATAAATCCAGGTAAATCTTGTATATTCATCAAGAAAATGAATGTAATACTTGTAACCATCACAAGATGGAGTGGCAGCAGGGCCGCAAACATCTGAATATACAAGATCAAAAGGTGCTGAGGATTTATACTGAATAGAAGGAAAACTCATAGAATGTAATTTCCCTACTTTACATGCTCCACAGAAGCTCAGCTTATTACAAGAAAATGGAATATGAAGCTGTTTCATGACATTAGAAAAAGTAGCATTACAAGGATGGCCCAATCTGTGATGCCATACATTAAGAGAAAGACTAGTGGAAACAAAGTTACACTGAGGTACAAAAGAAGGCAGCCTGGAGGAGAGAGGCTGAGCAGGAGCAGAGAAATGGCTGAGATCAAGTTGATAGAGGCCCCCCTTGAGAGCACCCTTCGGCAAAATTTGATTGGTTGTTTTGTCCTTAACAAAACAAAAGGCATCATGAAACTCAACAATAACATTATTGTCCTTTGTAAATTGAGATATGCTAAGCAAATTTTTAGTAATATCTGGAACACATAAAAGATTGTGAAGAGAGAGAGAGTGTGAGCAGGAGAAAGACTATGAAAAGAGGAAGAACCAGTGTGAGAAATAGAGAGTTCGGAGCCATTACCTACTGTCAGTTTATCTGAACCATGATAAGGAGACTTAAGACTCAGATTTCCAAGCTCAGAAGTCACATGTGCAGAAGCACCACTATCCACATACCAAGAGTTATCAGTAGCAGGATAGGAAGTAACATTCACAGCCTGTGGTAAGCTAGCAGTCATAGCCTGTGGTAAATGATAAGTGTGAATTTTACATGTGTTTCGATGTGTATTTCGAGCTATAATGATAAGTAAACATGCATATACTCGCGTTAAATGTTACATACTCACTCCTTGTGGAAAAGACATTACACTTTGCTTATTTTGTAGGAATTTCATGATATTTGAAGCTAATTGAATAAGAATATGAGGAAAGTAAAGTAGAAACGCAGAGAATTGAGTGGATATACGAAACATGAAGCCTAAAAGAGCGAAAGTTGAACGTTCACGGAAGAACAGGGGGCACACGGGTTAGGCGTGCCTCAAGACACCACCCGTGCACCCCTGTATAAGGTTGATTGAAGGCTGCAGATGGCGCACGGGTTGCCCATGCATGGGCGCACCACCCGTGCGCCCTACAGAGAGTCGAGGATATCTCACGGAGTGGCGCACGGGTAGGCCGTGCTCGACGCACCACCCGTGCGCCCTACGAGAGTTGGGGTATTCAGAGGTGGCGCACGGGTAACCGTGCGTGGGCGCACCACCGTGCGTCTGTCTTGGCTGAATCCCATAATCTGCAACATTAAGCCCTAAACATGATGGGGAATATATAAAGGCTTTTGGGGGCGCACAGGGGGGAATTCTCGGCATTTTTGGGATCTACAACACAAGACAAGAGTCAACTTGGAAGGAGATATCAAGGAGATAATCGGGTTGCATCGGAGCTTGAAGAACGGAGATACATCGAGAGATTGTCGACGTTCCTAAGTTTTCTTGCTTCTCTTTTAGTTTCACTCTTTTAGTTTCATTTGTAATGACTTTGAACACTTTGTGTGTAAGTTGTTTAATCATGTGTAGCTAAACTCTTGTGATTTCCGGGTTTTGGAAGTAGATTAATGAACTCTTGTTGAATGTTTTAATCTTAGTTGAAGTTATTGTCTTGAAGCCTATTTGAGTACTTTGTTCTTATTCTTGTTTTATCACTTGGCCAATGATTTAACTTGTTTGATATATTGATTCATAATTCGAGAGATGAGTTTCAATATTAGATCTTGAGTACTTGACATGAATATTTGCATGAATCGAGAGGTTTGCGAATATTGTGAGGACATTTGATCTTTGATGCGTTTGGGAGTTGTGTATCTTATGTTGAGTAGAGATGCTTTAGCATAGATATTTCAATCTACATTTTATATGCATCTCGAGAGGAGGATAAAATAGCTTTGTGATCGTCTTATAGGAATATTGATAATAACCTTGGCTTTGATTTAATCGGACAACAAGAGGATTATTAATCGAAACCTTAACTCGAAATCCATTTCATCATCTTGATACTTCTTTCATTTGTGTTATCTTATTTTCGTGTTTTAGTGATTTAAATTGTCTTAATCTCAAAACAACAACCATCAAATATTGATCGTCTAAATAAAAGTAAAACTATCTTGGTTCAATACTTAGCCTATTGATTTATTAGTCTCCGTGGATACGACCTTGCTACCCTATTCGATAACGGACACCGTACACTTGCGGTGAAGCTAAAAATATAGGCGAACAAAAAACTAGGAGAATACTGAGACACCTCAGATAAATGAGCTTGAGGATTAAACTGAGAAGGTGCATCCAAGCCAACAAAACTCACATCAAATCTCTTAAAGCACTTGGAAGCAAGATGATTGGTTTTACCACAGATTTGACATGCTGGTTTGTTCTTACCAAAACGACCCCTGCCTCTACCTCGATTACCAAATCCACCTCGAGGAGAAACATTTTCAGAGTTATTAAACCTCCGTTGAGCAACATGAACTGAAGGACTGAAACCAACAGATTGAGAGGAGGAATGAGAGATTCTCATTTCATGCGACTGCAAAGAGAACTGAACTTCTTGAAGTGTAAGAGAATCACTACGATTTGTCAGATTAACAACTACACTTTCAAACTCCGGACCAAGACCAGCAAGTATATACAATATCAAATCATCATCACTAATTACTTGATCAGCCGCAAGGAAGGTATCCGCAATACCTCGCATTTTTAAAACATAGTCATCAACAGAAAGATCCCCCTTCTTAGTTCTCTGTAGTAACAATCGAAGATGCATAATCCGAGCCTTGGAAGAAGACTGAAATAGTTTTTCAAGCACACTCCAAATTTGTGCAGAATTCGAACACCGATTTACATGACCAAGCATACTCTCAGAAATCGATGATAGAAGCCAGCTGAATAGGTAAGAATCTCTACGAATCCATACCTGATAGAAGCAGAAGTTCCTTGCAGAAATTGTGATGGAGCGGTAGATGTTCCAAGAAGAAATCCATCAAATCCATGCGCGCGGACAGTTGCCAACACTTGTGACCGCCAAGAGAGTAATTCGAGCGATCAAGACGCGAGTAATAGTTGTAAAAGTAGGAAGAGAAAAAACAAGAGCTGAAAGTTCCATGATTACAGCTCTCACAACTCGAAAAAACAGAGCAAAATAAGCTCACGGAGAAGAAGAGTAGCAGGAAAAAGGCCCGATCACCGTGCTCTAGATACCATGTTAAATGATGTTAACAAAAGAGACATAATGAAGAAATAAAAGGAGCTCAATTGTATTAATGTGTTGATGAGATATTTATACAAAGAGGGAATGTAAAGAATCGAAGCTAACAAGCTATAGTAACAACTAATCGAAAGTTAGTTATTCCTAACAACCATAACCGTCTATATCTATTGTGTATATATCTAATAATGAAATATTAATTTTGAGCGAGAATATAAAAATATTTTTTTGACGAAGAGATTGCCCAAAACTCGTAGTGTTCTAAAAACTTCCGCCCATCCGTTGATATGTGTGAGTTTTGCATGTATTTTGAGGTATAAATATGACTAAAATGGTGATTAGACATGCTTAAACTCATATGAAATGGTTTGTATTCACTCTTTGTGGGAAAGATATTACACTTTGCTCATTTTGTAGGAATTTAACGATATTTGGAGTGATTTCGTGACAAATACGAGCATTGCGACCTAGAATCATCATGAATCGAGCGATTACACCCAATTGGAAGCCAACTATATGGATTATAGAGTCATAGTGATGAGTCGTGTGTCAAAAGAAGCATGGATGATCAAACAACAAGGAGATTTATCTCAAGGAACATCCAAACGCGTATGGAATTTCCAAAGACTGGCAGGATTTAGTATTTTGGCCATAACTCTCTCTAAAAAATTGATATTAAGGTGATTCAAGTGGCTACGGAAAGCTAAGAGAAAGGGCTACAATTTTATGAAGACACCGCGAGCTAATTTGGACGTTTGGGTGGCGCACGGGTAACCCGTGCGTGGACACACGACCGTGCGCCCTACGGACCGGATGTTTTCTACGGGATGGCGCACGGGTAGCCCGTGCGTGGGCGCACGACCCATGCGTTCTTGCAAAAACTTCAAAAATGACAACAAATTGACCTAGACTTCAAAAAGGGTATAAATACCACTTCTTGGGCGCACACCGAGAGGAGGAAAGGTCCGGAAAAGACCCAAGAACACAAGAAATAGCTCAACTTCATCAAGGAAGAATCAAGAGAAGAATCGGGTCGAATCGGGCTTGAGGGTTGAAGATAAATCGAGAGATTATCCATTTCCCTAAGTTTTCTCATTCTTTGTGCTTTAATCTTTCATTTTAGCTTGTCATGAATATGAACAATTTGTCTATGAGTTATTTATTTGTAATGAGTAGCTAAACATCTTGTGATTTCCGGGTTTTGGTAGTAGATTAATGAACTCTTGTTGGATGTTTTAATCTTAGTTGAAGTTATTATCTTGAAGCCTATTTGAGTATTTTGAGCTTATTCTTGTTTTATCACTTGATCAATGATTTAACTTGTTTGATATATTGATTCATAATTCGAGAGATGAGTTTCAATATTAGATCTTGAATACTCAACACAAATATTTGCATGAATCGAGAGGTTTGTAAATATTTGTGAGGATATTTGATCTTTTGTGCATTTGGGAGTTGTGTATCTTATGTTGAGTAGAGATGCTAGCATAGATATTTCAATCTACACTTTATATACATCTCGAGAGGGAGGATAAAGTACAATTGTGATCGTCTTATAGGTGTATCGATAATAATTTTGGCTTTGATTAAATCGGACAACAAGAGGAATATTAATTGAAACCATAACCTGGGAATCCATTTTATTCTCTTGATAACTCCATTATTTTCATCTTGTGTTTTTGTAGTTATTCTTGTCTTTACCTCCACAACAATCATCCAATTACGATCGTCTAAATAAAAATAAGACTATCTTAGTTCAATACTTAGCACATTAATTTATTAGTCTCTCGTGGATACGACCTTGCTTACCCTATTCTATAAACTAAACCGTACACTTGCGGTGAAGCTAAAAATATAGGCGAACACCCGTGAGTTAGTCACTGCCTGGTGTTAGGTCCCCTTGTTCACCTACATTATTTTCCCGATTAGGCCTCGTCTAACCCCGCCCAAACTCCGCCTAAATACTAGGCCCCAGTCGTCCGCCCGATCAGCGCCTTAACGCTTTTTAGAACACAATACACATACATATAACTGGATCTTTCTCGATTCTACTTGATATATCTAGCTTGTAGAATTACTGCAATTTTTTAAGGTTTTGTTAAGTATAAGGTACAGTTTATATTATATACATATGTATGTATATGTGTGTGGTCTGAACTCAGATTATCACTTTCCTTTATCAAAAGCAAGGCTTTGCAAAAGTGGTCACACTTCTGTTTTCATGCCTTCCCTATTTTGTCCCATACTGGAAAATTAGATCAATAGTAATTACTTTGCACTGCTCTAAAAATCCCCGCCTAGCTCCGATTAGTTCCGTTTAGGCGCTAACCTCTCCTTGTCCATCATCATTTTTCTTCGATTAGGCCCCGCCTAACCCGCCCAGGTCCCCGCCTAACCCCACCGACGCTCCGCCTAGGCGCTAGGCCCCAACCTGTCGTCCGACTAGCGCCCAGTGCTTTTTAGAACACTGATTGCTTCAATGTGAGTGACTGACAGAAAGGAATGATTCAACTTCTAATTTTGCTTTGCTGATTATGTCCAGTCTGTAATGGCCTTTCACTTGTGCTTCTGATGTGGCTTCCACAGTCAAGTGGCAGATTAGTCTTTTCCTCTTTGCTGCTTTATTTACTGAATTGTCCATTTTAGATCACTCTCCTTCATTGAACCAAACACTTCTACAAGAGAGGCTCCCCTTTTTCTTACCTTTGGCTCAAAGACACACTGGATGGAAAAAGAACCGGCTGGTTGTGACAACTCTGAACCCCTTAAGTACAAGGTAATTGTCCAATCTTTTTGTATGCATTTGATAATTATTTCACCTGTTATTAGCTCACTAATTCATTGATTGTTTATATACTTTTATGCAGACATGGGCCTTGAGAGTTTCTATTCACTGTGGAGGGTGCAAGAAGAAAGTAAAGAAAGTCCTTCAAAGTATTGAAGGTAACATAGTACATAATAACTGTGTGTGTGTGTGTGTTTTTGTTAATTGAAACCATAACCTGGGAATATTAATTGAAACCATAACCTGGGAATCCATTTTATTCTCTTGATAACTCCATTATTTTCATCTTGTGTTTTTGTAGTTATTCTTGTCTTTACCTCCACAACAATCATCCAATTACGATCGTCTAAATAAAAATAAGACTATCTTAGTTCAATACTTAGCACATTAATTTATTAGTCTCTCGTGGATACGGCCTTGCTTACCCTATTCTATAAACTAAACCGTACACTTGCGGTGAAGCTAAAAATATAGGCGAACACCCGTGAGTTAGTCACTCGCCTGGTGTTAGGTCCCCTTGTTCACCTACATTATTTTCCCGATTAGGCCTCGTCTAACCCCGCCCAAACTCCGCCTAAATACTAGGCCCCGATCGTCCCGCCCGATCAGCCGCCTTTAACGCTTTTTAGAACACAATACACATACATATAACTCTCAACTCTACGTTGTACATCTATGCACTATCCAATTTACCCTTTCTATTTTTTGATAGATTCAATCTCATAGTTTTTGTAAGGTTTAGGGGATGTTTGTTTGTATTTCCACGAGTTAATTTCCAATTTCAATCAAGCTAAAACCGAGATTTTGTTTGTTTTAAAACCATTCTCAAAGTGGAAAAAGTTCATTTTGAATTTTCAATTTCACCCAACATAGGCTCATTGTAGCTATTTTTTCCAATTTTCAACAATAGCTGGCTACTCAAAAAGAATCTCTGAACACAATCACATCTATCAATTCGGATAAACCATTCAACCACCGTAATGAATTCTCCAACCAACCCAATTGATATACCTCATATCTCCAAGCCCCAAACTTACCTCACACAACCATTTCCGCTGGATACCAAAGTGAAAGCAAGGGTTTCGGGGGACGGCAAGACGGCTCGATTAGGCGAAGAAAGTTCCGCGAGAACGACGTTCCGTCACCGACATCAAAGCGCCCTTGAAAGGTAAATCATGAGTTTATGCTTCCAAAAATTGAAGTGATTTATGGATCTACACTAAATCATAGTGTAGTTCTTCCACTTTGATTACAAGTATTTTCGTCTAATTTATTATTTGAATATTATTTTGTAAAATCTGTAATTTTTTTGTTGTTGGAATGTCCTTATATTTATGTTTGAAAATAGGTTTGTCACTTCCTTGTTAAATACCTTGTGTAGGATTTCGCATTTTCCTAAATCTTGTCTATGCCATGTCCCTAATGAACATGATATACCAAATAAATGATTCATACACGAGTGTATGTTTGTTGTAAAGCACAAATATTTGAGGGTCTTCTCGAGTTAATTTTTTAGCATTTGGACTTTTTATTTAGGTTCATATATGTTGGTCATTTTTTACGGTATAGAAAATATTTTTTGTTTATGGGTATACGAGATCTTGATTTTTTGTTTATAATTCGCAATGATTTTTGTGTTTTTGTGCATATGTCGTTTAACATCGTGTCGGAAAATTGATATGGAATTAATTTACTCCTTTGTGTAGTAATATATTAGCTTATCTCAATCTAGGGTCTATATTTATTTTATTATTTTCCTTCTATGATTTTGATTGGATATGTGCTATTTTTCTACAAGTTTTTCCCAATCAGTGGTCAACTGGATTTAGAGAAAAATTGAAATCATAACTTATTCACTTTTTGCATAAATAGATGAATAGAAAAGGCAAAGCAAAAGTCATCTCGACCACCCAAGACGATAACCATGAGCGATCTATACGCAGTCGTAGAGATGATGCCACATGGATATGGCAACATTGCGGCTTCTTGGAACTCATGTACATTCAGTTTCAAGAAGGGCAATTATTGACATCAACATTTTCAGATCAAACATGGAAAACAATTGGAAAAGAGCTTTTTGATCGTCACAATGTCAATTACACTGCACCACAACTGAAAGGGAAAGCTTGCAGGCTGAGGATTTTGTGGCGTAAGTTCCATGATTTGATCACCAAAAAAACAGGATTTGGGTGGGATCCACTTTCTGGTACTGTGACCGCACCAGAGGAATATTGGACTTCATGGCTTGCGGTAATTGTCCTAGAAACACACACTTGTTTATCCTCAGTTGATAGATATTTCCCTAAATTACCAAGCATAGGTTTTATAACTAATCCCCCCTAAATTCAAACTTGTAGGAAAACCCGGAGGAGGCTAGTTTGAGGAAGAAAGGACTCCCACATTACGACCTATGCACTGAAATGTTTTCCAAATCAGTTGCCACTGGTGCATTTGCACGCTCTAGTGCGTTTGGTCCTTTAGACTCTGATGAAGAGGGGGATTTGGATCCAACCTACAAAGTGACTACCCAAACTGAAGGGATTCCATTAGGCGTAGGCACACCCACCTCGTTAGACCCGTTACAACAACCCTCCTCATTATATAAGGCGTCGGACAAGAAAGCAGCTAAAAGTACCCGCTCCTCACGGCTAGATGAAGCCATAGATGCGTGGACATCTGTGAATAAGGAGTCGGTAAAACGAATGAAAAGAAAATCGAATGATGCTGTTGAGGATTGCATGGCTGCACTCGAAGCCATGGAAGGCTTGTCTGAAAAAAAATTCTTTCTAGCACAAGATGCTTTCCTCAAAAGGATCCGACGCAAAATGTTCTTGTTAATGAATGAGGACAAGAAGAGGAAATGGGTTGAGTCGTTGGGCGAGCCATGAGTGTATCAATTTGTCTAACTATTTCATATTTGCATTAGGTTTTAAGTGGTCTGTTTTCCTAAACAATGCACCTGCACTAGAAGTTTCTTTTTTTTAAGGGTTGAACTATGTTATGTTTGTATTTATTTTATTATGTATGACTTTTAATTTTCCTAAATGGCACATGGTGGATGCTACGTAATACTTTTATTATGCTTTTTGTGTCTATATGTAATTGGATTTTAGCACCCTGTTTGATGCTCTTACAAAGCAAGTTGTAGGGGGCCACTTGGGCCACCCGTGGAAGATGTTAATGACCTTTCGCAAATCTGCAGAAATGATTCATTGTCAAATAAAATGCTATAGCAAAGAGGAATAGTTCTTAATATTCCATTAAGAAATAGAAAAGTGCTTAAAATTGGTTACCACTAGACTCGCTTATTAGTGTGTATATGTTACGGGATGGTAGCTAGGGGTGTTTGTTCGGCCAAACCGAATCGAACCAAAATGAAATTTTGTTAACCGAAAATCGGTTGGCAAAATCACAAACTCAAAACCGAACCAAATTTATTTATTTTTTTACCGAACCAAATTTTCGGTTTTGCTTGGATAGAGGTGAACCAAAATATTTAAAAAGTGCTTTTTTGTTGACTAGAATAAAAAAAGTGATTCTTTTTGGTATTATGTAATATGTACAGTTTGCAAGGTCTCAAAAAAGTGTTTTTTATTTTGGAGAGTTTCTATTCAATCTAGCAAGTTATGTTATATATATATATATATATATGTGTGTATATATATATATATATTTAAAAAAATGGTTATTTTGGAGAGTTGCTATTCAATCTAGCAATATGATTAATAGTTCTTTTTTTTAGCTTATATGTGTTTGCATGTCACTGTATATATTTCCAGGATTTATTATTAAGGTTGTGAAAAAATGGAAAATAATGTGGGATCAAGTAGCATTGTTCCCAATTCGGCGGATAATGTACCTTCGGATGACTCGATTAATGGATCTGAAGATTCTAATTCATCAGATAGCGAGTCAAATTCAGATGCAGACTCAGACGAGATTCCCGTACCAGATATAATGGGATTTGTGTTTTTGACTGAAGTTTTATTTCCGTACCACTTAAACCCTAAACGCCCAATGTACGACTCAATACTTCAAGGACAAGACTGGTTAGGTGAATTAATACGTGGCCATCCACAAAGAATAGTTAATAGTCTCCGAATGCGCAAAGAATCTTTCGAAGCGCTTTGTAACTTACTTATTCGACGTGACTTAATGCAAACATGCCGTGCAACACGGGTTGGTGTACGGGAGTCTGTAGCTATATTCCTTACCACAGTTGGATTTGCTTCCCGTCAAAGAACAACATGTGAGCGTTTCCAACATTCACTTGAAACTGTATCACGACATGTTAAAAAAGTTGCAAAGGCGCTATGCAAGTTGGCACCAGAACTTATCAAACCACCTGACATGTATGCTTGTTCTACTAAGATTATGAATGATCCACTACTTTATCCATATTTCAAGGTATATGACCACAGTACGTCTACGTAGTAGCTCTTCATACATTTACTTGTAATTACCAAATAACGACGATTAGAACATATTGCTTGATGTAGGATTGTGTCGGCGCTATTGATGGCACATTGATTTCTGCTTGGGCACCCGCTAATAACCAAGCTTCATTCCGTTCACGAAAAGGCGAGTTGCATCAAAATGTTTTAGCCGTATGTGATTTCAATTTGATGTTCACATTTATTCTTGCGGGTTGGGAGGGGAGTGCTAACGATGCTCGTGTGCTAACGGATGCATTAAGGCGAGATGGAAATTTTCCATGGCCGCCAGAAGGTACTAAACTTGTAGGCCCACTTTTGAATTTTCCTAGCTTCTTGAAGTCTCGTATCATATGTTTCTCATAATAGGTAAATACTACCTTGTGGACTCGGGTTTTGCAATTTTCCGGATTCTTGGCTCTATATCGTCAACATAGATACCATATTAATGCTTGGCGTGGAGCTATGTTTGATCCGCGGGACCGTGAGGAGCTTTTTAACAAACGTCACTCAAGACTACGCAATGCAATTGAGCGTGCATTTGGTGTTTTGAAGGGTAGATTTCCAATTCTTAAGGGACCAATGCCTCGATACTCAATACGACGACAAGTCAATATTGTTATTGCGTGTTGCGTCCTTCACAACTGGCTGCGTGCAAATTATCAAGATGATGAATACTTCCGAAGAGCAGAACGAGGTGAATTTGACCCGGATGAGGCTGCCGATGATGCACGTCAAATACCGCAACAATCACAACAAGATATTGTAGCTCAAAGTGAATTCCGTGATATGTTAGCTGCTTCAATGTGGGCACGTCGGCGCTAAATATCAATTTTAGACAAATTTAAGTAAATCGCATTGAATGGCTTAGCTTAGTTCATTAACGCAACTCTGGATTGTGCTTTTTTTTGTTATTTTACCAAACAATGAACAACATAACCTATTTTGTGTCATTATAGCTACATCAGTTTGTGGTTTTTAATTAATATATGATATATATAACAATCTTATGCACCTTTTCGGACAGATATAAACGTCATGGCAACGCTAGAGGCACCATTTTGTAGTTGTGGTGCAGGACGAATGTCATTGAAAATGGCCAGAACTAGTGCAAATTATGGTAGATGGTTCTACACTTGTCCTTTAGGACAAAATCATCCAAAATGTTTCATGTGGGTTGATGGCGGACAATACAATGCGACACGTGGATCTCGTGTTCACTACTCATTCGAACTCTCTTTGCTACAAAGCATAGAGACAAACAGAGGGGAGTGTCAAGTCACAAGAATGCGACTCAAACGCTCACTGTGCATAGTCGCAAAAAAATGAATACAAATGTGCAACCATCTTCAGGGAAACAGAACATCGAAGCCCAAACAACAACAATAGCGATTTGTTGTGCTATGTTCTGTTGCCTAATAGTTTTTCTAATAATTGCTCTAGCTTTTCTGCTTATAGCCATTAAAATTTGGTTAATGCACTAGAATCATTATAGTGAAAATTATGATTAGTATGTCTTTGTGTATGTTTATTTCTCGATGCAAACTTATGTACTGGTTGTATTTAGATTAGTTTGGATTGATGGTATTTTGTTCTATTACTTAATGGATTAGACTTCTATTAATCCCTGCATATTGCTTCATTAAATAAGTTAATCATACCACATAAGATATTTCTTGTCATTTTGTTTTTTTGCATGCAGAATGAATCATAGGTTGGAAAATGCAATGGCAACACCATTACCACCAGGCTTCTTCGATTGGGGAGATGAAGAAGATGGTTGGTTGAAACACGGTTTAATGATTGAGAGGTTTAATGGATCTTTGGATACACCAAGACAAGTTGAATGGGCATTGTTAAATGTGAAGAGAATGATGGAAGCTAGTTTTGGGCGTGAATTTGCGATTGAGCTACTACGGTATAAATACAAGGTGGTTAAACGCCGGTTCGATATCTTCTCGGATGTACTGTCTAGCACGGGTGTAGTTTATGATGCCCAGATCAATATGGTTTATGTACCTAGTACTGAAAAAGCACGACTTAAGCAGGTATGATTTTGGCAACAAATAATGTAAATAATTGTAATTTCTCTATATATTCTAGTACATTTTTCAAAAGTTATTTGATTTGTATATTTTATCTTGCCAATATGATAGGTTTATCCAGATGCTGAACAATTCTTCTATGAGGCACCAGATGACTGGGATGAGCTAAATTTGATTTTTTGTGATGATGATGCAGAACTTTTTCGGGCTGATAAGTTGCCCCATGTTCGTTCAACACCAGGGCAGCTATCACGATCTGTTAGTGGCGAGAGAACACCAACTGTTATTGTCATCTCCGATAGCTCACCAGAACGATCGAACCAAAATATCCGTCCACCTCTTGTACGCTCTGCTACACGAACCCGTCGAGGATTGAATTGGCGCCCAAGTGGAAGTCAAATACCATTAGCTCCTTGCATTCCGCCAGTCACGAATTCAATTGACTCGATTCCAGACTTGCAGTCTCAAGTTGGAAATCGCCCACTGCCTTCCACACCAGTAATGGGTCTTCCACGCGTAAGGCGTACTCGTGGCGTTGGTTGTAGTACAAGCGAATCGTCAACAGCCCATTCACCAGGGCCATGACGGTAACAACATATTATGGCATTCAAGCTAAAGTAATTATGGTGTTTTGATGGGTTAACTATTCTAAGGACTACCAGTACAAGTAATTTTTTTTGTTATGCCTTATCCTTGGGTGTTATTCAAAATATTATAAAACTCAACTCTGATTGGATGCCTCAAGGGTATTGTATTTTGTTATTTTGTAATCTCAGTAGGTGTTGCTGTGTATGGTTGTTCTTCAAGCTTGAATGGCTTACCCTTAACTGTGTTCTTTTGTTATCTGAACAATCTTCAATTAATATGTATAAATTGTATGGGTGTTATCTAAAAATGTTGGGTTTGTATATTTATCATGTTTATTAGAGTTGAATGTATGAATGTTCAAACCTGCTCTATTGTCCATTCTTCCAAAAAAATATAATAAAAAGGACAAACACATTATTTAATGCATTAGATCATTTTGAACAAATGATACATAAAATTGAACTGATCATTAGGAAATGTGGCAGTCTTGCATTCCATGCGTCAATCAAAGTGGGGCCCACTCTAATATAAGTATCAAATTATTTAATTGATGGAAATTGGAATTTGAAAATACACCCAAACAATTTTTCATTTTTATCACGCAAATCTATATCAAATTTGATTTGAAAACTCTACAACCAAACATATTTTTATTTCCAAACCTATACATAACAGAAATTCAGACAACTAACCAAACATATTTTCATTTTTCACACGAATACCAATGATCTCTAGAAATTCATTTTCCAACACTGGAAACTGGAAATTTGACCTGGAAATACATCCATACATCACCTTAGAGTTCTGATGAGATCAAACATATTTTCGGTGTGAGATAGGTCTATTTTTCAAGAAAATAAAATAAAAATAATAATATTCCTAGTTAAATGAAAAATAATTTGATTATTAGAAGAAACTGAAAATTTATATTGAAGTCATATCATTGAGGAGGGCGTTCATCCTGAGAATTAATCTCAATTAATTCGATCCTTAATTCTATCTAACTTGCAAAATACTCCTTATGGTTGCACTCCAACTTTGGATCTTGCACCCGTCACGGCATATAAATAACTAGATGATGTTAATTTTTAAACACCCCTTCTAACTTGAGTTCCGGATAATTCTTGATAGGATTAATGTCTCTAACAACTTATTGTATTGCAGACATTAACTTGTATCAATAGTTGATATCTAGCTTGGAGACTCGTAAAGAGAAGTGATGCCATACCGCATATAAAGATACTCAATGTATTTCGATTACTTTCTGATTCTCTGAACCTAACTTAAGAGTTGAAAAATTTTCGATTGGGACAAACAATTTGTTGTGTGACAAGCAACAATCTCTCAATAGTTGACACCTAGTTTGGAGACTCGTGAGGAAGTGATACCATACCGCATCAAGTACCTACGCAATTTTTTAGGAAACACTTAATACCCAAAGGGCTTTCCTATGAAACATACCCAATCCATTGATTATTATTTGATAATATGAGATCATAAGTATTTCATGGATAAGTCAAGGTCCCTGTCTGGCAGCCTCCATCAATTTCATTAAAATTTTAAGATAATGTATATTTACATGTAAAATTATTAAAATTTATGAATTGGCTTTTGAAAAATTATAAATATATTATTTTTATTGTTGTTTAAAAAAATCAATCAATTGAACTTGTTAAGGTGATCTCGAAATATAGTTGATTTTAAATTCTTCATCTCTTATTTTGAGTTATTTTTGAGTAATTGGGGTGAATGATTTTAAGAATCGCAATATAATAATTTTGTTAAAAATTTCAGTTCTCTCTATCTCACTTAAAATTTCATATTTTATGTATATACAAATATATATATATATATATATATATATATATTTATACACACAATGTTGCAAAAATTATATTACAATTTGTGTAATTGGTTAAACCAGATGAGAAAACGATATATGGGGATGGGGTCATAACTTTTGAAAGAGCTAGGTCGAATATATATAGAATTACTATTTGTTTTTCCCTTGTGGACTAGCCAAAATGAATCGAAAATAATTAGGCATGTTTGTTTTAACTTAAAATTAATTCTTTGTTTTGCTCACTTCATATGAATTAATATCATAAATCACTTTCAATCCTTACAAATTGTCGTACATAACTATATAACAAAGACTTACGATATGTTTTTTGCTTTTAACTAAAAATTAGAATATTCAAAGTTTATTTTCAGAATTTACGATTTAGTTTAATATAAATGTTTGTTTATAAAAGCTTTAATATTTTTATCATTTCTATATCCTTAGCGTTGTGTTGAGGTTTAGTAATCTCCATTACAATTTTATTTTTTTGCTAGCTTGAACGTTTCAAAATGAGTTATTATTCTTAAATGATCACCCCACAACCTAAAAAAAAAAAGAAAGAAATAAAAAAATTAATTATTTTTCCAACTAAAGAAAATAATGTAAAATTACTAATTTGCAACTACTCCCTTTGTTCCAAATTTATGATTTTCATTTTTTCCTTTAATTTTCTGAGATTTGTCAAGCTAGATAAGTCTGCCCATCTTTTAACGTGCAATTTCTTTTATTATCTTCACGTACAAAAAAATCTGCCACATATTTTAGTTAATAAATATACATATATAATTTATTCCTTTTCATTTCTCATCTAAACATCAATCCGAATTAAATAAAAATCATTACAACAAAGGAAATAATACTAATTTTAGCATTATAGTACGACAAAACATGAAATATCTATCTGAATGAGTTAAATTAGACAATTAAATTGTTAGGTCAAATATGTATTATACTAATTGACCCAACTTATAAAAAGAATTGGGCAGCCATTGGAAGTGATGATTTAATGTTAATTATCATGTTAGCCCACTTAAAATATTGCACTATCACTCTCTCCCATGACTTTCCTCATCTGAAAATCTTTCCCAAACATAATATTAATTTTTTAAAGTGCTTCAACTACCTATCAAAGTTGAAGAACCTCATATTCCCATATTGTGATCAACTACCCTTCTCCATTTCCAGGCCATTCTTCTTGTCAACTACCCATTATATTTCAGATCAAACACTCCTCCTTTTCCTTTGAACTCAATTTCCCTTCTATTTATATATACTCACACACATACATACAAGCACTTATACACATGAACCTTTCTACAAACTTAATTTGCAAACCCTAATGGCTGATGATCATTTGCACAAGTCTAGTATTATTGATGATGCGGTTAAAGTGGGCTCTGGAGGTGAGATATTATCCATATTCAAAATTTACGGGTTGAGATTTCTGTTTTTCACTTTTCATATTCCATTTATATTCCACTACATCGGATGAATGAACGCACGCGTACATGATGATGTCACAATTGTACATATGTCATTCACCCAATGTATGAAATAGAGAATGGAATACGGAAAGTGGAACATGAGATCCGAATTTACATATATATGAAGTTTATAGTTTAATTAATTGATGTTGCACATATCCAACTAAATTACATATGAAGTAGTTAAATTTTTTCTTTTAATGTTGTACATCATATATAATGCATGTCAAAATAAATAAAATGCTCGATTCGATATACGGTTAGAGTGCGTTATATACACTTGGTATGTAGTTATGAACTGCTGGGAACACAAGATCCTTAATGGTATTAATGAACAATGAATTAAATAAACGAATTGTTTTACTAATAGGTAATTTTTTGCCAATAATATTGTTAATTAGGCAGATTATATTTGATGTATGTGACACACACACACACACAATGGTTAAATTTGGTTTCTAACAACAATTTTTGGCGACCTATTAATTAGATGTGGTAGCAGCTGAAAATCAAAGCATCCAAGATTCCAAGCAGCTTGAGTTTTCAAGAGATGAGGAAACCCTAATTATGAGGATGTACAATTTGGTTGGGGAAAGGCAATAATTCCTCTCATTTAATTTGTCGCCATTAATTATTGATTAGATGTTTATTTACATTAATATATCTACGGTTTTTATACGATTTTCAGATACTTTATGGAAGGGCTGAAAAATAAATTGTTAAAAATCTTGAATTTCTTAGGTGGTCTTTGATTGCTGGAAGAATTCCTGGGAGAAGTGCTGAGGAAATTGAGAAGTATTGGAAATCCAGACAATCTACTAGTGAAAAAGAACCCAACAATCCGATTTTTGGTCCCATTAATCGACCAAATCAAGAATGAAATTAATTCATGTTGGGAATTGATTGGATTCAGATTTTTTGTTGCACTTCATGTTCCATTAATTATCCAGCCCGGATGAATGATATGTATCATAAAGTCTAAATACTTTAGGACACTTGCATTGGGTTATAAGCATGCCTGACAATGAGAATTAATTCTTGCTTTGGACTTTGGCAACTTTATGAATATAGTTTACAATTAGCTAGATTTCGTACTTGTAACATGTTAATTCTCTAATTCTCAATGAAAATATGTTTGATTGAATAATTTTTAAATAGTAATTTATGTATCTTTTTAGAAAAGTTTAGAGTTGTAGGTCTACTTTCAATATTTTAATTTGAATATATATTATATTTTTGAGATTGTAGTTTGTGATTCTCATTAGATAATATAGTTGAAATATTTTAAGTGGATATAACTGGTAATGGTGAGTCACAGAATAATAATTGATAAGTGATGTAGATCAAACAGTATAGTCGAAAATTCAAATTATTTGTTTTAAAATGTTGTTTTCCGTGAAAAATAGAAATAAAAATGACAAGCATAACTACATTTTTATGAATAGTGGACTCTTGGAAATATAAACAAACAAGGGCTTTGTTAGTCTGATCTCTACTGCGTGGGGATCATATTCTTATTTTCGGGAGTAGCTAGACTAGTATTTTAACTCTCTCTCTCTCACACACACATATATAGGAAGATAAATTTACATTTGAAGGGTGAATTTTTAAATTTATTTAATTTATCTACAAGAATTAAAGATATCCCATCTGAGGAGATGACTGCAGCCAGGTCCAGCCCACAGCTAGCCCTCCCTTTGGCTTAGTCTAGATCTACTACTAATCAATGTTTTAAAAATTGATATAAAGGAGGATCTAAACATCACTCTTTAGCTTTAGATCGTTCACATATTAAATATATGATGCTTTTTTTATTGCTTAATATAGGCAGCTAATTAATCGGTAGTAAAATCAGATATTTAATTAATCTATGAATGATTATAAAAAGTCAAAGAGTATACAACCCAACTCCGATTGTGACATATGTCCCATTTTGATTTTATTTTTTTGAAAAAATTCACATTCATATGTCATAATGAAACACTTGGCAAAATCACGAAAGAATTGGGTTGTACCCACTTGGGTAACATCTCATTACTCATTTGTCATTTGAAAATAAGTATTAGTCATTTAAAAGTATGTTAAAAGTAGTTTTTTTTTAAAATAAATGAAAATATATAAAAAGAAAGGAAAATGTCCCGATCACAAGCCGAGGTAGTAAATGAAAAATAATGCAAAAATTCAGAAACGAAACAATAAAATTAAAATAACTTAACAACGCGATTTAAATGAAGGGCGTTTATGTCTCAAGGTTTCGAGTGATATTGTCGATTTTTTTTGCACGTGCTCGAGTATCGTCTTATTGGTCTGCGATGTAGCTTGTGAAATATCGGCCTAGGATCCTCGAGCCATAATTTCCGAGCCTTCATAACTTCAAGGAGTATATTAAATGTAGTTGAATGTATCAAAAAGTGGAAATTAATAAAAGTAAATTTTGCTAATTAATTAAGATTGCTTGTAACTACATCAATAATACAAAAAGTATCTTTCCAACTTTCCCATAATACCTTATTTTTATTTTTTCTGTTTTTTTAAGTGTGAAAAATGCGACTCAAAACCTTAATAGGATAATTTCCAAGTGTTCTAGGGCGATGACCATATAAACTAGTTTGAGTCTTCATTTCCCTTCATTTAAAAACAAAGATCTTGTTCTTCTTCTTCTTTCATAGTTGATTATTTTTCTCACATGATAGCTAATGCAATTTGTCAAGTTTGTACTTATTGTACATGTTAGAATGAAAGCAATATTGTACATGTCAAGTTTGTACTTATTCGCCCATGATACTATTATTTTCGGAAAGGCAACAAAAGAGAATGCGTGGGTTGTAAAAGCAATTCTTAGAAATTTTGAACTCGTGTCCGGATTGAAAGTGAATTTCAGCAAAAGTTGCTTATATACTGTCAATGTGGAACAAGGAATCGAGACCCAAATGGCCAACATATTGAATTGTAAGACGGGTGTTTTTCCATTTTTATACCTTGGTCTGCCAATAGGTGCGAACCCAAGAAGGAGGAGGACCTGGCAGCCTGTTATCGATAAAATCAACCGTCGTCTTGGTCGGTGGGAAAACAAACATTTATCTTTCGGGGGAAGGATCGTGCTTATAAAAGCTGTTTTATCTTCATTACCGCTCTATTACCTGTCTTTTATGAGGGCACCACGAAACATTCTCAAAGAAATCGAAAAAATTCAGAGGAAATTTCTTTGGAGTGGGGGTACGGAAAGGGGTAACAAAATTAATTGGGTAAGTTGGGATAAAGTTTGTATGCCTAAGAAGGAAGGTGGTTTGGGGGTGAGGGAGATGGATAGCTTCAATAAAGCACTTCTAGCAAGATGGGGTTGGAGGCTTGTTAGATATAATGATCAATTATGGGTCAGAGTCATTCAATCAAAATATGGAGCTATTGATAATGATAGAAGAGAATTTCAGAACTTTAAAAATGATGGAGAGAGCTCCTGGTGGTGGAAAGATCTTAATAAATGGATTCTCAGTAAAGATTGGTTCTTAGGAAATTTAAGAATGAAAGTGGGGAATGGGAATAAATGTAGATTTTGGGAAGATTGGTGGGTGGGTGAAGAAGTATTAGCCAAGCTTTTCCCTAGATTACACATGTTAGCCATTGACAAAGGTGTGAAGGTGAATGAGATGGGGCACTGGGCAGAGGGTAAATGGGAATGGGACTGGAAATGGAGGAGAAAATTATTTGCTTGGGAAGAGAATTTGTTGAAAGATCTTTTAACATTTTTTTGCAGGTTCTCTTTAGATCAAGGAAAAAATGATCAATGGACATGGAATGCTGGACCCGGGGGCCTATTTTCTACAAAATCAACGTACAATTACTTAAGGAATCTCGAAGCACTAAATGAGCAGAGGAGAAAAGTTCTCACAATTGCATGGGGAAAGCCAACGCCGTACAAAATAGCTGCCTTTGCTTGGAAGCTCTTGCAACAAAGAGTCCCGGTTAAAGAGGTTCTTCAGAAAAGGGGAATTTTACCAAGTAGCGATCCTGCACTTTGTGTTTTTTGCGAGAAATCACAGGAAAGTTTAGATCACTTATTCTTCATCTGTCCTGTTTCACATCATATTTGGACCAGCTGCTATAATTGGTTCGAGCTTACTTATGTGTGCCACAACAACTCCATTCAACATCTTCTTCTTCATATGGGAATGGTAAATGACAAGAGAAACAGAAATGTTTGGAGGGCAGTTTGGATGTGTGTTATATGGAATTTGTGGATTCATAGAAATGAAGGCATTTTTAGAAAGACACCACTTATGCATGATATAATCATCACAAAAATTAAGATTAATCTCTGGTATTGGATTAGAGCACACCGACCTGAGATGAAGGAAATGCCTATTGATTTATGGTTGGAGCGCCCAATTAGAATTTTTTGAAAATTAGTGAATGTGAGCAAATTAGTTTTGAGTTTTATGATTTGTCAATGATATGAAGATGTAATATGGGTTGAGCACCCCTTGTGTTCTAATTTTATGAAATTTTTCCTTATCAAAAAAAAAATATTATAAACTTAACATTAAAATGTTAAGTTTTGTTCGTTTTACATTATTATATTGTCAGTGGATTTAATGGATGAGAGTTGATGATATATCATGCACGTCGTTAAAATTATTTTATTTAAGGATATAGTACTTGTGGACATAGCCGAACATGAGGTGAAGCTATGAGACAATCGTCCTCGGCTCGAAATTTTTTGGGCACCAAAATCATATACATACATAATGCATATATAGTTGAAGGGTGAGCCAATAAAATGAATAAATATATAAAGTAACCATCGAGACCCATTATTGAATTATTCTCAGGCCAGATTGAGTGCATGAAACAAGAAAAAAAAGTAAACTTCGTGTTGCATGGTGAACGGTGATTATTCTCCATCCATTGCCCAACTATTCGATTTGACCCAAATTTTATTGGGGCTTGAGAAATATTTATTTAAGTTGAAAATTAAGTGGGAGTACATTAAATGTTAGAGTCCAATAAGCCCAATTTCTATACTAGTTACTTTAAAATATCATAGAAAAATATTTAAAATATTACTTGAATAATGTTGTAGAATATCATGAGGTGTATGATGATATAGTAGAGGACTTGTAGCCGTTGAAATAAAGTAATTATAGTCATTGGTTAGGAAGTGTCATAATATAAATAGATGCAATCTTGTTCATTTTATATTAAGCCAAAATTTAGAAGCACGAGTAATAGTGAAAAGTAAATGTTCTTTGTAATTCTAGTAAATTAAAAATCCCTCCCTCTTAATTTCTTCTAGACTTCCCCATCTGATATTGCTAAGTATTATATGCTAATTTAATATTTTTTTACCATTTGTGAGGCTCATCAAGGCCTCAAAACCTCATGTCTGTCACCTACAACTTTTCAGAATTTTAAAAGCCACATAATGATATATAAATAAAACCTATGTCGAGCAGATCACTTGAATTTCTTTAACATTTTGTATAATTCAATGGTATTTTTTTCCATTAATAAATTATGTATTGATTTAGCTTATGAGGGTTTTAATATATGTTAGAAGGGGAAAAATGAATTTTACATTAAAGTTGTAAATAAATGATGGTGGCTTCTTGTCAAAAGGAGGTTGTTTGTGGAGCCTAAATGTATGAAGAGCCTAAATGTGACAAGAGCATGGTTTGCACTAATGTCAACATCAACTGTCCGTTAACTACCCACTTTCCTTCGACTTCTTAAAGAGATCCAATTTTAGTTTCCTTGTAGGGAAAAGAATCGAAAGCTAATGAGCCAAACAGAAAATAAGAAAAAACTACCCTAAGCTCAATATATTTTTCTTTTGGACCAAATTGACTAAACCCAGTCACATCACTAGCTAGTGACAAATCTATGCCGCATTTTATGTACAGTTGCTACTACAAAGAAAGGATAATGTAAGTAACTATTATTAATTAAGGATATGATACACAATTCTAAATAACTATTATGGAGGTATATGATGGATATCTATCCAAAATATTTGCAGCCAAATAGTTTAATCTATTCTTTTTTATTATCTTCAATCAATATATATCCTGGGAAAAAAGACGAGTCGATGGTAATCGAACACTACAAATTTTGTCTGAGCTTTAGAGTATTAACTACCGGGCCAGCCATTATCCGATAGCTTAATCTGTATTTATGGAGTTTTACGCGAATTAGATCTACTCAAACTAATTAGATTATTTTGATCTAAAATATCCATGGATGAACCTAAAATCTAATTTCAGAATTTTACCTGTTTCTGAGACATATTATCCACATGATGCTCATCTTGTTAAATCCCCCTATCACTATCAAAAGTAGCTTCCATATTAAATAAAGTTCTTTTGTCCACGAGAGATGCTATTAACACCCTATCTCTTAATACTCTCCCACCCTTTTTAAAATAACTTTTTTTTTACTTAATACACCGCAACATTCCTCAATTTACCCTCAATTCCTTCCATCAGTAAATGGAAAGGAAGTTAGCAATGATAGCTCTTTTGGTGTTTTGTATTTTGCATGCGTTATGTTGTTGTACCTTGTGCTTATGTTGATTGTTCTTCTTGTGAAGAATAATGAAGCTAATGCTTAAATTTCATGTACTCAACACACATATTTGTTTAGGATATTAAGTAAGTAATGGCTCATAATGTATGTGTAGTGCTTATAGGGCAATGGGATGTACCCTGAGCTTTCTTTTTCTTTTTTCTTTTTGGGTTGTACCCGGAGTTATCTACTTACATGAATCATGTATGATATGAATGTGCAAGTATGATTAAGTTGGTGATTAGTGCACTTAATTTGACGTGATTAGTTATTAAATAAGGATTAAGATAATTTTTGTCAAGGCAAACACAATTACGGTTGGTACAAATCTTGTCGTTTTCAAAACTTGATTCTAACAGTTGCACCGAACAGCCAAACTGATGGTTATGCTAATCGATTTTCTCATAGTCAATTGGAATATCCAGATTCTAATTATTAAAGTAGAAGATGGAGGAGATTGCAGGAAGAAGAAGAAGAAAAGAAGGGGTGGGGAATTAAGACAATTACAAGGTTTAAAAACAATGGGGTGTATTTAGAGATTTAGTGAGTGTATTTAGAGATTTGGTCAGTGCTAAGTGCATTTTAGTCTTTTTATTTGATGCCATTTTTTATTTAAAGAGAAGGGAGAATTAATTGATATATTTTGAGGGTGTTAATAGCGTCACCCTTATCTAGACTACAGCTGATGACTAGAAAAAAAATAAGATTGTGATCTCCCTGACCTTGCTTTTTGTTGATCATTCATTCATTCTATAACCTAAATTATATAACAGTGCAAAAAGAATTCGTACCCTTTGTTATGCATGTTAATAATCCCACCATACATAAATTCCCGAATCCGTTGCATAATATAAATATAATAGTATAATGGGAGGTTATTTGACTTATTTCCTATTTTTTGATTTAATATTTTTTGAAAGAGTATTTTTCATTTAATTATTACATTATATTTGCGGAGAGGCTGAGGAGGAAGGCAATCATTTTTTTCTCACTTGTGTCTACGCATATAAGGTTTGGATGGAGTAATATACTTGGGTTAATTTGAAGACTGTGTTACAAATAAATGAGACATACAATTTGAGAACCATTTGGGTTTATGCCAAATAAAAGATCAATCTCTATTCTGGATGATGCTATTGCAAATGTGCTACATGGACTATTTGGAACGAAAGAAACAGGAGGGTCTTTCAAGATAAAATAATGACACCGGGAAGAATGGTGGAGATCATAAAAATTCTCATTTGGACATGGTTCAAAGCTTTATAATAATTCTTTTTTTCCTTTTAGTATCACAAACTGGTTTATACCCGTAGTTAAATGTATTGAGTGTATTAACTTGAAGTGAACCGAGAACCTGGATTCTAATAAAATTTATTTCCGATCCCCCCAAAAATAATTATACCAGCCAAATTGTCCCATACCAATTCTCATGTCACGTGTACTGTTAAATTGTTGACGAATTTACCCTTCGTAGGCCGTAGCCAACATGCCAATTATTAAAAAGAGTACGTTCCAAATACATTATGAATTATGATCCAATTTTTTTATGCAGATGAAATCGAACTCAATTGAGATTGTTTTAAATTTTACTTTAATCCATATTTATCCATTCTCTGATCAATTTCAGAGTAAATTAAAAACACTGATTAAGACATGTCTCCGTACTTTAAAAAATGACGCTTAGTAGAATATTTCTAATAATAAAATTTGTATTTAAAATACATAACAAAAGTAAAACTACAATTTGATGTTCCAAAATATATATATTTACCCAAATATTTATTGAGTTGTATCAATTGGGAAGGTGGGGAGATGGTGATGAATGGTATTGATGGAATTGACAATATAAGAGAATAAGTTTCATAATAGGTTTGAATATTGTGAAATAAGTGAATAGTTGTGTATTTTATAGAGAATATAGATTTAAAACGAGTTATTTCAGGAAAATATCATAAACAAACATATTTCTAAATCTATGAATAGTATAAAACTGAAAATAGGAGTTTGAAAGCTGAACCATACGAGCCTTTAATTAGGTTCTGTTCCATTCTTCTTCCACAACAAAACGTGTTTAGATTGTTTTGGAAAAAAATGTTTTCATTCTTTTAGATACTTATCAAATTATTTATTTAATCAAATTCGTACGTATATTCTACTACACTCTACAAATTACTACAATAAAACAATAGTAACAAAACATCAACAATTGAAATTTGCCACTTATATAATCCTAACAAAAAACATTAATAAATTTAAATGTTGCAAAATATACTATTATCATTTTTTTTTACCAAACAAAACACTAGAAATAACACATTTTCAAGTTTACATTTTTTCCATTTCAACCAAGAGAAAAGATGTGCAGAAATATTTTCTTCATAATGCCACATACAATACCGAGCAAATCTCAAGATTTTGGATAACAAAAGATATGAATTGAATTGTTTGGTGAAGGATAACGATTTATAATTTCACAATAGGCTACAACAAGACGAAATAAAAGAAACTTCTTTCCTTGAAGACTGAAAAAACAGCCCAACAAGATGGGGTTATACGTCATGCCTTGATGGACGAGCCACAAATTGCTATTCCCAATGCACCTAATTAAAATAAATATTAAAGTAGGAATAGCCCCATACCCTTACCCCATAATTTATTACTGACATAGGACTTTTTTGATATATATAACTATTGATATTGAATAATATATTCTGCCCACCTCTCATCTAAAATTTCTTTCCATACCTCAATTTGTTATTACATTTACATAATAGAATTGTGTGTATGTATGACTGGATTTGATCGGGGTTATAAAATAATGCAATATTAATGCAGACTCGTTACATGTTCAAGATTTTTGTTCTTTTGCGCATGTAATACGCATTGTAAAAAGTAAATAAAAACATTGAGTGTTAGATGAAATACATATATGTACTGTCATAATTTGAGTCTTGTGAACTTATATTCATAAATTATTCCACTCCACTTTAATGCATGACATATAAGTAGCATCCCAATTATGAAACTTTAGACACATTTGAAATTATGAAACTTTAGACACATTTGAGGAAAAATTGCAATTTTGGTCCCATAACTCGGGGTGTCAAAAGTAGTTCTATTCGATGTTATTTTTTCAAAAACACCTCAGAATTTACAAATCAGTATTGATTTGAGGACAAATCCCACAACCGATTGGAATTTTCACTGAGTTAATTCACGTGATAAGCACGTGCCTGAAATTTTGGGGATTTCTCACCCTCTTTGACACGGTGGAAATAAAATACTAACATGGAAAGAGATTTGGAGGAAAAACTCGTCACCACCATTTTTCCCCAAAAATTATGCCCAATTACAGGTGTTGACGAGTTTTTTTCCCTCCAAATCTCGACGAGTTTTTTCCCCAAATCTCTTTCCACGCCGGCATTTTATTTCCACCGTGTCAAGGAGGGTGAGAAATCCCCAAAATTCAGGTGTCACGTGCTTATCACGTGACGAATTCCAAAGAAAAATTCCAATCGGTGGTGGATTTGTCCTCAAATTGATACAATTTGTAAATTACAGGGTGTTTTTGAAAAAGTAAAATCGAGTGAGACTAGTTTTGATACAATTTGTAAATTACAGGTGTTTTTGAAAAAGAAAAAATCGAAATGACTAGTTTTGACACCCCCAAAATTATGGGACCAAAATTGCAATTTTCCCCACATTTGATGCATATACAAACAGTTATAATAAATATGGATGTGCAACCTCCACGAGCATGGCCCAAATGTAAATGAGATGTGAATAATGGATGTGAATTTTTGTTTGTGGGTGGTGGTGTACCTGCGCCTAGATACATACAAAGGTTAGTTGCTCTATGTAGGGTACAAGTACAACTTGGGCAAATATGCAGATTTCTAGGACCCATATAATAGAGAACAAAGGCCTTTTATATGTTGTGAAATTGTACCTAAGTTTGGAAATTACTTTTAATAATTGAAAATAGAAAAGGAAAAGAATCAGTAGATGTTATTGCTCAATTTGTATTGTTTGAGGATTATATATTTGTGGCATCATAAAATGGATTGTTAATAATGTGTAATATTGAAATTACCTTTTCAATGAATAAAAATTAAATTATGGTAGAAACTTGATAATTTAATACCCGATTAATTAATAACCTCGTCAAAATATCGCTTACCCTTTATAAAGGTGTTGACCAGGGTTCAAAACCAAGATCTTTCATTTTTGAAATTTATCCACTCCTTTCAACTAAGACTCCCAACTTACTAAAAAAATAACCTCGCCAAAATATTATAACATAAAAAATGAGAAAATCATAATACATTGTGTGTGCGAGGGACCTGAGATGACATGATACGTCAGCTATGACTGGTTTTGGAAGAAATTAGGTCGGAGATGAAAGCAAATCCACGGAGTGGGCAAGGGTTTAGGAGAGGTAAGTAGCTTCGCGCCTTTGGGTGGCGGAAGAGAAGACAATGTTTTTTATAAGATGTTTTTAAAACTTTAAAAAATTAGATTTTTTTTTAAAGTAAGTAGTTTAAATATTTGGAGAAAATAAAATTGTGATACTTTCAATGTGTTTGTGATGAAGAATTGTGTAATTGAAATTATCAAAATTAACTTAAGTGGTTTATATTAGATCCTATTTGAAAAATTATTAAGATCACCTTAAAAAATAATATAAAAGATTTAATTAACATCGTATTTCAAGGAGTTTGGAAGTAACAAAATAAGTTAAAAGATTTTATAAGTTCTCAAACTAAGGAGTTTTGAAAAATTTATTATAAGCTCATCTAGTCATTCTCTTAAGCTTAGGGGTAAGAAAACAAGTCGTACTATTTGACACTTCACTTGAATTGATTATTTAAACTTGTTTGAGCTAGTTAATAAAAAAAAATGAAGCTTGAATACATTTTTACGCTCAATAAGAATATGTGAAAGTCTACTCAAATTCGACTCGATCAATGAGTATAATAACGAAAGGGTGGGTTTTTTTACCCTATGTGGATAGTGAAACAATTTTTCTACCTATTTTTATAAAACCATCTTTTTTACCTACAAAGACAAAAATACCCTTACTAAAGTAGCACTATCGTGATGCCCCTATGTAATTTGACGATCGCGCTCACCTTCATGGTGGCACGATCGTGCCCCATAATGTGCTTCCCATATGGTGGCACGATTGTGCTCATGTTTATGCATGGTGGCACGATCGTGCTCACCTGGTGGCACGATCGCACCATGTTGAACATTCCAGTTTTTTTTCCTTCGAAAATAAGCGAATTTCTCGCATTATACATAAATATTTGAAGCAAGAAATACATTAATATGGTTCAAGTGACTTAAACTTATTTCCAATCGTGTCTTGAATATTCAAAAATCGAAAACATGAAAGGAAAAAAAAAGAGAAGATTGTTATCTTTGGAAAAAAAGAAGAAAAGATGAAAGAAAAATTATATTTTTAAACCAAGAAAGAGAGAGGGAGAGGATAAGGACATTTATGACCTTTCATTGAAAAAGAGGGTAGAAAAGTGGTTTTTATGAAAGTTGGGTAAAAAGTATTTTCCTATCTCAAAAAGGGTAAAATGCCCATTTTCCCGTAACGAAATATATATGCAAAATATACACTTGCTCGATTCGATTCGTGTTAGTTCGACTAAAACTCATTACAACTCGATTCGATTAGAATATTTGAAAGTCGACTCAAATTCGACTCTATTAATGAAAATAATAATAAAGTATATATGAAAAAATTAAACCGCTTGATTCGATTCATGTTCAGCTTTGAATAAAACTTGTTCAAGCTCAATTTGATTAATAGTCAAATACGAAATTGTGAAACTCAATAAAATTCCAAGTAAACTTGAACCTAATCAATACTTTTCACTCCTACTTAAGCTTTCCTAATCGAATTACAACTCGTTATGCTACTAGAGATCTTTTGGGCACAAAGTCCTCCAATGAAAGTGCACACTATATATGACCTCAATATATACATGTATAGTTTATATTTGAGGGATTAGGCAGCTGGGATATATTGTTGACACTTAATCCTACGTTCCATTTACGTGTAAATAAAAGGAGACAGACACTTGGTACGAAGTGGTTGTTTAAGGATTACATGTGTCCCTGTAACAGTTTGGCTGTTATCAGTTGTCATTAATGGTTATACTGCAATACAAACTTCTTCGTGGTAATCTTCATGGCCATTCTGAGTTCATGTCACCTTGGATCAGATTTGAGCTGTAACTTTTGACTTCAATTTTGTCTGTATAAGCTTTAATTAAATTATAATATTCATTTTGAGCTAGAAAGGGAAATCTTCGTCATCAAGAATTTCCAATGTCAATATTTATAAGAAATTACGACTGTATATATAAGTACATTTTACTTCATGAATCGAAGCCTACATAAAAAAGTTTAAAGTCAAATATATAATACTTTTACTTAAAACATTGTAGATTCTCACATCTCAGAAATAAAATAAGTGAAGACATGCATGTACAAATCGAAACAACAGATCCGATGATTTTGAAGAATAACTAGGTATTAATTTTGTTCTATTAAGAAAGATTGATGTCATGTGATAACTTAACATTTCTTTTATCCTAGATTATAAACAATAGTATCTGAGAAATATATGTTTGGTGACTAGCAATCCAATTGGTCTATATATTTATCAAATAATATTTCATCATCATTTGTCACCTAAATTATATTTTCATGTCACTAAAAATCGTCGAAAAAAAAAAATCTCAATTTTTGTGGTCTCACGTGTAAGTCACGTGCAAATTCCTGTGAATTTGTAATACTCCGACAAAATAAGACTAATATTGAGCAATTCCAATTATTACAGGACTAAATGAATATTTTAAAAGTGAACATGACTAGTTTTGACACGCCCCCATATACATGACCAATTTTATAATTTCGCCATGTAATTTTATGGTGGAAGAGGCATACCATTTATTCATCGACTGCAATTGATGTTCTTAAGGGGTGGATCGAGTACCATTGACTCCCAATCTCCCATTGATAAAATCCTTTTTAATAAAAAAATAACTAACTGTTTTATCTATTACTTTAGATAGAATTAAAATTTTATAAACAAAGAAATTATATTTTATGATTTTCACCTCAATTATCTATGAACCCTCCTCCTAACAATTACTGGACTAACTTCCTGTCACCTCGTTCGTTGGGATTTTAACATTGAAAATGTTTGGCAAACAACAGAATCTGTTATTTGAGAAACCCAAATGATGTCACACACGATAAAAATAGGACAAACCTCTTGCGATCAAGCATATCCTTTAATGGGCTTTCCGACCGCCGTTGTGCTTACGTATATGCCTGCGTATGACATAATAAATTAAAAACGTACTCGATATATAGATAAAGACTAAACAAATAGATGATGCTACATTTTGAATTCAAAACAAAATTGGGGAGGTATACAACTAGCGGAAATATATAACATATGTGCATAATTCAGTTATTCTCATCTACATGTTGCGTGAAAATTTAAAAAATTAACTTGTGTAGTTATTTTGTTTAATTTATCATTGCATTATACATTACAATGACAAGAATAACAATGGAGCAAATACGAAATCAGAAATAGATCAGTGCGTGTAACATTGTTTAATTTAAGTAGTTACATATGCCACTCCATTTCTTTATTGTGATTTTGGAATTATCTCGAATTATGGATCGAACTTTCATTTTTAACACTCTCTCAAGTTGTACATTATAAAATGCTAATTGAGGTGTTCAACTTGTTGTAAATCCAGGATAATCTTGAATGCTACGCGATTATATAGTTGGAGATCAATGATTTAAATAGGTACAAAATGACACATATATAATGTACTATAATATATGAAACCGCAAATAATATATAATTATATAATCATTATATATCAGAAGTAATTGATTAATTTTTTTCGATATATATTCGACTTATTTCAAATATCAATTTATCGCTAATATATTTCTTTTTTTATATATTTCTATTTACATAAAAAAATATCAAATTATCGCTAACATATATATAAACTGAAAATTTCTTGGGTTTTGTTTTGTTTTCTTATCTTATTCGGCCTGGTTTTTACTGCCTCTGATCCTGGATGTTATCCCTTCAACTCTTATAAATAGAGCCACTTTGCCTCAACCCCATTGCATCAACAAAGTTTCAGTACATCAATTGTATAGCAGAAAACAAAAAAAAGACTACATTTTTATCACATAATTATTTGAGTTCTATCCATGGCTGCATCATTCTCAGTGCCATCCATGGTTAATTTCATTCTTCTTTCTCATCCCTTTTCTCATAATTTTACATTTTCTGCAATAATTCTAAATTAATTACCTAACCATTTGTTTGAATTAACAGATAATGGAGGAAGAAGGGAGATTCAAGCAGAAGTAGCTGAGGTGCAAGCATGGTGGAACTCCGAGAGATTCAAGCTGACCCGCCGCCCTTACTCCGCCCGCGACGTGGTGGCGCTCCGCGGCAACCTCCGCCAGGGCTACGCCTCCAACGAGCTAGCCAAAAAGCTCTGGCGAACCCTCAAGACCCACCAAGCCAACGGCACCGCTTCTAGAACCTTCGGCTCACTGGACCCTGTCCAGGTGACCACTGGCGGACCTGGGCGACAAGGAGCCCCAAAATTTTCCAAAATTTTATTTTCCTCCCCTAAAGTTTTCAATAATTGTTTTTTACAATAATTGTTAATATATGAGAATTTATTTTTATTATTTAAATTTATAAACTCGATCCGCTTTCGCCCGTCCAAAGTTAAAATTTTGCGTTCGCCGCTGCAGTGAAGTGACCATGATGGCCAAGCACCTGGACACCATCTACGTCTCGGGCTGGCAGTGTTCCTCCACCCACACCTCCACCAACGAGCCCGGCCCGGATCTCGCCGACTACCCATACGACACCGTCCCGAACAAAGTCGAGCACCTCTTCTTCGCCCAGCAGTACCACGACCGAAAACAGAGGGAGGCCCGAATGAGCATGGGCCGCGACGAGCGGGCCCGAACCCCTACGCCGATTACCTCAAGCCCATCATCGCCGACGGCGACATCAACCGGTGGCGCCACCGCCACCGTCAAGCTCTGCAAGCTTTTTCGAGCTGAGGCGCCGCCGGGTCCACATTGAGGACCAATCCTCCGTGACCAAAAATGCGGCCACATGGCTGGAAAGGTTCTGGTAGCCGTGAGCGAGCATATTAACCGCTCGTGGCGGCTCGGCTCCAGTTCGATATAATGGGCGTCGAGACGGTTCTCGTGGCTCGGACCGACGCTGTGGCGGCTACCCTGATTCAGACCAATGTGGACACGAGGGACCACCAGTTTATTTTGGGTGTGACGAACCCGAGCCTGAGGGGTAAGCCGCTGGCTACGATTTTAGCCGAGGCGATGGCGGCTGGGAAAACAGGGCAGGAGCTTCAAGCCATTGAGGACAATTGGCTTGCTATGGCTCGGCTCAAGACTTTTTCGGAATGCGTGGTGGATGCTATTAATGGTATGAATGTTGGAGAAGCTGAAAAACAGAGGAAATTGAATGAGTGGATGAATTTGTCGAGCTATGATAAGTGTCTCTCGAATGAGCAAGGGCGTGAGATTGCTGATCGGCTTGGCTTGGCTAATTTGTTCTTTGATTGGGACCTGCCTAGAACCAGAGAAGGTTTCTACAGGTATCATAAACATAGTTTTTTTTCTCTCAATATTTTCGATCATATTAGCTATAATTATCTTTCAAAAATTCTATTTTTCAATATTTCCGTCATATCTAAGTAACATTTAGGAACAATATATTGTTATTGAGTTTTTGACTAATTATAGAAAAATTCAGTCATTTCAAAATTACAAATCCTCCCTAAGATGTCACAATCTAGACCTGGCAAATCTAGACATGGCAAATGATCGAGCCGGGCCAATATAGAAGGTTGGGCGGTCAAAATTCAATCGGGCCATGTTTTTTTTGGCCCGGCCCATCCTTAGACCCCACATTTATGCAATTGTGCCCGGCCAAAGTAGGAACAACCTATTTCGAGTCTATACAAATGTTCCCAACTTGGTCCGGTCTTATCTTTAGGTTGAGATCTCCTATTCCACCCCTATTTTATTGCGTTGGATGGGATGATATCACAATTATACGCACGATGAAATAGAAGATCTCATCTATCTTTGGTTGGCTGAAATTGTCACTCTAATACAAACATTTTTTGAGTTTTGTACTTACCTAATAATTTCCCTCAAGATAATTTGTAAAATAGAAATAAATGTCATTTTGTAATTTTTTGTAATTTTTTGTAATTAAGCTAAACCTCAAGGCTAGATATCGTAAACATATCAAAAAATTGAGCATTCTTGTTGTTTCGGTCGACAGGTTTAAAGGCTCGGTGAATGCAGCTATTGTCCGTGGCTGGGCTTTCGCGCCACACGCCGACCTGATCTGGATGGAGACGTCGAGCCCTGATTTGGTCGAATGCACGGAATTCGCGTGGCGTGAAGTCGATGCAGCCAGAGATAATGCTGGCGTACAATCTGTCCCCGTCTTTCAACTGGGACGATCGGGTATGACGGATCAGCAGATGATGGACTTCATTCCCAGGATTGCCAAGCTGGGATATGTCTGGCAGTTCATCACCCTGGCAGGTTTCCATGCCGACGCCCTCATTGTCGACACGTTCGCTAAGGATTACGCCAGGCGTGGAATGTTGGCGTATGTCGAGAAAATCCAGAGGGAGGAGAGAAAACATGGGGTTGATACTTTGGCCCATCAGAAATGGTCTGGTGCAAATTACTATGACAGGGTTCTTAGGACTGTCCAGGGCGGGATTACTTCTACTGCTGCCATGGGAAAAGGCAAAAATTATACGCGAAATTATTTACATTTTTCTTTCCGTTTTGTTGAATAATCTCTTAGACAGTCCAAAATTTTGAGATTTAATGTTCTGATTATTTTATGTTTGTTTTGTTGTCTGAATTTTGGCAGGGGTGACTGAGGAGCAATTCCAGGAGACATGGACTAGGCCGGGGCGACAAATATGGAGACTGATGGCAATGTTGTGATTGCAAAATCAAGAATGTAGGAGACTTAAATTGTTGGATTCTTGATTTTTCATGTGGTGTTTAAGGAAAAGCTTGAAGAACCTTTTTTATTTTCTGCTTAGATTCGTGGAATTGAGTACAATAAACATTTTCCATGTTGCAAAAAAATTTATGTTGTTGGGTAAGTGGTTTTGTGGGCAAATTTTTGTCCCTCAATATTGAGTGTGATATATTTGTGGCTGTCTGTAAGCTTTCATAAGGGAAGAAAGACGTTGATTTCCTTTCTTTGAGCTTCATATTTTCTTGAATGGTAGATGTTGATTTCCTTTTTTTCTTTTTGGCCTTTTTTTTTACACAGAAAATGTTATGCAAAAACTTAATAAATGAAAGCGTTTCCAATTACATCAAAAAGTACTGGATCTATAAAGGCGCTTCCTTTTTTTTTTTTTTTTTTTTTGATAATCAAACTCGCTTACGCCCGACTATGCCTGAGACAACGCTCCGGCTCCTCATTCTTGCCGCCAAGGTAAAACCGCGGATGTGCTCGCATCGCCGCTGTGTTGTGACGAAGTCTGGCGACGTACAACCGATCCTCCTGGTAAAGAGAACAATTATGTTCGACCCCCAATCTACTAATAACGATCTCTCCCGAATCGAACCCACACGGATGTTATTCAAGATGAGTTCCCACCAAATCTTCACTACTCGCATATGCCCCGGAGCAATTTGATGGAGAAGGGATATGAACCTCTAACCTCCACCCCACAAACAATTTGATGGAGCAGGATTTGAACCCCCGATCTCCACCCCACAAACAACTAACCAAGATTGAGGAACAAGTATGGCTATGATTATTGGGGTCTCTTTTTATAAAAAGAAAAAATATAGGATAAATTGAGAGAGGAGAAATATTGAGGTAAGACTCCCATTAGCCAGAGCCAATGGGAAGAAATAGAGGCAATGAAGGAGAATAGAAGCAGATGGAGAAAATAAGAGCATGAGGATTTAGGTAAAAATGTGTAGAGATGGTGCATTTATATTAAACTAGTAAGTGCACGTGCATTGCACGTGAACTATATTCTAACTCTTATTCGAGAATGTAACTCATATTGATCTTTTAAACTAAACAAATTATATTAATTTATGTCTTAATCATAAAACAACATCATAATATTGTTTCAATTAGAGAGAGGACTTTTATGATGACAATGGATTCTAGTCACAACAAATATGAATGCTATTTGCGAGTTCCAAACAATTTTACCAAACAACTTTCTTATATTTCACGCATGAATGGTAAAAGAAAATCAAATTGATAGAGCGTAAAATAAAAAAAGCATCAGTCTTGCAATAAAAACTTGAATTGATTAAAACATCACAAACATAAATTTTTTTAAAGAAAAAAAGCATAAGCTTCATTGTGCATTTTCTGGTTCATTCGAATCTTCCTCATCCATATTTCTCACACCTTGCTCGTTGATCCTCCGAAAAGGGCCACATCCAAGACTAGTCGAGCGGAATAGAAGAAGAGGGAGTAATTACCACAGAGTTGGTGAAGGGCTTGCCAACATACGTTCGCTAATTTCTTTGAAATGCGCTCAATCTACTGACGAAATACGAAAATTTATTAGTATTAACAACTAAAGGCAAGAAAAAAAGATAAACAAAGATAAACTTAAATATAGTTTTAATATTTAAGAAAATCAAGAGTAATGTATGTGAATGTCTTACCTCCCGTCTCGGCCGAGCATTTTCCATTCTTAAATGGCGTTCATCAAGGGGCACATTCCCAATAGCGCCATATGACCACAAGCAACGCAACTTGAATTGTTCGGGCTTCTCTCAGAGCTTATATTTTTAGCCTTAAGTTTTTCGTTCTCAAACCCGAGATGTGCGTTTTGTTGACGGTCATGCTTCACCTGAATTAAAAAGAAAAAATCATGCACAATTTACTCGGATAATGTGTATAATTCAAGATCCAAAGGGCTTCAAGAAAATTTGTTGCAAAGTGGCTTTATTATGTGAAACAACTATAATATTTGAAAACTATGATAGTAAAGATTGAACTTCATTGCAATTTGGGTCCTGTAAGTGTAAGGGGACATATATAGTCATGTACGTATTCTATTTATAATTTTGGTCCCATATGTATAAAAGGGTGCCATATTTTGCTTCTTTACATATCTTATGTAGCAATTTATCCCGTAAGTTTTTATGCATAAACAATTTTAGTCCCAAAGTTCTAGTTTTGTGTAATTTTAGTCCAAAATGGTTAGAAATATTGAAGTACCCATTTGGGACTAAAGTTGCACAAAATTATATGGGATTAAAATTGCAAATAAAAAACCAAAATTTAAAGGATAGAATTTGATACAATGATACTACATGACCAAATATGCTCACTCTTTTGATTTACATGACAAAAATTTCACAAAAATTAAAATGTATTGGACCAAAATTGCCATAGGATACATGATTTGTATCAAACTAATCGCTTACCTTCATTTGGGTTCGTTTATTTTGGAACCAAAACTTCACTTGCATGGGATCCATTCCTAACTCTTGGCTAAGTTCGTTTCTCTGTTTGGTATCGTGGTGCGGATAGTCCTTGAAAAACCTATAATCCAATTGGGCTCAAAATTTAGTATATACTAAAAGAGAGAAACCTACAAAAGTAATTCACAAAATCACACAAAGTATAATCAGACAGCATTCAATTTTATATAAGAATTCCAATTAATTAAAAAAATATTTACTCTTCCAAAGGCTTGATCTCAAGCCCGGCGTGTGACGGTGGTATCTCTTTCTTTTATTTTGATTCATTGGAGAATTTATTTCTGCATTCTCACCACCGAATTATTGTTCTCCATTTCTTGGTCTCCGCCACCCTTTGTGGTTGATCACCTTCGACATTTTGGAAAATTTCCTGTGGCAAAATGTATTGTTTTTCATCAGTTTGCTTTCTTTCAATGTTGTGTTATTGGAATAAATTGATGCTAAAAAATCAAAACCTTTAAGTCAAACAATCTGTTGTTGAAACAAAAACTGAGTTTATGTAGCTTTTTTGTCTAACATATTTTTCTTGGCTTTATGGTTACTATTGTTTTTTAAAATTTACAATAGCTTTGTTGGTGATAATCTTGGATCCATGTTTTTTTCTAACCTACTCAAATATTTAAAAATGATGATGGTTAATCTACTTTTTTATCACGAGTACTCAAGAAAAACCTTTGATCAATTCAAAGTTTGATGTGCATAAACTTATTGATGCACATAAATCTCTTGTCTTTTTTAAGGTTTGAAATACTAATATGTGCAAACACCATAGATCCAATAACACACACACACACACACATATATATATATATATATATATATATATGCAAATAAAAAAACAATATATGTGAATGCACCTTTCTCTTAAATCTACCTGCAATCGCAAGATATAAAATTAAAATGTATTAAAAATGCGTTTGTTTGTGATGTAGAAATATATGTGCGACAACTATGCATTTTTTTTGAATGAATGAATAAATGAATAAACACAAAAGAATTATAACAACAAAATCTTACTAAAAGAAAGGTTTTCTTGTAACTTCAAAAGCTACTTGTGGAGATCTATAAAACGCTTCCTTGAACTAATTCAAGATTGAGGAACAAGTAGGGTAGATTTCGGGCTTTTTATACAAACACTTATAGGATAAAAAAAAAACAGGAATGAAGTGAAACAAAATCGGAGGAGAAACAAGTGAGAAAGTAGACTCAATTGCGAATCAATGGGGATAAATGAAGAAAGAACGAAAGCCGATGGAGAAAATAAGAGCGAGAGGATTTTGTATAAATTGAGGCGAGATGGTGCAATTATAATAAATAGAGGTTTGCTATCTTTATAATCTAGAAAACCAAGGAAGTATATGTCTTATATATTGGGAAAATGCAAGAGAAAATATAAATTCTATTTGATTTGAATCCAACTAAGATTAATGCAAAAATCAAGTATGAAAATCTCTTTATAATGGTTCACCCTAATTATTTACTTTCCAAATGAAAGGAAAATGAGAAAAAATCACGATAGACATGCCTCGAACGGCAAAAAATCATGACTAGTCGAAGGGCTTAATGAAATACATAATAAAAAATCATATCGCAAAGATTAAATAATTTTTGACATTATAGATTCGAAAATCAATGGCGATCGTAAATGTCATGTCTATAAATAGCTCGCATCCATTACATACGACATTTACGAAGGTCGATTTTGAAAATCCAAATATCATACACCTTTTATTACTATAATAAAAATTCATTATTGTTTGCATTCTTATAGTGAGAGCACGTAATAACCATCATAAATTGGATTTTATTTTTATTTTTTATTTTTAAGGTTAAAATGAATTTTAATACAAATAAACTACCTTTCTATTATTCTTATTATGTTAGCCTCTCATAAAGTTCGAATCAATTTATGTAGGTGAGATAGATTTTTTCATAATTATGATAATTATAAAACCTAGTAACAAATGATGTTGCCAACGAGTGGGAATTGGCCATGGGTCGGAGGTCACAAATTGGTACGCTTGCATTAATCAAATGGGACTAAAATTGAGTAATTGCTATCATTCCATAAAAATAACAATCACGCGGATTAATTTAGATGACTCCTCTAAACATGAATTTTTGGTGTATTTATGTTTTTCTAAATTTTATTTTTATGGTTAGAACTCAAACATATATACTTGCTAATTTTACAACTCTCTCAAATCTTCAAGAAAATTCTATGTAATAACAAGTTAAATGATCTAAAACTACTTCTCGTTCATTTCCCACATAATATGCACTCACATCCCCACACAATATGCACAAACACGATACTTAACCTCACAAAACACTGCAAAAAAATGTATCAATTTTGAATTTACTTTTATATGAAAATTCAAATTGAATGAAAAAACACTTTTCCATTGCTTGGATATGTTGTGGCATATGATGTTGGTATCACTTTCTCTCACGTTGATAGTCGGAGAATTCATATATATCTTCATTTTCACCATCAGGTTTATTGTTGGTTTTTTTCATCTTTCACCCTCTATACTTGATCACCTTCAAACATGTTTAATTTCTTCCTTGAATATTCTCTATTGTACAATTATTATGTTTCATTAGTTTACTTTCCTTCAAGTGTTGTACTTGAGGACTAAAGTGATGCTAAACAATCAAAACCTTTGTCATAAAATTTGGTATCAAAACAAAAGGCGGTCTATGTATTGCTTTTGATGTAAATAATTTTCTCGACTTCATATTTGTCATGTCTTTTAAAATTATTAAAAGTCTTTTTGGTAATTATTTTAATTTCCATGCATTTTTCTTAGCTACTTGAATTTTTCTAATGTAGAATATAAACCATTGATCTAATTATCAAACTTTGATGTGCATAATAAGTATCTTGAAGCGCATAAATCTTGGGACGTTTTATTAATTTGAAATACTAATATGTGCGTACACTACCAATCCAAGAATAAAATAACATGAGAAAGTTCTCGAGTAATATAAGGAAGTGCACAATATTTTTCCCACACAATATGCACACACTCTGCACTTTATCATCGATTGCCAATAAAAATCCAAAAGGGTTAATTTGATGGTTTGTGGCATTTGCCACAAACCATTACACAATTGTGATGAATGTGAAGTAAGCTAATTTTTGTTGTTGTTGATCCTTTAAACAAAACCATTATATAAAGTTATGTCTTAATAGTAAAATTGTAAAAAAAACATAAATATAGTGTTAATTTGTTCAATATTTTTTATGATCAATATTCATACTAAACAATATTAATGCACTTTCTAGAGTTTCAACAATTTTATCATGCAACTTCACTATATTTGAAACACGATAATATAATTATGTAGGAAAACATTAACTTGGCAATATGAAGAAAAATAATGATTATGCAATATAAATTAATTTGTTGTTCACTTAAAATCACCACAAAAAAAAAAAAAAACAAATGTTTCATGGTGAATTGTTCTCCGCCTCGTCAAAATCTGTGGCACCAGTCCAGATTAGTAGAGCGAAGAACAAAAGAAGAAGGAGAGAGTGTAGAATTAGTGAAGGGCTTGCCAACATAATTTGTTGCTAATCTTTGAAATGCGATTAATCAGTATAGATAAAGAGATGGAAATACAAAAATCGTTAGTGTCAACAACTAAAGGCAAGAAGAAAAAGAAAAGTAAAAGTTGGGGAAAAAACTCTATTTTATAGAAACTCAAGAATGTTAATATTATGTGAAAGCATTACCTCTTTCTTTTCCGAGCATTTTCCATTCTTAAATGGCGCTCGTCAAGGGAAACATCACCGATGGCCGCCATGCGACCACAAGCGGGGCAACTTGCGTTGCTCGGGGACTCTCGAACTTCATATTTTCAAAGACGAAGTTTTTCGTTCTCGCCCTAAGATGCGTGTTCTCTTTTGCGATCATGCTTCGTCTGCGAATTAAGGAAAATAAATTGATGCCATGTTTACTCTAGAATCTAAATAATGATGATAATTCAAGAATGAAAGGGCTTCAAAAGATTGTTATAGAGACTTTTTTCATTGAAATAACTACAACATGAAAAGGTTTAACTGTAATTTTAGTCTTGTAACTAGTAGGGATAAGCAATCAAAGTCGTGTGACATTTTGGCATGGCGCTTTCACGATTATATCTTTTAGTCAAAATAGCAATTCTAGTCTTGTAACTTTTATGGGTCACCCCTATTTTTCTCGTGTTTTAGATACTTTTGCTAAATGACAAGGGTATTGTGTTAACAAATAAATATTTCAACACTCGAGTTGGGACTATAATTGCAAAAAATCAACTTGTATGGCCAAAATCGCACAAATTTGAATTTATGAGATTAAATCTGCACATAATTGGAATTTTAATTACGAGATCAAAATTGCCACCTTACATATTTACTGGTCAAAAACTTTAGTCCCCTATAGTCACGGTACCAATTTTTCAATTAAGCCAAAAGCAATGTGAAAATAATTTTTTTCTTACCTTCATATCGTCGTTTGTTTTGGAACCGAACTTAACTTGTAAAGGATCCATTCCTAACTCCTGGCTAAGTTCATTTCTTTGCTTATTGTCGTGAGAGGACAGTCCACGAAAAACCTACGATCAATTTGAATTGAATTTAGTATTAAAAGAAGAATCTACGAGAAGTAAGTAATTTCACAAAATACTAAAAAAGTATATCAATATTGAAATTCGCTTTTATATGAAAGTTCCAATTAATTAAAAATTTACTCTTCCATAGCTTGGATTTGTTGTGTCGTATGACGGTGGTATCGCTTTTTTTAAGTTGATTCGGAGGAGAATTAATTTCTACGTTTTTCGCCATCGGATCTCATTTGTCAATATCTTCATCCGCCACCTGCGTGACTTGACTACCTTCGGACACGTTGAGTTCATATTGGAAAGATATCTGGGCAATATATATTATGTTCATAATTCGTTTACTTTCTTTCAATGATATGTTTGTGGACTAATATGATACTAAAAATCAAAACCTTATGCCATAAACTTTGGTGTTAACACAAAAGGTAGGTTTATGTAAAAAAATTGTTAATTAACTATTTTTGTTGACATTATGTTTGCTATTGTCTTTTTATAGTTTATAAAAGCTTTCTTGGTATTAAATTTATTTCCTTGTCGTTTTTCCTTTTTCTCGCTCAATTTTTTTAATGTAGAGTGTTAATCGACTTTTATCATGAGTAGTTAAGAAATCAAACTTTGACGCGCATAAATCTCTTCATGTATATAAATTTCTTGGCTTTTTAGAGGTTTGAAACGTTAACATCTGCATACAACACCAATTCAAGCGCAATAGAAATCCAAGTAATCAGAACAAAGTGCATAATTATCTTTTTCTACAATAACAAAGAAAAAATTATATATGCGAATTCACCTTTCTCTTAAGTTTACGTACAAGTTATAATATAAGGATAAAAACACTTCGCTATCAAAATTGTGGTCATTTCGCACTTTGGGAGTTAAACTCTTTTTATTACACTTTACCATCTAAACCACCTCAATTGTGGAATTTTTCTTCGCGATTATGTCACATGCATGACAACTCCTTTTTGATCAATTCAGGTTATTTATGTTTTTTTAAAAAAAATAATAATTTTTTTCAGAATTAGGGTCAATTAATGGTTGAATTGGACACATCAAACAATCTAAATGGACCAAAAATATACAAACAAGATATGTATCTATATGTGACAGAATCACGACGAAAAATTCAACAATCGTGGTGTTCCGGATGGAAAAGTGCAAAACTCGTGCAATTCAAATAACACAATGTAACAACAATTTATCTCCTAAAGTGCCAAAAACGCGTCATAGTTTGGATGAAAATTTGTTTCCTTATACTATATATTGAAGTTTTGTTTGTTTGTGTACATTTATGTCACACACACACACACACATATGTACACCTATATATGAGTCATGCAAATATGTTTATGTGACAGTCACATGTTTTAATTTTGCGAAGGAACAAATTGAAAAAATGTGAATGAAGAAAATTATAACAACCTAATATTACTTACTAAAAGGAAAGCTTTTTTGTAACTTCAAAATCTCTATAAATGTGGTTTATGTAAGTAACCGAACACTACAAGAAGGCTATGATTTTGGGTGCTTTTATGCAAATTATTAGATAAAAGAAGCAAGGAAGTGAAACAAATTGAGAGGAGAAACAATGAGGAAATTAAAGGGTCCAATTGCTAGAATCGATGGAGAGAAATGAAGGATATGACTGGAAAAAATAAAACACCGAGTATTTATTGAGAAATGAATAGTGAGATGGTGCAATTACATTAAATATTAGTATGCTACTACTATAATTTGGAAAACTAGTTTTATATGGAAAATGTAAAATATATTTGATTTTTAATTCACTGAGAAAATCAAGCATTATATTAAATTTAACTATATATGAAAATGAATATACAATGGTTCATGCTAATTATTCACTTACCAACCGAAAAGAAAACCAAAGATATTTTCATGATAGACTTGCCTCCTGAATAGAAAAAAATGATGACATGTCGGAAGAATTTGAATGGAATACATTATAAAATTGTATTATCGCAATAAATGGTTTTTGATATTATAGAAATTGAAAATCTATCATAGACGTAAATATCATATCTAGAAATTAAATAGTTGGTGGTACCGCACTAAATATGCTTTATATACACCTATATTATAGAAATAAAAAAGGATTAAATGGTAAGACTACAAATGGCGTTACTTTCTGAAACGACATATACTTTCAGAGTATGAGTGTGTTATGAATATCACTGAGATTCTCAAAATCTATATTCTTGTAATATAACTTCGTTATGGTTTGCATTCCAATAATGAGAGCATGTCTTTTGCTACGAACCATATATATTTGTTTTTATGGATAAATGGTAGGAAAACAATCCAATAATAACAACCTAGGATATTTTAATTATATATGTTAGTCTCTCATAGACAAAGATAAATTTTAATAAAATAATATATCGCAATAAAGTTTGAATCGGTTTATGTTCTTTGAAAAAACATTACTTTTTCTTAAATATGATGATTATAAAATCCAATAACATATAGGGATGGCAAAATGATCCGCCCCGTCCCGTGACCCGTGGCGGGGCGGGTCTGGGTATCTCCTCCGTTCCGTGGGTACCCGCCCCGCCCGTTACTATTTTTTTTATTTATTAAATATATATAATGTATATTTTACATGTATATTATATAAAATAATATAGTTTTATGTATTTAATATTATATTTAACATGTATAATGACAGATTTTATAAACAATATGCATTTATAATACAAAATATAATATTAAAAATTATTAATAATATACAATATAAGATAAAAATATTAAAAAGAATAAAAAAATTCAACACGGGTCGCCCGCTCGCCCGTGACCCGTGATGGGTCGCCCCACCCCGTCCCACCCCATTGCCATCCCTAATAACATATTGTTGCCAATGTGTGCGAATCGGCCATGAGACTCGAGGTCCAACACTAGCAAGTCTATCAACATCCCGCAGGTGGCGTATTTATATGATTAAGACCATCTTCAATCCGAAATTCTATTTGAGTGCAACTTTTGTTCTAAAATAGTGCGGTTTTTTTGCACCAAACTTTAAATCAATCTCCAACCCATCTACTTTAAATTTTGACCGAAATGAATATTCATTATTATTCCAATAAAAATATATTATTAAAAACTAACTATTTATTAACATAGTATTATAAATGCTATTTACTTGATATTTTATAGGTCTCTCGTCGTTAGAATTGGAACTTTAATTAGTTTCATCAAGACATCAAGCTCAAAAGTAGTAATCAATTCTATTTACTTGTAGCTATTGTTGTGCGTTTTGTTTCAGCTCTAATTTTATGTCAAAAGCCATTTATTTCCTTTCTTCAAATCCAATTATTCTTGAAACACAACAAATGAAAGAAAGTGAATGGTAATTGAGGAAGTGTTAAAATACTTTTGTGAATCTTTATCCCAATCAACATGCGAACTCAACTAGATGATGAGTACACAGAGAAATTGGTTTATGTATCAGTGGATTTGGCCGAAAATATGGGCCTGTTGGGATTTTCCAGCAAATTTCCCAATTTTTGAATTTGATAGTTTTTGATAATTATAGTTATTTTTTTCTTGTAGATTGTGATTTAATTTGTGTAGGACCATATTTACCAGACCCTGCAGCTACACGGACTAGAATTGCAATTTAGCCGAATATCAGAAAATAGATAAAATTAGGAATTTGACAGCCACTGAATATCAGAGATGGATTAATAAAGAATTTATGCATTTTGATAATTTCATATACATTAGTTATAAACTTGCTATGGATTTAAGGCCTTTATAATACCATCCATCCACGAACCAAGAAATCGTTACAAGCCCAGCCAAACTGATAAAATGCACCAGCCTCTGAGTGGAGTAGCAATTTTTTATGTCCAACAAATATTTTGATAATCTGATGTAGCCCAAATATAAATCCCTCTTATTTCTACTAATAGGTAGAAATTTAAATTAATTAGTCCATTAATTGTTAAAAGCCTGAATCTGAACATGGCTTTCATCCCTCTCAAAAGGTGTCATCCCAGAGTCAAATATCTCTTAATTACTGCTTAGCCTGCAAAAAGATTTAAAAGCACAAATCATTTGTTAGAAAATAAATTCAATTATGTCCTTACAAACAAAGCAAATGTGTTTTCTTATTCCTTTTCAATCAATTTTAATTATTTAATTTTCTCATAACTATATATATCAAGCAATATTAGGGACCTAGATATGGTACATTATCGCGGTTTACATGGGACGATTCCTGAGGCGCGAAATTGTTTTCCCGAAACTAAAATGTGAAAAAATGGAGTCTCGGTTATAAAAAAATATTATAGATAGAAAAATAAACCATAGGTTGTAGTGTGGGGTCAGAGTAATGGCAAGAGAATGATAACATGTGACAAGTTGCATTGTTCACATGTTACATTCAATATACAAGGTTTTTTGTCCTAAAGTGAAAAAGGGCAAATAATTTAAAATTCTACACGAGATACATAGCCATTAATAAATAAAAACTTAAAATATACACAAAATGAGGGTTCAAAAATTATATTAAAAAAAAAAAGCCCCATACCTGAGAATAGAGGAAAGTGCCAGAAATTGCAATGGCAGCACCAAGAGCATTGATTGGTTGAAGTGGGGTTTGGAAGATGATGATAGAGGCAACAATTACAGAAATTCTCTTCATAGTGTTACCAATGCTAAATGTCAATGGGGATATCTCATTTAGAGACATGTAGGATACTTGATTGTATAGATGGTAAAACACACTCTGGGCCACTACCCACCTGTTACATAACCACCAAAAGAATTCACAACCACAAATTAATTATTAATTTAGGAAAAAGAGGAAAACATTGAAATATATACATATTATCATGAATGGTGACAAAAGCTAGAGATTTTTGCAATCTCATGACTGACAAGATCCATGCCAAAGTCATATCCCCTTGGTGGGAATATATTTTCTTTTCTTAGAATAAGTATTGTTATTGTAAACAAATTGAACTAACCATATGAAATTAGGTCCAATTTGAGATACTGCATTTTGCCAACCAACAGCCCACAACTGGGGTCCCTCCACAGCTATAGCAAAAGGTGTAAGTATCAAAAGGGACAACATTGAGAGACAAGCATAGTAGTTCATCCCACCAACTGATTTCCCTTTCATCATTCCTCTCTTGGAGAATATGTTTCTAAATACAAATGCCAAATTTGACACCATTGCCCCCATGAAACCTGCAAAATTTATCGATAGAAATGATTTTGTCACTAAATTTTACAGTTAACTATATAATACCGACAAATATTTTTCATTCTTACCTGTGAGATTGAAATTGAGTTCAGTGGCAGCAGAAAGTGCACAACCTCCGATTATAGGCAACAGCGAAAGGTACACCGGCATCGGAAAAGTTTCTCCCATCAGAAACCGCGACACCAAAACGCTGAAAGCCGGTTCGCCACTCTTGATAATATGCGTGAAAGAAACCGCGACTTTCGACATGCTAACGGTTGCGGCCACATGCCCAATCGTATGCGCTAGAGCAACCTATGTAACAGAATTCAAAATTGTGAACTACATATGTCGCTCATGTGATTGAAATCCGGTGAAATTAGTACAAAACATTAGATTTTCATATAATAATAGGACTATTGTGCACAACATACATTTCGCAGGACCAAAATCAAAAAATTTCTGCAATTAAAAGATTTTTTTGCGAAACGTGATTTTTACAAGACTTTTTTGCTACCGCACTTTAGTTGCAGAACCAATTTTGTAATTTTTCCGTATTTGTAATACATTTAGGGGTAATTGAAATTTTGAAAGATAACTGAGTTTTCTTTGCAATTAAGCCAAACATCAGGGCAGTTTCTGGAATTTACTCTTAAAATCAAGAAACACAGTAAAGTTCTTACAGGAAACAGAGTTTTCCAGAACTGGACATCAGTTTCAGGAGCTTCAGCAATCCTCGTCGCCCACGAAACCAGCATGATAACAGACCCAGCAGCAAGCGAAAGAGTTGAAGTAAGCCAAGGGAAAGGAAACGCATTCAGAACTTTCTTGTTATATATATTGAACACCACATTCAGAGCCCACCACGTGGCGAAGTAGACGCCGATTTTGAGCTTCTGAGCCGCGGCCTCCTGATCGATTTCGATGCTGATCGGAATGGACGGTGACCGACGAGCCTCGTAGGCGTTGCACTGGATCGACGGCTCTCGTGTTCTCGACGAGTCGTCTGGATCGGCAATGTAGCCGAATCCAGTGGCAGCAGAAATGTGTAACGGCTTGTGGGATAATGCAATTTTCCTGGAAGGGTATAAGGTTGGGAAAGTGTGAGGCTTTGGGGATAAAATGGTCTTTTGAGGCAAGTTTTCGGAGAATGTTGATGCGGTTGCATAGGATTGTTTTGCTGAGAAGGCCATTGTTTTTGGAAGTATGGAATTCAGCAACACTAGCTAGTAGTAAGAGGTTTTTTTTTCTTCTTTACTAGACCAGTGATGCTGAATTTAAAATGTAACTATGGTAGATTGACAAAGAGATAGTTATATATATATATATATATATATATATAGGGGACGGGGCGGTGGGGGCCACCGGGGTGGCTGACCTCCAGCCGGTTAGGGTTGGGTTGGTTGGGTATTTGCGTGTGTGTGTTTTTGCTGCCTGTAAGTAGGTTGGAAAAGGCAACCAACGAGGGGGACATGGGTTGTGAGTTTCTGGGAATATTCTTATCTTTATTCTTCTTCTATTTTTTTTTCCTATTCTTGGACTAATTGGATTGTATTTTGATTTTCAATAGCACAAGGTGGACCGTGGACTTGAATACATCCCTGTGGTTTTCTTTACTGAATAAGAGCAAGATTCACTTCAATTTTGGAGAAATTATAATTTGTCACGTTCTTAAATCTTGCCCATGAGGTTGGCGTCCGCATACACGAATTGAATATTAATATACGGGTTATTTGAAAAATCATTGTATTTAACTTCATTTGGATGAGTAAAAGGTGAGTATAGTATAGGTAGTTGGGATTGGGGAGACTTCAATACTATTCAATAAGTGTTGGGTACATTGGGCACTCAATTAGAGGTGGCTGGGTTAAAACCGCGATTCCCAGCCCGAAACCGCGGTTTCGATTCCTTATTTGGGAGGAACCTAACCTGAACTTCTTGCTTCACCTGCTTCCAAAACCGAAACCGACGGTTCCCTGTTTTGGTTGGAACCCACCTCTACTTTCGATTCGATTTTAACTGCAACTGTTTGTTTATCTTTTGATAATTTTTTGATTCTTTTAAAATATTTTATCAATTTCGATTAAAAAAAAGGAAAAGAAAGAAAAGACTCGCACTTAGTATTCAATTAAAATTTATACTTAATATTAATAATAATATTAAACTACTTGTATATACTCTTAGAGTATAAAGAATCAATATTCGCATAGTTTGCTTACAGCATTTGGTCTAAAACGTGTATATGCGATTCTTAATATAAAACATCAAAATAAACAATTAATATTTCTTCTCGCATATGTTTACCAAAAAAATGTTGGTTTTAATCTTAAAAATCTTCCCACCGACGGTTAAAACCGCCTGGTTCTCTACGATTTTTGAAACTAAGGAACCGGAACCGAAACTGATCTACATGGTTCTGGTTCCGATTTTGGAACCGTTGACCATGGTTACGATTTAGGAACCATTGACTACAATTCCGGTTCTGGTTTGGAACCCAGTTTCGGTTCTATTTGGCCACCCCTACACTCAATATCTAAAATCCGTCAAGTTTAATTTAAGTCAGGATCACGCTTTGTGATCCGGAATATTTGTAGGGATTGGTCCATTTTTAAGGTCTATCCCAAACTAGTCTTTTCCTTAACTTGAGGTGATACTCACACTCTTAGAACTTGAGACTTTAGTCCGGAGGTCCCGAGTTCGAGTGTGGGAGAATGCATGAAACCTACTTCCGGGGTGAAAAATCCATGAGTAGCGGCAGCAGATGGAAAGCCTAAAGAGAATGGTTAAGGAAAAGGCCCGTCGAATAGCCTCCGTCGTTACAATATGTGTGTTTTTTCCCTAAGAAATCACTTATTTTGAATAGGAGGGAGTATCTAAATTTGTTGACTCAGTATAAGTTAATGTATTATGCAACAAGTTTCAATAAATGTAAAAAGTTTCAATAAAAATAGTACTATTTTTAAGCACGTGATTGTATTTTTCATGTCTCGTCTTTGACTTGGTCCATATATATAAGAGTAGGTATCTTGTAAGACGGTCACACAGTACGACGGATTGCACTTTAAAAGTAAAAAGTGATATTTTTAGTATAAAATGTGTTACTTTTAGTGTAAAAAGTGATATACTTTGTCTGAATACACTTAATTTTAATATATTCAGATAAGGTATCACTTTTTACACTAAAAATATTATCAGTCGCACCGTGCGGCTGTTTTACACAAGTTTTTGCCTATATATAATTACCAAAAAACTCAAGTTCGCTAATTACAACAAAGCCTAAAGGATTTGAAATTTATACAAAAATCCCTTAAAGTTTGATTCGTCTTATATTTTCCTCTCTCATAAGCAAAAATATTTTAGAAATCCCCTAATATTTCTAGAAATATTGCAGTCATGTCAGTTACTCCCTTAAAATATTTAAGGCATAATCAAACATGGGGGCTTTTGTAATTTTAAAACATATTTAAGTTATTCTGTAACTAGCCCAAATCTCAAGGGGGCTTTTGTAATTATCCCATTTTTTCAAATATATAAATTTTGACGATTGAGAAGAGTCGAATATATTGAGCGTACGAATACATTAGAGACAAATTTATCGACATTTTAAATGTGGTTCAATTCTTAATCAGGGACGGATCCAGAAATTTTCTATGATGTGGCACAAAATTAATACGATAATTATCTACATCAAAAAATAATTTGGGGGTACATTTTATTTTCTTTTAACCTAATTAATATATATTTCTTAAAAATAAAATTTAGTAAAGCTATTAAAAAGGAAAAAGCTTTAAAAAAATAATAAAAACTATGGGGGCACGCAATGGCGTAGCTAGAATAAAACGATGATGGACCGATATACGAAATCGGAGTGGGTAGGATAAAAAATTAAAAGAAAAACCATATAAAAATTAAAAAAAAATTCTAAAAAAATTTACCTAGAAATTTTATTTTTAAAAAGTGGGTGCGGTCCCAGATTGGCCCCCACTAGCTACGCCATTGGGGGCACGTGCCCCATAGTGGGGAGTATGGGTCTGTCTGTTTTTAACAATGGAAAATGAAAATGTGGCAAGGTGACATAGATCTCTCTAGCCTAGAAAAAAACACAAAAATAAAATATAAAATAAATGAAATTGAACAAACAAAAAGGACATCTGTGTCTGAAGAAAAAGAAAAAGAAAAAGGAAAATAAATACCGAAATTGAACAAACAAATTAAAAGGACATATGTTATTGAAAAAAAAAATGAAAAAAGAAAACTTGTTTTAGTATATAGGGATACACAGCTTTGATATTGCATAGCAGCCGTTGGAATTATTGTCACTATCTAAAAAAATAAAAAAGGAAAACATGGAGGACTTTAGCAACTCGTTAATGTCATTTTCGTTCACCTTATGCTTCTCGAGTTTGGTAAACCAGAAGAAATATATCTTTTCTGCAAGCCTCGTGCTTAATGTATTTCCTTGATGAATATTGAATAATATGTATTTTTATTAAGTCTTTTTAGTAATATTTTTGATCGCACGTGGAATAAAATGAAAAAAATAATAAATGACATATGGGGATTGATTAAAGAATTTATTTTTATAATTTTACATTCATTTTCAAATAACCTTTATTATATTTTAGATTATTTGTAATGGGTTCACGCTTATCTAGGTATATACATATGCGTGTATATATAGATGCCCCCAAAAATTTGGGACATGAGAGATTATTTCTTGAAATTTATATCGAGTTGGGTCGTGCAAGAGCAAAGAAATCAGTGGATGCTTGGTAGTATTAACTAAGCTAGGAAGAACATGAACTGTAGTTTTATTGATATGAATTGAATTACAGAGGACATCAATGCAAAATCAATTTATACAAGTGAAACCCGACTAATATAACAAGAACTCTAACTAACGAGTCTAATGATAAAACTAACTTTGTAACTAACAAACGAGTTACAACAGACTTGTCGTGAATCGTATTATTGTTGCATTCTCTAATAGCCCCGTCAAACTTAAGGTGGAATCAGAAACCTTAAGTTTGGATCTCATAATTCCAAAGGTAGCACTTGAATTTGCCTTTGTAAATATATCAGCTATTTGATCAATTGCAGGCACATGCCTAATATCAACCAGATGTTTTTGCACTTTTTCTCTAACAAAATAAAGATCCAATTCAATATGCTTGGTTCTTGCATGAAGAATAGGATTAGTTGTTAGTTTTGCGACAAGATCTTGAGGTTGTCACACCACACAACAGAACTTTCACAGATCAACGTGTAATTCTTGCAAAAGACTCGCACCCAAGTAATTTCAAAGAACTAGGCTAGCAACACTCATGTACTCCGCCTCGTAGATGATCTAGAGATGGTATGTTGTTTCTTTGATTGCCAAGAAATTAAGTTTGAACCCAAGAACAAGCAGTACCCTGTAGTAGACCTCCTATCATCACAATTTGATGCCCAATCTGCATCTGAATATCCAACCAAGTTAAATTGAAGTGTGTTGTCTGGAGTGAAATGAAGTCCATACTCCACCGTGCCACTGAGATACCTGAGAATCCTCTTCACAGCTTTCCAGTGACTGTTCAATGGTTTTTGCATGAATTGACAGACTTTGTTGACAGCAAATGCAATCTCAGACCGGGTTATTGTCACATATTGTAAGGCTCCCACTGTGCTTCTGTAAAGTTGTACATTAAACATTAAGCCATCACCATAAGCTGACAGCTTCTCCCCAGAAGTCATAGGAGAGTGAATAGCCTTAGCATTCAACATTTTAACCTTGCTCAAAAGATCCCTGATGTATTTAGTTTGAGACAGACAAATACCATTCTGAGTAGATTGAACCTGAATCCCTAGGAAGTAGTCAATGTTTCCAAGATCCCTGAGAGAGAATGCTTTGCTGAGACTTGTGATAAAGTGTTGAACCTCCTCAGAGTCACTACCAGTTACCAAGATGTCATCCACATAGACTAACACATACAAAGTGTGACCTGCTTTGTATCTGACAAAAAGAGAGTGATCAGACCTAGTAGAGTGAAGACCAAAGGAAGAGATGGTTTGATACAACTTGTTGAACCACTCCCTGGGAGCCTGTTTTAAGCCATAGAGAGACTTATAAAGCCTGCACACATGATGAGGATAATTAGGATCTTCAAATCCAAATGGTTGTTGCATGTATACTTCTTCTTTCAAATCACCATTGAGAAATGCATTAGCAATGTCAAGCTGCCTGACTGGCCATTTTCTACTCAGAGCAATGGTAAGAACAACCCTTATGGTGGTAGGTTTAACCACAGGACTGAAAGTATCAGTGAAATCAAATCCTGCAACCTGATTGAAGCCCTTAGCCATAAGCCTGGCCTTATATTTGTTAACTGTCCCATCAGGATTCTCCTTTACTCGAAATACCCACTTACAACCAATGGCATGCTTGTTGGGAGGTAAAGCAACAAGCTGCCAAGTCTCATTTCTCATTAAAGCCAAGTATTCATCTCATTGCTTGCTTCCATCTCATCAAGAATATCTACCTTAGATCTGTGGGTTCTTTGAGGTCACAAATGCCTTAGGTTTGTATACACCATTTTTTGCTCTTGTGACCATAGGATGAGTATTAGTGACCTGCAAATCACCCGCACTAACAAATTTGCAAAGGAGATTGAACAATGTTATGATGATCACTAGTAAAAGTTGTAGAATCAGACATATTTGGTTCTGGATTGGAAGAAATATGAGTGGAGGAAGAAAGAGATGAGTCAGTAGGAAGAGAGGATGTAAAGGAAGGTAACACTGACAAGGGAATAGAAGTAGAAGGAGAGGCAAGGACAGCATAGGAGGAAGGTAAGGGAGATGGCTGAGCATAAGGGAACTGAGATTCATCAAAAATGACATCTCTAGAAATAATTATTTTGCCTGTAGAGTCCAAGCACTTGTAACCTTTATGAATCAGGCTATATCCAAGAAATGTGCAAGGAGATGTTCGATAAGAAAATTTATGAGTGTTATATGGACGAAGGTTTGGATAGCAAAGACAACCAAATGTTCTAAGAGAATGATATTGTGGTTTCTTTGTGAAACAAAGATTTCATGAGGACTTTTGTATGACAAGAGATGAGTAGGTAGTCTATTAATGAGATAGATCGATGTTCTAAAGGCTTCATCCCAAAATTTCATGGGTAGTCTTGCTGAGCAAAAGAGTTAGCCAAAAAGATCAACTATATGACGATGTTTGCGCTCCAACCCATTTTGTTCATGTGTATATGGGCGGGGTGTTGATGAATAATCCCATTAGAGGTAAGATAATCAAAGAATGAACCTATATTCCCCTCCCGATCAGTTTGAATAGCTTTTATCTTGAAGCCAAGTTGAAGTTCAACATGATTTTTAAAGGTTAGAAAAGCCGAAAAGGCCTCGGACTTTTGTCTTAACAGATATATCCATGTATGTCTTGAGAAAGTGTCAATAAAATGAATATAGTATCTATAGCCACTAGAAGAGAGGAAGGTGCAGCCCCCATAAGTCGAGTGAATCGAGTTGGAGAGGCAGTGTATTTAGTGGTGGAAGAAAAAAGGGGAACTTGTGAGCTTTACCTAGACAGCAAGATTGACAAACATTATTGGAATACTTCTTGAGATAGGAAATAGAATGTTGTTTCAATACACTCTGAACAATAGCATCACTTGGATGACCAAGTCTTTTGTGCCATACATCAAAAGAAACTGAAGTAGAAGCTATATTACGGTAGAAGAAAGTTTGTTATTACAATTGGAAGTCTTTGGATACATGAGAAAATTTAAGATCTTTGGGAAGGAAAGACATAAAGACCATTTTGTATGTGGCCTCTGAGAAGAACATCATGAGTGAGGGCATCTTTCACAAGACAATGTTCTGGATGAAATTGGAAATATACATTGTTGTCCTTGGAGAATCTGGATACACTAAGAAGGCTCTTTGTAATCCGAGGGACATGAAGAATTTGAGTTAGATTAAGAGAACGTTAGGAAGAAAAGGAGAATAAAATGAAGAAGAACCAATATCTCAATTTTTAAACCTTTACCATTGCCCATTTTAACCTTGTTGGACCCGTTGTAAGGTGTTTGATGCAAGGATTCGAGATTCAGTGTAATATGATTCGTTGCACCAGACCGATACCACTCCTCATTACCAGGGGACCGGTAGGAGAGATCGAGGTAGACAAGCATTTAAGCCTCGAACCCGTGCAACATTGCCTTGAAATGTCTCGTCTGTAGAAGGAGGAGAAGGTCTTTGAGAATGCATGTGAGAAGGTCCTAGAAAGTTGGGATCAAAACGATAATAGCACTGTGGAGCCATATGATTGTTCCTCCCACACAATTGACACATAATACGATTAGAGGAAAACCTCTACCCCCGTGTGAAATCGATTATTGCCACGAAATCCTCTCGAGTTACCACGAGGCATATGACCTCTTCCTCGAGAGTAACTAGCATGTTGTCCATTATACCCGTAAGACACTGAATGTGAAGGATTAGAAATTGCAAATACGAGCCATAACAGACTCAAGAGCTTAATTGATCTATCAATTCCGGCCGTGTGCAAGTAAAAGAGACTCAATCTCAAAGAATAAGATAAGAATCATTCCTTGTAATGACAGAAAGCACAAAAGTTTCATATTCAGACGGTAATCCTTCCAGAATGGCATCTACATGATCCTTCTCAACAACAGGATGACCAACAAGTGTCAACATATCAACACAATGACGAATTTTGAGAACATATTCATTAATTGTCATAGATCCTTTCTTAAGATTTTGCAACTGAAGTTTATACTGACTAACTTTCGCACGCACCTGTGCAGCAAAATACACTTCTAACGTGTGCCAGGCTGAAGCAGAGGATTCGCAATTGACTAACCGCGTAAGAATATCCTCATGAACTGAGGCTAAAATCCAGGACAAAATGAGTTGATCTTGCTGCTCCCACTCAAGAAAAGCTGGATTAAGTGTGACAGATTCATCATCAGACGAAGAAGGAAGATACTTCAATGGCGGAGAAACATTCCGATCGAGAAATGACTGTAAACGGTGTCCCCGAACCGCAGAGATTACTTGCTTTTTCCAGATCAAAAAGTTGTCATGATGGAGCTTAGAAGAGATTGGATGGGAGAAAAACGGAAGAAGAAGTCAGTAGTATTCTTTGCTATGGCCATGAGAAGACTCGGTGGTAGGCGCGATCACCGGCTCGATACCATATTAACTAAGCTAGGAAGAACATGAATCGTAGTTTTATTGATATGAATTGAATTGCAGAGACATCAATGCAGCTCAATTTATACAAGTGAAACCCGACTAATATAACAAGAACTCTAACTAACATCCTAACAGATAAAACTAACTTTGTAACTAACAAACAGATTACAACGACTTGATGCAATCTGGCATCATTCTTGTTGCATTCTCTAATAGGTAGTATCCATTGATTCTTCTTCAAGAGGACTTGTAAGCAATTAAATTGATGATCCGAGATTAATAGATTAAGGCAAAAGATCTTGTCAGGCGGTATAATGGGCCAAAATCCATCAGACGGGTCTTAAACCTAAACCCAGTGACATTTTTGAGATATTAGCCAAGAAAGCATTTTGGAGTATTTTCAATTTTGGGGCGGTGGCCATTTTGGAGTATTTTGGGGTCAGTGACATTTTTGTAATATTAGACCGTTAGGATTCTGAAAAATATCTATTTCTCTCCTGAAAAGTATTAGCAGTCCCTCTCGAAAAAGTATTAATAGTTCCTTAAATAATATTTTATATTCCTCTTGAAAAATATTAGTTTTTTCCTCCAAAAGTATCGGTAGTTCACCTAAAATATATTAATAACCCTCCTGAAAATTATTAGGTTTTTCCCTTAAAGGTATTTAGTAATTCATTCTGAAAATTATTAGTTTTTTCCCTTAAAAGTATTAGTAATCCCATACTACGCATGTCATATGCGACATGCTCGATGAAATGGTGCAAATGTGGAGATTCGAACTTGAGACTTCGGCCTCAAGAGCCCACCTTTGCCATTAGGCTCCCGGGGATTACAATTTCGACCGACCCCGTCTCTGTTTGGGTCGCCCGTCTCGTGACCCGGAGGCGGGGTGGGCGGTCCGGGTATCACTTCCGCCCCGCGGTGCCCGCCCACCCCGCCTAGAATTTTTCGTTTTAAAATATATTTTGCATATATAATTTTTATGTATTCTTATATTATACTTAATATTTATAAATTGATAATAATAAATTTTGTAAATAATATTTTATAAATATATTATTTTTATTTTTTTAATTTAATTTAATTTAAAACATGGCGAATGGGTCCATCAAGGGCGGGGGCCAACCTGGCCTCGCCCCCATTTTTTTAAAAAAAAATTTATAAGGTAATTTTTTTAAAAAAAAAATTTTAGTTAAAATTTATTTGGATTTTCTATTAGTTTTTATATCCGCCTCTGCGATTCCAGTGTATCGGCCACTCAGTAAATTTTCCCCGCTACGCCATTGAATGGGTCGATCCGTCCCGTCCGTGACCGTGGCGGGTCGACCCGTTCGTCTGTTCTAGGCACGGGCGGGCTGACCCATTGCCATCCCTACCAATAGCCCAATCCACTGGGCGTAAGTGTTGGCTCTTCTTCCGTGTGGGAGTTGATGGAAATTTATATGGTGTTCTAACCATTTAAATTCAAATGCTAACCACAAGTTTCTAATTATTGTATTATTTGGTAAAAAGAACTTACAAGTTTCATTAATTCTTGTTACATATGCGGGGATTTTTGCAAGTTGATTATGAATCTTACCAAATCAATAATTTCTTACAGACTGACGTTACTAATGCCATAACACATTTTTCTTTTATTTTTCCTTTTTTTTTTTTAGTACAATGCCATAACACATTTACATTGAGAAAATAGGAATTCTAACACATGAAATTGAGTGATTTGTGATACATGTTGTCATTTGTCCTCGATCTCTAACAATCTGTACATGAGTTGGTGGCTCCAATTTGTTTTGATGAAGGTTGGAGGCCAGGTTGTCCATATTGTGGTTGCAATTTGCATGTTATTTTCCAATGGGAAATCAATGTCTGAAGGTTTCAAGAAAGGAAACTGCAAAGTACTTGCAACCTTTCAGTTTGGCTCTTTCTATATTTTTGACATGATGCACCTTCCCTTTGGTTGAATGATGTGACCAATGAAAGCGTCTTATGAACGGTTCTTATTAAATGGCCTGTCATTTTTGTTACTTGCAGTATTTATTTGACACCAAAATATCTCATTGATTTTATTAGATATATATGTCAGGAAAATTGATTGTAAGCTGAAAATTCAGTTGTTTCATCCTCACCGTTCTAAAAGTCTGTCTGATTAGTAGTCTTGGCACCTAGCCGCTTGAACTTCGCTGCGCTCTCTTCGCACCGGTTATTTTTCCGATTAGACTTCGCCAGACTCCGCCCAAGCTCCGCCTAGGAGCTAGGCCCCAGTCTAACGCCTAGCGCTTTTTACAACACTGTTCATACTTAATATGGACATCTTTTAATTAAATGCAAGTATATTAGTTCAACATCGGCTCCTATATAAATGCAGTTCAGACTTTTTCTACTCTCAAGAAAAACAAAAGAAAAAAAAGTTTTTGCCTTTTTAAATTTTTTTTCGATGAAGTTGACATCATTTCCAATTAACGTTGTTCTAAAAATTTGTCTACCTCCCCCTCTGACTATTATTCCTCGCGTAAGTGTTAGAGCCCTTCCCTTTGTTTGCCTATGTTATTCTTCCAATTAGGTTTCTACCTAACCGCACCCGCACCGGCCTAACCCCACCTAAGCTCTGCTTGCGCTGCGCCACAACCTATCGCATGCCTAATTTCTAACGCTTTTAACACTGATCAATTACTAAACAACAATATCATCCTATTTATTTATTAGTCCTCAATAAAAATCTCAAATAAATCATCACTGTTTACATTATGACACGTACATGAAAAATAAAAATTTGGACACAAGAACCTTGATTCTAAATTGCATTAATCATTCATATATGTAAAGATGAGGAAAAAATAGTACATCACAAGTATAATACATCACTAATTTCTCCGTTCGTGAAAAATCTGATGCGACTGCTTATGTTCGTCAGGATGCTTCAACCAACTTTGTATTTGTGGCTCAAAGTTTTTGTAGAAGATATTAATGTGACCTATCTGCCCAATAATTGTACTTGCCACCAACAGTATTCAATCGGATCTTCCGACAACAAATCACCAATCTCATGTTATTGTCATTTTCTGTTTTCTCTTTGTTAATCCTTTTTTTTTTTCGCAAAAAAAAAAAAAAGCAAAAGATTTTTCTTTTAACGGGACCTAAATTAAGGATACATCCAAAGTTGGATAGTAAAATGTAGTTGCTCTTTCAACATTGTGACTCGCCAATGAAGCCCACAACTGGAGATTCATTTTGTTTACTAGTATTTATTCATCGTCTGTTGAACTCAAATTCTTCTTTCACATCTTAATTTTCAAAATGCATTTATGAGACATTCACCAATTTGAATTCGTCGTAAACGAAGGGAGTATTTGCAAACACCGAGAAAATGTAATTCTCAACTTTGAGCCGGAAAGAATTTCATTTTAGTGTTTATAGATATCAGCTTCGACATCTGATTCTACTTCATTTAATCAGAATTGAAAAGTAGGCGGAGGGTATTTTTAGATTTCTGATTCTGTTTTTGGTTTGACTTTTACATACAAATAAAAGAATTTAACAACTTCTCTACCAAACGGTCTTTCTGAACTTATTAATTTCCAACTTCTACTTACAAACACTATCAACTTATGGTTCTCAACTACTTGGTGCTCCCACAACAATAAATCACTTCCTCCAAAGGCAAAAAATATTTGCAAACACTCCCTTATAGTTGGTAGTAGATCATAATGTATAGGTTTTATGGATGGTATACTAGGTGTACATATACTTAATATAACATCTATTGTCTAAGTGTCCTGTTTTTAACAAAATGGAACACTTGGTAGCATATTGTATCGAAATCCCATTGACATTTAACCCTCACCTTGAGGGTCCGGCGTGTGACAATCCAAATATAACTTCATTTTGGACCGGAAACTAAAACGAAAAGAACGAAAAGTACTGATGCGGTTCTTATCAAGTGAAAATAACAGCAGCTCGTGCAACTTAGAGCACACCATATCAACTAATACAGATCTCATATGAATCCTATTGTTGCTAAAAAAACACAAAAAAAAAAAAAAAGAAAAAGAAAAAGGGAGGTCCGAGGAATTACTTAAAGCATGATTTCTAGTCCATGCATTAATCAACTGCAAAATCAAGAACAAGAAGCAATTCTTACAAGTTTAGTGACAGACAACACACACAGTCGGCCACTAAATGAAGATCTGATTTCAAGCCCTCTTTTTCTTTGCAGAGCAGGTCTTTTCCGATTGTTGTGCTCTTGCCTGAATTAGTCAAGAGACCACGCAACATAGCAAGAAGCGCAAACCCCAAAACGCGGGTAGTACATCATTAACAGCTGATCAGATGCTCGGTTGGACAATGACAGCTCGACTAATATGGCAACCTGAAATCCAACAAAATTTCTATAAGGATACAGATACAGATTCCATCATTTCTACTAACATAGAAAACATTTCGAATAGAGTTTTTGCATACTGAACTGGAAAGAAAAAATATTCATCTATTGCTTGACGGATCAAAAATTGTTATAAGTTTGCTGCGAAAATTGCATGTGAATTAAAATTGAACATGAAGTGAAGCTCTTAACCATGCTAATCCTGTAATTATTTACAGCATATCCACGCCTTTTGTCCAAAATCATAGGATAAGCGATTGCATCACAAATTTTCGGTCATTTTTTATGTGGGCAGAATATTATAGTATTGATCAGAATATTATCAAGTTACATGTGAATCAAAACCTATGATACCCCAGGTTGTATCAATTTAAAGAGACAATAAAGATACCGAGTCCTTAAGTTAAAAGGACCTCTACATGCTTCAAGCAAATGAATTTTCCCAAATGAAACCTTTACTCACTCATTTAGATGTACTGCATGAAGTCACTTCTTTCTCTCTGCACTGCCTGTTGGAAAGTTCTATTTATGTTTCAAAATTTCCTATTATAAGAAACATATTTGACTTGCCACAAAATCTGCAAAGGATCTGATAATATTGTGGATCCTTATCCATCTCCAAAACATAGTTGTTTCAATTTGTATACGATAATCTGCAAGGGATCTGATAATATCGTGGATCCTTATCCATCTCCAAAATATAGTTGTTTCAATTTTTATACACTTTCATAGTTTTAGCCTTTTAGGATAGGCTTTCCTTTTCCTTCTTTTTTTTCGACAGCTTTTGGGTATATAAATCTGTAACTCATATAATCAAATTCAGCATATTTCTTGTTCATGTGAATTCGTTTTCCCGCATGGTATCAGAGCCAGCAGCTTCTCATTTTATTGTTCCTTATTGCATTTTGGTGGTTGAAACAGCCATGGTGAGCGAGAGGAACTCCACCTCTTTGAATTCGGGAACAACCAGTGTTAACTCGGCTACTCAAAAAATATGGTTGCCACCAATAATTCCTTGTAAAGTTTACCATTCACAAATTGAATAGAAAACAATTTCAAGTGGACTCATTCAGTCAAGCTAACTATAGACGGCAAAGAACAAAGAAACCAGCAGGGGATGATCCAACATCGAGAAATTGGAGAGCAGAGAATACTTTAGTAATGTCCTGGTCATTAGTATGATGAGACCTTCAACTGGGAAAACTACATGTTTCTAAAGATTGCAAAAGAAGTCAGGAGGCTGTTCGAGAGACCTATTCAGACCTTAAATCATAAATAACAAAAACCTCCATTTGTCCAAATTAAAGGACCCTCTCTAAGATTTGCCACTTTGTACCTTCATAATTTGAACAGTTAGACACGTGGTGTATCTTAATTAAATAATAAAACTATCTTAAAGTTTCAATCACTTTTAACCATCAAGCTTAAATATCCAAAATCAAACTTTGGTCCATGACACCATACTTGGATCTAGCTATAGCATTCGACGCTTTCTCTCCTCACTCTCTAACATCATGTTCACTGTCAAGCCTAATAGTTCCAAGTTAACCTCTAAAAGTGGGATTCTTAGATTGGTTGTTCAATATTAGTGGTGGCAACAGATCCACAAGCTCATTAATCTTAAAAAATAAATATAGAAGACTTCTAATTTATGTTTTAACATACCAGTGTTTTCAATTAAAGTGATTTAAATTGTACTTATTTGATTATTGGATATAACTTCAAAATTTTATGAAAAGTTAGAAATATTAAATTTCGGGAGCACGTAGTTAGCCCTTTTTGCCTCGATTGTTGAACTACTGCTGTTCCAAAATGTTAGTAAAGATAAAACTAATACAATTGATTTGGCACTACTAAAAGTATTCATACACAGAACTCTTCAAAAAGTATACATGAGAAGACAGAAAAATCAGTAATGCAAAAGATCCCAGGTCAAAAACGTGATCAAAAAGTTAAAGATTAGAATTTCAGAATAATGTTTCTGCCCCATCCAGCAATCCCACAGGAAACATCAAACATAACATAGCTTATCCATTGTGGTCAACACATAATGGTGAATTAAAAGAATAAGGTGTTTGGCACAGCTTATATCGATCCAATCTGCACAGCTTATATCGATCCAATCTGCGATTATAGATTAACAACCAAATGGATCACTTATTTGAACCAACAGGTTTCATGATTATTTGATCCTTAAGCAGGTCAAGAGATGATTTTCCAAATCATGAATTATTAAATATACAATAACATAAAACAACCTTATTGCACACATATGGTTCAGATCACTGTCCTTTTTGAGATATGATTCTCACAGCTATGCCAAACATCCCAACTAATTATGTTATTAATGAATGCAAAAAAAAGATTAAAACATAAAACGATTAAAAACAATTGAAAAATAAAAAACAGAACTTTTACCATGGAAGTCAAAGTGAGGCGCTATACATCAAACAGGTGGTGCTCAACCAAGACTTCCCCAGCAGCAATGCCGTAGACAGAGGCAACAGCGAGAGGCCACTGGAAAAGAAGCTCGAGCCAAACAATCCCTACAAAGAAACGCGGCTTTCAGAAACCAAATAGTCGCCATACTCCTGTGCGTACCAGCTCTTGAGCTCCACCAAGAATGGCGGAAAAAGGTGGGGAAGGTGCGTTTGGCCATCGATGAGTGGCGCTATAATGGCAATGAAGAGGAAAAGATGAAGAGTGCGGCATCAACCAACGTGAGAGTGCGCCCATTTTTTACATGGGATGAATGATTTTTGGTTGAGTTTCGTGTGAATATAGTCCAGGTTTGTTTAATCTTGGACAGTGAAAGGGATCTGAGGATGTGTTGATTTTTGAATGTTCCAACGTGTGTTTCGGAATTTTGCGTAGTTGCATTACACGTAGTTTTTCTATCTTTTATCTCGTTTTAAATTGTCATAGCATTTTTTTCCTTCAAATTATTATCCAAATTATTGTATTTCCAACAAATTAAAACCGCAATATTTGGATTGGAAATTATTGACTGGTGGTTTATGGTCTGTAGTTTGGATGGCTGCCAAATCTCCAAGGACCGCATGCAGCTTTCGTGTTACATCCTATAGTGGCTTTAGAAAACCCGCAATATTTGGATTTTTGATAAGATCAGATGGGATGCGAAAGACATTGTGGACAGAGCTATTTTGGAGTGGCAAGAGTTTAAAGATTTTAGTCAAATCGTTTGAAGGGTGATTAGGGTTTGATGCTACCAAGGGGAGTTCCAACCCTGTGATTTGTGATTACTCAGTGTCGCTACACAGCATCACGTATTTTCCAAAAAAAAGAAAATCAAAAATGAATGATAGATCTTTCACTGTGGTCTACCTAATCAGCCAGGTTATGCGCGATTAACATACATACACACATCCACACGCCAGGTGTGTGTTAATCAATGGGCCGAAGTTTCAAAGAGCCTACCCGGCTGAGAGATGACCAACCCATCAAAATCTTATTATCACGCCAATCCGATTTGAAGCAAGCTTGGGTAGCGTCTATCATCTGGTGGTTCTTGAGGCTGTGATGAATTGGGAGTGAAATTCGATCTTAAGGCTATAGGACAACCTCAAAAGGCTGTCAGTGTAGCTGCTAAAGGAATTTTGGGAACCATTCTAGGGGTTGGATCTGTAGCCTGGATGGTGGCTTCCTCAAGCTTGGTCGGTCTCTAGGAGTTTTTTCCCATCTCAATGGAGTCAGCAATTTACTTGGGGTACGCTATACTTTCTCTGGCGCTTCAACTGGAATTAAAAGATTGCTATTGGGATAGATGATGAGGTCATTGCTGGGAAACTTAATCAATGATGCATTCGAGAGTGAAGGTGTTATACAGGCCGAAGACATCTATCTCTATCCTTTCTTTGATTCTTGCTGGTTTCAATGTGTTTAGAAAAGAAAAATGGTGATCTTAGTGTTAGATTAGTTTCGCTTGTCTAATGAACATTTCGCTGTGGATTCGAGTTGATAATCAATTTCCGCTTGGTCAAAGGTAGTCAAGATGGAAACTAGCCCTTTGGCCTAAAACACTTTGTAATTCGATTTGATTTTATTTATAAAGTTTATCGTTTAGAAAAAAACAAAAAAACAAAATTAAAACATAAATTGAACCCTCAATTTGATAGTTCTTAGCAATTAATACTCTAATGAGTAATGAGTAATGAGTAAAATGAGTAATGAATTTTACAATTAAAGTTATTATAATCAAATAAATGTATATTTATGTACTAAATTTTGTCTATTTGGATATAACAAAAATTCATTTATTAAATAATATTCATTGTTTATAATTTTCCACATATTTCCAGTAAACTATAATTTTAACTACAAAATGTTGACAATTGATTTATTGTTTTGATTAAAACTATGTATATTCATTTGAATGTGAGTTATAATGTATCAAAATTGACGCCATGGTTTGTCTTTCATTTCTTTCTTTCTTTCTTATGTTTTTTTTTTTTATAGTTAACGTATTTATATATAAATATAGAGGGCAAATATTTATTAATAAAAATATTATTTTCAAAAAATGAGGACAAGAAGGTGTCCTTTTTTTTTTGTGGAAATATGTAAATATCAAATTTAATTAAATATAAAATTAAGTTTTTTAGTAGAAAGCGAAAAAAATGAATTTGTTTTTATACTTTAGTGCTGTTAAGACAATAATAAATAAACAAATAAATAAATAAAGAGGATAAACCTCCCGGCTCCCCCAAGGAAGTAAGAACGAGATTAAAAGTGAATCCTTGTGTTTATCAAATTCCCAGTCCCAAACCCTAAATCAAGAGAAGAAGAACGAAGAAATATGGGCGAAAGACCGGTCCCACAGAAGGAGAGTCCATGGGGTGTGTCTGAGGCTTCCCTACAAAAGAACCCAAAGCCCCTGTGGATGCAATGACCGTGCTGAAGATGTGATATAAGATTTTTTTTAGCAAAACAAAGTCTTTATACAGTTTTTATGGTTCTACTACATAATTTTGGCTTATATAATTCACCAGTGTATAAGTTTGGCTGGAAAAGGAATATTATTAGCCTTCAGGAATCTGGGAATAGCAAGGGTCCAATTTCCTGCACTATAATTATATTAATGCATAATAAGGGTCCATTTGGAGATCAGTTGTAAAAAAAAATTAATAAAAATGATACTTTATTTGGAAGATATCTATGTACTGTATTAAAAATTTGATTTTTGAATGATGTAGCTGAGAGTTGGTTCTAGTGTATTTTTTGGAACGGGTCGACGGAGATTCAATCCATTGTTTGAATAATAGCCCAGATAATATTGTTTGTGAGTGCAAAACTAGCATATAGGCTCATGTTGTGTCTTGATTGAGTTTTTCTCAGTTTAAAAGTGCATTTAATGGGATAAACTGAGCAATGCTTCTTTACCAAGCTGGAAATAGCTCAGTTTGCACAATGTGGCAGAGCCCTTCTAAGTTGTAATTTTTTGAAAAATGAAGGACACATTGAAATAATTGCTATAGACATGCATAGCCAAGGAAACATTAACTAAGTGCTATTCCTTGGCAGTGAACCATCTTAAGACACGGTAAAACTGTTTGCTGTGGTAACATCGTGGGTTTTGGCTTTGTTAAGTTCTGCCCTGGAGTGAATTTCATTGTTGGCCTTTGCTTACTGTATGGATTGAATTTGACTGTCTGATAATCTGATACTGATATTATACGGTTAAATTGCCTTTTTAACCATTGTAAATGGAGGAGAAGACCACTTCATTGCTGTAGAAAATATCATCAAAGACCTCCGATCTAAGTGAACTAATATAATAAAATGGATTTTCTATAATCAAATAGGAAGTGGTTTAAATTGGCATGTCAGCAAATTTTAGTCATTGCATTAATAAACTCTGCAGAAAAATGTCCACGAAATAAAATCGATTTATGTTTGTATCTATATCTAGTTGTTTTGCTAACTTTCTCAGTGTGGTAAGTTATCTTAACAATGTGGCCAAACTAAACTAGTATAATTGGAAACCCATTCCATTGTATACAAGATGAGCTGAAGTTAATTTGAGCTTTAGTCATGAAACAAATAATTATGTTTCTTATAAATTTGCATAGGCTGAGTTTGTCTATTTCTGTATTTTGTAGGCATTTTGAAACAGCCAACGCAAAACAGTTCCAGAGACCTTTCAAGCTATTTTATCAGTGCATGCGTTCCAAACCTGGAGTACGTTATACCAAACTCTCTGCCTGTATCTTTTCTTGTTTATCGTATTATTCAACTTTCTCTTTTGCCAAGATACTGTAAAGTACGAAGCCTTAGTAGAGTTATTATTTATCTTTGCCATGATATAAACCTCTGAAAATATATGAAGCCGTGAAGTTATTCAACGATATTTAAAGATACTGTAAATATACCCCCTTGATAAAGCATTGTCCCCTAACATCTTTGAGAATGTCTGGAAAATGTAAAGAAATTTCAATTTTATGGATTATACGAGCTTACTTGCTGTAGGACCTAAATTAATCAAAAAGCAATACGTAACT